>OY744518.1:102762514-102902514 GCA_963556195.1 Sepiola atlantica
TAGCCAAGGAAAACTTAGAAGTAAGTGATTAGACAAGACCACACAGTGTGGAATTTAGAGACAGTTGACCCGCTGAACTGTGAGAATTGAAGAGTGAGCTTACGTAACATCAGAAAACGTCTGACCACTGAACAAAAAAAAAGTGACATTAAATGAGCATTGATTTACTCCTCTCCAGGAGTTAGGCACAAGGCCAGTTTTTATCTTACTCCCACAAGTAAGATGTGACCCAAGGTCGGATAGGGAAAGTGGGGTTTGAAAAGCCAGCGCCCGAAAGGTGAGCACTCTGGTCATTAAAAATTGCCTGGGCAGCTCCGTCGGCATTCCCCGGTAGGGGCGCCTCAAGCAGTAAGCAATAAACTTACTCCTCCCCAAAGAGGGAAGGCGAAGCCTGGGAGGGTAGACCTCCTAGAACTGCACAAGACAGACCCATAGACTGGCGTAAATCAAGCCCCGAAGGCCAAAACAATACCAGTCTATGGGGTGCAGTATCCATCGGAACAGATACTACACTTTGAAATATTTATTTGCAGAAAATACATATTTATATTTAAAACAAATTAGGCACAAGGCCATCAAAAGTGTGGGGGGCTGTCGTTGGTCATCCTTTGTCTAAGGTAATAAAATTGTCTATCCTACTCTTAACTAGAATCTTCTCAGATACTACACTTTGATCTTAACCATAAGGCCAAGAACATTAGTGACATCAAATGAGTAGAAGAAGAAAGAAAACACAAAACAACTAGAACATTCTTGGTACTCTCTGAACTTTCGTATTCTACAAACTCTTTGTATTTCGTTGTGATTTCTCAATAAAAATGTATGGATCGACTTTGCCATTCTTTCATTTGATATTGGCTTTCCCTCTATACTCTTCTAGAATAGTGGCTCCTCCAAGAAATATTATTTATCTTTAGCTTAGGGTCGTAAATGAAACCATAATACTCGACTTTTGCCTATAAACTTCAATTCTTTCATTCATCATTTTCATAAAGCCCTATCTGCAAAGATATTAAGCCCTTTATATGTATAAAGCTTTATTTCTTGATTCAGTGCAGTTTTGGAATTCATATCTGAACAACTGATTTTCATAAAATTTCCTTAAAATACATTCTTTAGATGCAGCAAGACTGATGCTCAATCATGCACTGCTTTCATTGGCGATTTTGGGTATTTTTGTCTCATATCAGCTCCAGCAGCTACCCCCGCTTGATACCGAATGGTCCAAGTCGACGTCTTGATACCTGTGTGCTATGCATTTTAACAATGTAATACGATCATGACCAGAGATAGGTTAGTTTGGAAGTCAATTTCTTAAAGCCGTCCAACACATGCCAGCATGTAAAATGAACGTTAAACTGAATATTATGATGACGTATGATACAACACTAGGCCAATGCCATCCAGCAAGAGGACTCAATGAGCAAACTGAATGAAGAATGGAATATGAGATATTATATAATTGTTTTTCCACTATCAAACATTAACACTGCAGGCCATGCAAACTATCGTTTACATGTTTCTTGTGTGTGGCGTGTTGGCTCAAGTATCCACCTCGCATATAAGTGACTCAGATTCAAATCCTGAGTTTGGATGTGTTCTACTGAAGAACCCCAAAGAGGGTGAAACTCGAGTCTAGGGTTGTGGCTTGATCACGGTTTGTGTGGGCTGCAGTCTTATGTCTGACTGTTGGAAAGCAATTATATAATATCTCACATTCAATGATATATATTCACACGTACATAACAGAAGTAAATAGACACCGCAGCAAAATTAAACTTATCCCACATATTTTTTTTAATGTAAAATTTTACTCACATATTTATTCTTGAAGTAAGATTTAACTTGCATATTTGTTTTTTTTTTGTTTTTTTTTTGGGGGGGGGGTAGGGTGAAGTTTTACCTCGATTAGTTGTTATTTTAAAGTAAGATTTACCTCACGGTTGACAACAGTAGGGAATCAATTGTTATTGATAAAAAATAAATTACCTACTACTCCTCCCCCCCCCCCCCCCGCGCAATGCCGGGTAGCCCAGTTAGTAATAAATAAATTGATCGACAGCGACCGAATACTGAGATGTAAGGGAGGGTGCATCTTCTTTCCCTGTTTTACTCCACTTGTCCTTGATCCTCACTCACCTTATGATGCTGAGAGTTTAGCAAGTGAGCATCAAGTACCATTTTTGGAGTCTTTGGTATGACCTAACTGAGGATTGAACCCTGATCTCCCTGCCCATTAGCGAATACTCTAATCATTATGCCAAATAGGCCAGTCTTATTTTAGATGTATCCAAGCATCTCTGTAAGAGAATGTGTCAATCGGTTGGTCAGTCATGCTTAAATTTGAAATATCATAAATAAGTTATTCTTGAAGAACTTTACTTACCAATTGAATCGTGGTGGCGGCACTCAACCGGCCTTTAATATGAGATACAATACACATACAAAGTGCAGTACCTATACCATGAGAAAGAGGAAGACTCGGATCAGCACCATAACTAAGTAATTCATCAACAGCCTGTCAAAAAAGCACAAGCAAAACAGAAACAAAATTATGTTGCAGATCACGAATGGATTCACTGAATCTGTCTACAATTCATCTACAACAATTTGTCTAAAAATACAATTCAACTACAACAGTTCATCTATAAATTCAATTCATATATACGGTTATATATCTATAACTAAAATTCATCTACAACAATTTGTCTACAAATGCAGTTCAACTACAACAGTTCATCTACAGATACAATTCATATATACGGTTATATATCTATAACTAAAATTCATCTACAACAATTTGTCTACAAATACAGTTCAACTATGACAGTTCATCTACAGATACAATTATATATGGTTATATATCTATAACGACAATTCGTCTACAATAATTTGTCTACAAATACAATCCAACTATGACAGTTCATCTACAGATATAATTCGGCTGTAAGGTTATAATATCACAAGGTCAATACACACTGATACTGCTCGTTCATAGTGGCAAGCTTCTACTGTAATCAAGGCCTGTGATTGGTTGACAATGAACTAATTTTCACATAGCGTTTTCTCTATGAAACAGAACTTATTTGAGCTTCCCCTTTTCCTCTCTGCTGATAGAAAGTGCATACAACATAGGGTTTTGTTTTGGTTTTCTTTTTTAAAACTATGCAGTTTTTCCCCAAAATATTATTCTTTTGTTCCAATCAAAGGTAAGTAACTCTGTATGGACGAATACAGAATTATGTGTATTTTCTTTTAGAAAAAGATGGCGGCCATATTACAAATAATTCTGACCTGGCAAAATATTTTCTGGAAGGAATTAAATTGAATTACATTTTATTTTGCTTAACAACATGTTGCAACGATTCACAAGAAAAAACGATGGACCAGAATCAAATATTGACTTTATAGGAAGAAAGCTATTGATGACTAAGTAACGATATAAACACTGACTTTACTTTATATAGTAGATAAAGCTAAAAATGAATATTTTACTGGAACTTTTACTATGAAATGAAACTAACATCTAAAATTGATACATTTCATAGTATTTGGACCTTTAAAAGAATTCATTTCAATGAAGAAAGCAATCGTAGAATGTCCACGAGATTCCGCTAGTATATATTAATAGTGCAAGGAAGAAAATAAAAACTGATATTCTTACTTGAAGATTTCCATATGCAATAGCAACAGCCAACGGCGAGATTCCATTACAAAGAATATTAGGATTTGCTCTGTTCTCTAACAACAGTCGGACAAGTTTCGCTGCTTCCTGGTGACAAAAATAAACATAGTTATATCGACACACTTGTTTGATTATTAAGTACAAAAGCAATGCATGAAACTATTAATTGTTCACTTTAAACGTCTATATATTAATATGCATATTCACTACCATTTATATATTAATACTTATTTATCTTCGGTAAAAACGTAAAACAAAAATTGTCATACTCGGCATTCAGCAGCAGACTACCCCCACCCTAAAGTCTAACCTTTCCTCACTATGGTAGAGGCAATGACAACGTGTTAGTATCAGAGATATGTTGTCTGGAACTGGATAGGTCTTGCACCAGCAGTATTAGAGCCGCAACCCAGCTAACAGGACTCTAGTGAAACTCCATGAGGAGTCGGCACCGAGATCCGTCGTCTTCTTCCATCTTTTCTTCTGCATCTGTGGCAAGGAAGGGCAAGTATGACGTGAAATCGCAAATCAATGGAGTGAGGGTAAGAATGTTGCATTTGCTTCTGTACATGTGCAGCCATCATTCCTTTGTATGTTCTGCATCAAACCTTCTCCAACTTGCTACTCTTGGTGTCGAGAGTTAACCTGCAATCTTGCAGGTCTAACCAATAGCTATGGCCAACGAGGAGGCGGACTTCATGCAGACCAGACGATCCTGAAGCACGACCTTTGTAGGCTCTGTGCAGAAGCCCAATTCACTAAGCAGCAGCAGCAACAATAACAACAGCAACAGACCACTCGTCAGTCTGCACATGGACACTTGCATACAGGCAGACAGTGAGAGAAGAAGGAGTATAAGGTGGGGGAAGAGGAGTGGTGATAAATGTGATGAGAGGAATGCTTACAGATTGGGGGTGAAGGTGGAAGAGAGAATAATTCACACACATTGATATATACTGGAGTGGCAAAATATTATTTGGTTATACAGGATGAGATCAAAATACTCTTTGATTTCCAACAGATATAGATCATCTCGTAAAGGTTCATCTCGTAAAGGTTTGATATTACAGACACTTGATGTGTGCTCTACTCGTTACCCAGCAAACACTGATGCAATAATCTAACTTTATTATAATATTTTTATACATTGGCAACTACAGTATGAACAATCTCGTAAAGGTGCATCTCGTAAAGGTTTGATATTACAGACCATTGACCTGTGCTCTACTCGTTACTCAACAAACACTGATGCAATAATCTACCTCTGTCCAGACTCTATGCAGCATATTTGTGATGATTGAATGCACTGATTCAGTGATGCATTCTTGTGGGTAGTGGAGGTACATGAACTTTGACCTTCACGTACATCTGACAGTTAGGTCTAGTTATACTAGGAACCATTTGCAGAACACCTGGTCATTTTGAGCTAGATTATCACTTTGATGTTTCCAGAGTAACGTTGATACACTAGTTCTCATTAGATCACCAAAGGTAAGCAACGTTGAGTCTGGTCAGTACTAGATGGGTGACGATTTAGAAATACCAGGCACTGTATGTGGGAGGATGGCAACACCTCCCTACAAAAACTGCAAAACTAATATCATCAAAATCATCTCGCCTGACTGTGATATACATGTGACTGGAGTGAGCTTATGAATTTAATATTCTTTAGAAACTTTCCCCTTGAACAAGGAAGCCGGCTCAACCTGACACACAAAATGCCACACTAGGCAGAGTGATGGGTTGCATATTGAGTGTTTGTGACACCAACCCATATCATGTAAAATTTTATGAAATCATGCAACTGTAGTTACCAGTGTGTGAGAATATTATAAGTTCTCATTCTATATATATTTTCTGACTCATTTGGCATAATGATTAGAGTGTTTGCTAACAGGGCGGGAGGCTAGAGTTCAATCCTTGGTCGAGTCATACCAGAGACTCAAAAATAGAATTTCATGCTCTTTTACTTAAACACTTAGCATTATAAAGTAAGGATCAAGAGTAAGTGGAGCAAAACCTGGGAAAAGAGTGATGCCTTTCCATACATTTTGGTGTAGTGAAAAGAGTGATGCCCTTCCATACATTTCGGTGTAATGAAAAGAGTGATGCCCTTCCATACATTTCGGTGTAATGAAAAGAGTGATGCCCTTCCATACATTTCGGTGTAATGAAAAGAGTGATGCCCTTCCATACATTTCGGTGTAATGAAAAGAGAACCTTCAGGTTACTCTCGACTATGGTTGACCACTTTACTTTACTTACTATATGTGTTTGATGAAATAAAAACGTATTTTCTTTATTTAACTGTAGAGTGTATATGTATGTATGTATGTATGTATGTATGTGTATTTTGGGATTTTAGCTCAGTTAGCTCTCAGAAATTAAAAGGCCCCTTCCTGAGGCTAACACTTTATTTCTTTATCTTCTATATAATAAAAGGATGTCAATTTTTCCAGTGCAACTTCAGTCATTATAGGAAAATTACCTACCACTTCTTATGATAAACTGTTCCACTAAGGAAGTAGCCTAGGTCCTAATGAGTGTTTCCAGAAATTATGCATTATTTTTCCATCTTTTCAATATTTGTTATATTTTATCCGGGAAATATGACTCTCACAAATAAACCTTTCCAAGAGAAAGTAGCTACATTTTTTACTCACTTATAATAATCTACTTTAACCACTACCTAAAGCACCTGGTTCTTTGTTTATAGAAGCTACATTCTGTTAACGCACCGCTAAATTTCAAATTCAGGCAATATAATTCGGTTATTCTGGGTGCTTGAAACTTATATGTTTTCGATAACCAGATTACGTTTTAACGAACATTGATCACATGTAAGTATATGTCTACTTATAACTACTACTAAGCAATGATTCACACGATTATAAAACTGTTTGCATGAAGATAACGACAAAATAATAGCATTACCTGGAAACTCCAGAGAAATTAAGTTAATTTTAATTACTTTTTTAGAACTTAGATTTTATTATGAATAGAAGGTTATGCTTCAGTTTCTATTTTCGAAACGGATAGCATCAGACGTGTTTTCGAACGGATAGCATCATACGTTTTATGTCCATACAAGATTTTTAAAAATGCCTTCTTCGGTAAGGTTTTTGCTGTTTTAAATGTGTTTTTAAAATATCCACAAAAAAGGAATTAAAAAAAGATTAAATATTTCAGATTTTAAGGTGATAACTTTCCTATATAAATTTAACATAAAATGAGCACCTACTTCCTGCCCAGTTAGTGATAAATCGAGACGTATAACCGAATGGTTTTGATATAGAAAAATTTGAGTGGTGGCATTTTTTTTTTACTCATCCAAATTAATTTTTTTCCTGTTTTAAATATAAATAGGGGGGGGGGATTTTATTGTTTAAAACTTTTCAATTTTATATTTTAAACTGGGGTGGGTGGCCGTTTTTTTAATTCTGAAATTAGCGACCATAAAGAAATCGAGCATGATGGAAAATACTTGTGTTTGACTAAGTAAAAGTGATGCTAACAAATGCTAAGGAACTTCGCCGGACAATCTATACAATACGAACCAAACTGTTGTTTTTTTTATTTTACCCTAACCTAACCCTAATCTAACCCTAAACTAAGTTTTAGTTTTAGTTTGCAAAGTCGGTTTAGTGCGGTTCGTATTGTGTGGAAGCATCAGAACTTGATTCGGCTTTCTCCGGAAAGTCAGAACTGCTTACGTCACGACTGCAAATTTCTGGATACCTATTCCTAAAAAGCCCCTAAAATAATTACCCATCCATACACACAACAGGAGGTAGAAAAAAATGTATCCTAAAACATTAAATATTGCTTCCGCACTTTATTTCATTGTAGGAAATAAAATCCCCCCCCCCCCCCAAAAAAAAGAAGAAAAAAAAGAAGCTTAACACACACATACCTCTATCTAGCACCAATTTTGATTTCCTTACAATATTGAAAAAAAAGTTGGTTCTACGTCTCCATATTACTGCTAAATGGCCCAGAAGTGGGTGCTCATTTTATGTTTAATTTATATAGAAAAGTGATTCCCCCCACTCTAAAATCTAAAATATTTAAAAAAAATTTAAATTAGAGGATATTTTTTTATAGTTAAATCATTTTTTTATATTTTCACCGGCCAACGCCGGGACACGGGTTCTGCTAGTGAGATATATAGATGTCCGAGTGTCTATTTAAAGTTCTCCTCTACTTCTCAAACCTGGAGTTAGTATAGCAGTGAAGAATCTTAATTTTCCTCTCCCCAATTGACCACTTAACTATGTAATTGTTTATCATTATTGTTGTCTTTTCTTGGTATTGCCACTAATTCATCTAGTCTGGTGGAGTATCAAGTTTAGTGGTGTTACTTGACGCAACATCACTTTGAGAAGATGCACGATTCCTCGTATGAGCCAGTGTGTAGCCATGCTGAAGTTATCTTATTTCGACTTCGAATACTTAGTTATTTTTAAAAGTATTTGGTCAGGGTTTACTTGTAGGGAAAATATCACCATGTCAAGGTGTCCGGACAACCCTAACCTGTACAGAGAGACCGGAGACACTCGAGGAGGGTGTCTAGTAGGTATTATGCATCTCTGTTCAACCATTTAACTCCTCTGCTAACAGTTGTTTTTTAGTTCTGAGTTTTATAAAAATACAAATTCTACGTATGTGATTTAAGTTTCACCAGCTCGTTAAACATCAGAACGATTAATTTTTACAACTAGGATGGCTACCCAGCGTTGCCCGGGGGGCATTGACAACAAAATAAAAGTTAAAAAGTGTGCGTGCCGTCTCTCTCTCTTTCTCTCTCTCTCTCTCTCTCTCAACTGGTTCAATATAATAGAGAGTATTTATTTACCTCCTCTCCAGAAGGTTAGGCACAAGGCCAGTTTTATCTTACTCCCACAAGTAAGATGTGACCCAAGGTCGGGTCAGGAAAGTGGGGTTTGAAAAGCCAGCGCCCGAGAAAGTGAGCACTCTGGCCATTAAAAATTGCCTGGGCAGCCCCGTCGGCATTCCCCGGTAGGGGTGCCTCAGGCAGTAAGCAATAAACTTACTCCTCCCCAAAGAGGGGAGGCAAAGCTTTGGAAGGTGGACCTCCCAGAACTACACAGGACAGACCCATAGACCGGCGTAAATCAAGCCCCGAAGGCCAAGACAATACCAGTTTATGGGGTGTAGTATCCATCGGAACAGATACTACACTTTGAAAGAAAAAGACAGAAAAAGAAAACTTAATGATTGACCTAATTTTAATGTTTTTAAAACAACTACCAGTAAGAATTTTAAAAAGAGAGTTGTTTAATTCAAACTCTCTCGCGAAGGCATTCAAATTGTGTGTTTATTTGTCTGTATGTTTGCAAATCAAACAAGAGCAGACAGCCTTTGCTGTCCACACTGTCAGATCAAACTTTCAGGGCCCAGATCGGACTTGTCAGCCACTTTTGAACACACAAAACAAATCAGCTCAAACAAAACAAAGGATGACGGGATTGTTTTCGTTTTTACAACAGATAATGATGATGATACATCATCATCATCATCATCATCATCATCATCATCAAAACAAAAAAATACTGGCAAAAGAGTTTTATACAGTGTAACATAATAGTCTCTTGGAATGGAAGAAAGTAAGATAATAATAACACATAAAGTTATCTTGTAAGATTTTAAAAGTTGGACTTATATAACATTTAAGCTGACAAATCAAACTTAGCTTCCGACAAGCCAATTTTCAGTTGTTATTGTTGTACCATGTTATTTACACTATAATAATGTACTTTGTTACAATTTATTTTTTTAAATTATGTAGTTCTGTCCTGAAAACTGGTATCATGGAAAGGTTTTCCAATTATGGCTGTAAATGTATGTGAGTTATTCCCCTTTGCTTGTTTGGCCAGTATTAATCCACAAAAAGGACATTCTGTTTCTGCACCATCCTTTTTCAGTGCTAATTGACGAGAGGAACTTTCAGCTTCGACACTGTCCTTTTTGAAATGACCAGCATGCTGGCTGTAACGTAATATTTGCATCCAGGCTAAAAGAGGTAAGCACACAAATTCTCTTTAAGTAATCTGAATTTAACTCAAATTATTATTGATTTGCTTCGAAATGCTTATAGAAGTTTATTTATGTTTATTTTTCAATTTGCATGTTGATGAATATCTTGAAATAAATTTTATAACAACCATATGCGTTCAAATAAATATTCTTCATCAAACTCGTGTTTCTAAATTTTTGGCCTAGTGCTACTGTTTCAATGACCAAACAATCAATACCAGTAAGGGAAATAACTCGTATTATTTTATTGAAGAATATGAAAAGAGTTGTCTCCCTTACTACTTAAATTTTATTTCTTATTCTGTATAAGTTTAAAAAACATGAAAACAAATAAAAATTAAAAACTAAAATAACTTTACTGCATCCCGGGCAACACCGGGTAGGTACAGCTCGTTCATAATAATAACATTCTTCATCTATCTGAATACGTGACATTATTTTGTAAATATAACTTGAAAGTGTTTAAATCGACAAATTCTTTATCGCAAATTCCAAACATGATTCTTTCTTATATATAAAATATAGCCACTCTATTCGCCGTTTCTTTGACGTTAATAGCTTTTTGAATACAATGTACATAATCAAATCTACTTCGATATATATATATATGGTTTTCATTCTAGTATGTTCTTAAAAATATAATTTACTAGACCACCCGTGACCCGTTGGGTCAGTTTGTTATATTAGCTATGGAATTCATGTATGAGCGTGACACTCGTGGCATAAAGAAAATAGGTTTTTTTTACATAACAGAAGCATTTCTAGGAAAGTATATTAAAATGAAAAAAGAATATAGATAGATTTCTATGAGTCGTTCTGTTTATTATAATTGTTTTTTTTTTAAATTACAGTTACTGAATTATAAGTGGTTGGTTACGGCGATTTGAGAAAGGAAGGGGGTACAGCAGGCTTTCTCGCGTACGTAACGAAAACAGAGGGAGTAGGAGTGGTGAAATCTATGAGAGGGAAAGTGGGAGGTGGTTTCGTTCACCGACCGCTAGTATGGCTGATATTAATAATGAGTGTTGTTTTTTTGTTTGTTTGTTTTTGTTTTTTAAAAGGGAGGAGTTTTTTTGAAACTGCGACAGACTTTACGAAGTCCTCCCGTTGAATGTTTTTAGCCGTGAAGAAAACAAATAAACTATTTGATGAAATTAAATGAAATTGTTTAAAAATTTCCAGAATGAAAAATTTCATGCGTTCGTTAATCATAATAGAGAATAACGGAATTGGAATAACAGATTGAAGACGATGCTATTTACGCATGCGCAACCAGATGTTGAAAACCGGAAAGCTGATTGCAAACATACAAGAACAATAGACTTTTAGTATTATATAGATTAATAAATAAGACATGTATATACCGAAATAACAAAACTATATAAACAAGTTGGTGAGTGAGACGAGAGACGAGATGAAAACTATGAATAAGAATGGATCTTTATGGGGCTTATGCACCTGTAAGGAGCATAAAGCAGATATCGATTAAGGTGTTAAATTTTAATCCACTGTGATTTATTGGATCAGTATTTTTCATGTATATTGTAATGATAAACGAGAACAGTCGTAACTTAAGAAAGCTTTATTCGGCATAAACTGTCAGTACAATATTAGTGCTGCTATTTATATTGTTAAGGCGAACAGGAGAGTTCTCCAAAGGGGAGATAATTTAGAATAGGGAAATTATTTGTAATTGTTCATTACATATATTATTAAATATAATTTCTTAACTTTGACATTGATTGATAATCATGTTTTTACAAAGATGATTACAAAGTCAAAGAATTTCCCTAAGTCAGAATATATTATAATGTAATAATGGACTCTCTCTTCCCCTCTCTCCCTTTCTACTCTCTCTTTTTATCACCTCTTTCTCTCTCCTTTTTACTTATTTCCATCATTCCATTACAAAGTCAAAGAATTTCACAAAATCAGAATACATTGTGATGTCATAATAGACCCTCTCTCTCTTCCTCTCTCTTTCCTATCTCTCTCTCTTTTAATTATTTACATTATTCCATTACAAAGTCAAAGAATTTCACAATGTCAGAATACATTGTGATGTCATAATAGATTCTCTTTCTTTCTTCACACCTCCCTCTCTCTATTCCTGCTTCTCTCTTCCTTCCATCCCTTTCTTTACTCTATCACTTTTTCTTTTCTCTCTTTTTTATCTTTCTGTCTCTCTTTTAATTATTTACATCATTCCATTCCTCTCATCACTTCTTTTATCATTTTTCCTTTACGTTATTCGCCCTTCATCCAACAAGATTTTTTTTTTTTACTAATGGGTCACTGCCAAGGCGATACTTAATACAGGCCTGTATAATGTACACACTTATACTCTGGCTGGAGGCGAGTGGTTTTGTGGCATTCTGTCAGTTGTAGTCAACATTAACATGGTTGGATATCGGATAATTGAATTGAATCGTTTTACAATATTTTTTTTTATTTTTTACCATCAGGATTCTGCTATTTAAAATTTTTTAAGTAAATATAAATGTTAATTTATATAAATTTGTAATATGTTATTTTTAGTGTAAAAAGTATAAGCAACATTTTCAAATATTTGAGAAATTTGTCACAAAATATTGTTTGTAGTAACGAATATCTTTATTAGAAAAGTAATTTGTGTTTTCTTCATGTTTTTATAAAAGTATACTTTGTAATAGCGAATATCTGTTCAATTGTAAAATAGGGATTGTTGGATTTTGCTTGATATTGGATGTTGGATGAAATGGGTCCTTTTGTTTGGATATTATTTTAGAATGTATATAAAATTGAACTTTTATGTCAAATTCTGAAAGAAAATGGCGCATTTTTGTTATTATTAAAGAAATATCAAAGTAGGTTTCTTAATTTTTGTTTTAAATTCATTAAATTCTGTTAAAACTTGGGGTTTTTTTTGTAAAAAGAATGTCCAAAGTTTATTTTGTGTCAAAAAGTTTGTTTTTGTGTGTATAAAATTATAAAACATTCAAAATATTTTTGCCCCAAGAAATAAAGAACACTTTAAAAAGTAAATTAGAATGTTATGTCAGTGTTTAAAAAAAGGATGTTATTTGCTGACTGTCCTGTGTAAGAAACAAAAACAAAAAAACGGTATGTAATCTTTAAATGGCCATAATAATAATAATATTGATAATGAAAAATGTAATTCATTAACACTTTTATTTATTATCACAAAGTTAATGTCAGAATTTAAATCCAGTAAACTTAATTTAATAATTTTATGCTCTTTAAAATGTACTGCAAAAATTTAAAAGAGGGCTCAATTGTAGGGAGCGTTAGATTTTCTTGCTCATTTATTTATTTGCCAAAACTTTGGATAAAATTTAGTGTTGCTTTTAAATTTATTTCTTGTCATGAATTAAGATTCTAATTTACCTTTTAAAATGTCTAGTATCAAACTTTAATTCAGTGTTTAAATTGGTGGGATCCATTGATTTTTTTGTGCTTTTCTTGTATCAAAAATATTTTGATAAATTTTATTAGACTAAAAAACTTTTGACATAAAAAAACTGTAATGCGATATTTCAATGCGATAACAACATTATCTTGATTTACTTGCCTCGTTACGAGGGCAAAGTCAGATACAAGGCTTTCAATGTGGGGAAATCCAGCTCAAACGAAAGGGCGCCCATCCTTGTACCAGGATGTATATGGATGTAAATATCTTTTGTCTCTTTACATGGCTTGTTGCACTTTGTTATTTTTGCTAATAAATTTGATAACTTGATTCATAAATTTAATAACTTAATAACTTATTTCATGTCTATAATGGCATGAAAAAAAGTAAGTAAATAAACTACCGTAAATCTGCAAATACAGACACCGTGCTCATCATTATATCCAGAATGAGAATATCTAAAGAAATAACCTATTACCAGAAAAAGAACTGCGTACAAAACTTACAAACAAGAAAAAGAGAGGTTGACTTATTTTCATTATTAAGTTATTAAGAGTCCGTCTTTGTTGTTGTATGAAACTCTTAAAAAAGGATAGACAAGGGGGGGAATAAACTTAAAATCCAGAAAGCCATTATTCATCATTTCCCAAGAGTTCTATATTAGAGACATTATCGATTCGTTTTAATGGCTGATTTTTCTTCTTACCTCGTGATTTTCATCATGTCCACAAGTAATGTGCAAAGGCGTCCGTCCAGTCAAAGACCAATTGGCTTTGTCCAATGAGGAATCTTCTTGACTTTCTGATATCTAAAAAAAAAAAAACTTTGCTTGAATATAGCTAATTTGTGATTTCGATCTCTCTCCCCCCCCCCCGGTCAGTTATTTGAAACGAAGATCACATTGACTAAATATCTTGCTATCTTCCTTAAGTTTTATATCGAGTTAGTCTTTTTGAAGGTACAAAAAAAGTTTTAATTACTAGACAGCATTTCCCCAGTCTAGGGGGATCACAGTAGAGTTGCATATAAGAGTAACGGCCAACAGCCGAGGTATTAATAACAATTTGTGAACTTTAATATTTGGTAATGATTATGACCACAGGTTAAGAATACAACAATACTCCCACCTCCGAAATCCATAGAAATATTCTTACTTGTTTTTTTACTTAGCTATCAATATTAAGTATAGTGTTCTGTAAGTATTAAATTTATAAATAACATTTGAACGTTAGTATTATTTGATAACTATGATACGAAAGAGCATCATCGCAGCGATATACTTACCTAGAGACGAGAAGGGGGGGGGGCGGGGGGTTAAGTAATTGTGTTTATAGACAAACACTGGAAGGAAGGTAATGTTTGATATGAATGGAAAAAGAAGTACATCCGCTGCAGTAACCCTATCACTAACCCTAAATCCAGGATAAAAATACAAAAAAAAAAGATGGAAACAGTAAAGATGGAAACAGTAAAGATGAAAACAGTGTGCATGCAGTTGGCATAACAAAACCAGTAAAAGTCAATTTATAGCCTCAGGGATTGCTAAAAGTCAATTTCACCCCCAAAATATCCTGGTCGGTCAACACTCCCTTACGGATGAGAACAAATCAGGCGACAAACAATAAAACCAGGTGGTAATGCTGCAGAGAATGACCTCCCATTACCTTAGAATCTGTGATGAATTCTAAATAACACAAAAGTACTGTGCTTCTTGATATCCTAACACTAACACTAAGTCCAGGTGACAATAGAAAAAAAGATGAAAAAAGATGAAAATGGTGAATGTGCAGTGGTCGTACTAGAACTGTAAAAGTCAATTTAAAGTCTAAGGAAATGATAAAAGTCAATTTGCCTGAAAATGATATTGTCGGACTTGTCGGCGCTTTCAAGTTGCTTAACATATGTTTTGTGCAGTCTCCTCATTGAATTATATCCCTATTTTGGCATTCACAAGAAGAACATCACTGACGATTTTATTGTTTGCCTCCCAACAGTGATCAGAAAATCTAGTTCTTCTCTCTCTGATCAAGGCTGAGGTCTGAAGAAAGTGTCCCTAGAGTTGCTCCCTTGTAGGGTTCTGCCTCCAGGAGATGTTAAGAGGAGCCCTTAGCATTCTTGTGTACACACCGTCAAATTTCTCTTCTAATCGTTTAGTAAAAGTCACGTTTCATTTTGGCAGGAAGATTTGACTTCCAGATTGTTTTCATTTTGTCGAGTTCAGCATAGGCTTTGCTGATTTGTGCATTCTCTATCTGTCTTTCTCTCTTTATATATATATATATATATATATATATATATATATATATATATATATATATATATATATATATATATATATATTTGTAGGTACAAAGTTTTAATAAACAGTCAAATAATGTTAGACGCATTGCCATTATTATCTTTTTAAAGATTTATATCATAAGAGAGGAATAAAGAACCACGAGATGAAAAAGAACAAAAAACATCCTCATAGAGAAAGAAAAAAAGTTACGAAGTGATTCATCTTTGTTCCCCTTCTCGTGGTTCTATATATATATATATATATATATATATATATATATATGGGAAAATGAAAAAGGAAAACCAAAAAATGGATGTTTTTTATGTGTACATCAACGTTTCGTCTTTATTTATAAGACTACATCAGGATGGTAATATAGAGAAAGATGTCATGCAAGTACAAATACATGTAGGGTTGACATATTGGGAGGAAAAAAATAAAATAATGGCCACTACTGGGTGGACGTCTGTACTTGGTGAGGAAATAAAAATGAATGTTGAAGAAAATGAGTGGGGAAGAAGTGGAAAGATGGGGATGAGCAAGGACTACTGTGGCTGGTAGTAAGAGAAAGAGGTGGGGGGATGAGCAGGAATAAAGTGGATGGCAGAGAGGGGGTGGAGGAGAGGGAGGAAGGAGGTGTTTGACCAGATTGCTGCGGTCAAGACTGAAGGGGAAAAAGTAAGTTGGAATGTTTGTGTGTGGGGGTGTATGCAGAGAAAAGGAGGGTGGGTAGAGAAGGAGGGGGGGGGATGGCTGTGATTTTGGTGGATGGGCGAAAGTTATGGTCTTAGAGAGCGTTTTGAGAAAATGAGGGGATTTAAGAAGGGGGTATGGAAGAGTGAAGGTAAGAGAGAAATAGTTGAGAGGGGGACTGAGTGAGGGGGAGAGGGAGGATTTGTTGTGATAGGGTATGAAATATTTGAAATATTTGGAAAATGATAGCAATGAGTGAGGGAGTGGAGGGGTGGAGGAGGGAGGAAATTGAACGGGTGGGTATGGAATATTTGAAATATTTGGAACATGAGAAAGTTTCATTGGACTGCAGTGTTAAAAATGTGAGGGAAAAAACGGAATGATTAGGAGAAAGTAAAGATTCATGGAGAAAAAGGAAGGGTGTGAGTAAGTGGGAGAGTGTCATAAAGGTTAGAGATGAAAACAAATGCTATCCATGATCAGGCAAGAGCCCCTGTTCTGTAAGGATAATCTTGCTTATTAAGGGTGATAGGTTAAAGAAGCCATTTCGTTGCTTGATAGTGGTGGAGGCGGTGATGAGAGCAGTTTCCAATAATCTTCGCCGAGATTTGTTGTGGATGTATTTTGTAATTTCGGCTTGTTCAAATTTGAAGGCATGACCATGTTCTAGTGCATGGGAGAAAAGTGCACTGAGAGGGTTGTTGTTTTTTATGTCCCTTTTGTGTTCATTTAATCGTTTCTTTAATTCACGTTGTGTTTCTCTTATAAATAAAGACGAAACGTTGATGTACACATAAAAAACATGCATTTTTTGGTTTTCCTTTTTCATTTTTCCATCACGTCAGATTACCTTCATCCTTCTCTTCCCATATATATATATATATATATATATCAATTGATTAGTTTTAGTTTCATCTAAAATTAGGCATGAGGCCTATATTTATAACAATATTTCTGACAGACAGACCAACATAAACCTAAAGTGTGACAGTATTTCGAACAGACAAATAGCCAAACCAACATTAAGCTTAATGAAACAGAATTCGGACAGACAATCAAACAAGCCAACAATAAGCCTTAAGTGTGACAATATTTTGGAAAGACACACCAACATCTAATATATAAAGTAAAGTCAATCTCTTTATCGTTTCTTTGTCATCGATAGCTTTCTTCCTGCAAAATCAATATTTGATTCTAGTACGTCAGTTTGTCTTTTAGATCGTTGCAGCATATTGTTAAGAAGAAGAATCTAATTCTATTTAATTCCTTCCAGTAAATATTTTGTCTGTGTTGGAATTATTTTCAAATGGCCGCCATCTTACAAAACTGTTGTTAAACTTTATATTTGACCATACAGAGTTGCCTTTTTTTGATTAGAACAAAAAAATAATATTTTGGAAAAAAAAACAGCATGATCTAAAAAAGAAAGAAAAGTAAAACAAATTGTAAGTAAATACACTACACTAATATTTTATTCTGTTACAACAGTTTTTCTTGTGGATCGTTGCAGCATGTTGTTAAGAAGAACAAAATGTAATTCGATTTAATTTCTTCCAGAAAATAATTTGTTCTATTAGGAATTATTTTTAAATGGTTTCCATTTTTAAAAAGTGATGTAACTGTGTTCGTCCATTTGATTGAAACAACAAAAAAAATATTTTGGAAAAAAAAAAACAGCATGATTTAAAAAAGAAAGAAAAGTAAAACAAATTGCAAGTAATTACAGTTCTGAACAAAACTGGGTAGGTATAGCTAGGTAAATATGAAGTGTGATGGTATTTCAGACACACAAACAGACGGACCAACATTAACTTTAGTGAATCAGTAATTAGACAAACAGATAAGCGAACAGTGTGACAGTTATTTTGTGGGGATGCAAACACATACACTATCAGTAAGTCTAAACTGTGACAAGAGCTTAGAAAGAGAGAGACCAACGAATATAGTATGATACTGACCTGCGCATAGTTTAAGTATGAATCATCCGGGGCCATGCGGGCATCAGGATCAGCTAAGAAATTGAGGAGGTGTTCCGTTATTTGGTATCCTCTTTGTCCAGGAAACGAACAGGAAAGATGAAGAGGAAATATACCTTTCTCCTGAAATAACATGAATAAATCACATGGACATTTATTTTTTCAATCTGATTTACATTTATTTATTTTGGGCTTCTGTACAATCAAGCTGACAAATCAAACTTTGTAAATTTTCATTTGTTATTTTGTAATGTTATTGGAAATATAAAAACGTACTTCGTTACAATTAATCTAAAAAAAGTACTTAGTCCAGCCCGGACGACTGGTAATATGAAACATTTAAAAATAATCACTTCAAAATTTAATCGAACATACCCCCTCCCAAGGAATTTTTTTAAATACTTAAATAGTCATATAGTCTTGAATAATAAAGCGATAAAGCCGAGAAAATTAACAAAGTAAAAAGTAATGAAAAAAAAATGAAAAAATATAATAGTAAGACAAATAAATACAAATTATAAATCTTCATCTCAAAAATTCCTAAACATAGTATATAAATATTCTTCATTTGTAGACAAATTTATTTTTACTCTAGTGGCATTGATGACTTCTGGGGTTGTTGGACCTCATTCAATTGGGTCTCCATTAAAGAACAAGCCTCTTCAATTCAATTCAATATATTGGCAAAAGCTTAATACAGAGTTAGAGCTGGTTATGAAGACGTCCGATGTCTACTGATGGTTAACGCTGTTGCTATCATTGCAACTGGCAGGGAATAGACCCCAACACTCACACACAAAAATTTTCTGTCTTTAAGAAACTTTTTTACCAATAAAAATAATTTTAAGTTGTTATTTTACCCATAGCTGGTGGTGGGGGAAATTGTGGGTTCATACCTTTCTTAATAGTATTGGTGTGGAATTAGGATCTTAAGTTAGCATCGTTAATAGTCGATGACAGTATTTATTAGACCAATCACACACCCTAGGGGTACTAGGCATAGAATATAAATAAGTGATGCTAAGACAGGTGTTCAACATAGTCATCTTCAAATCCAACGTCAACAAGTACTTGTTGCAACTGAAGGATATAGCACATGGATTTGTGAAGAGAGGCATGCACACTAGAGTGCGAAATAGTGTTTTTTTCTGTTCCCGAACCAGAACACGTCCACCATACTCACCGATGTGGGGCAGCCATGATGATGGCTACTATTTGACTCATAGCTGAGGAGGAGGTGTCATACCTTTCTCAATTGTATTACAACATAAACGAATGTAAATCATCTGACTGGATTGGTAATCAGCATAACTCGTCTTTGTAGCAGTTACATAATTATGATCTATTTCCTTTTGCATAAGATCACACTTGAATGTTTTCACTCGCAGAAGGATATATCCGTTGGGCGACAAGAACACTGTTCGCGTAGGAGGCAACTTCTGTTTACGCTAAAACCTTCATCACGTGAATTATAAACAGTCCCTTTTGAGTTATCAATGTGACAAGACGTTATAGCTATATCTATATCCTCGTCTCTAGCAATGGTTTTGCTAGACGAGATGGACTCAATTCCATTTCTATACTACACATATACATCGGCAGACTTGACCTATTTTGTATTTTTGTTTTCATAACTCTTTCTGGATCATGTTTTGTGTTGATGAAATGGTTTTGTATAAAATTGATTTAAATTGTAGAGGAGAATTTTGTCCTTTTAGCCAAAACTTGATGACCCTATTCTTCATATCAAACAAGGCTAGTAGGATGGATACCGACGCAGCAACCCCACTACAAAATGGTGATCCAACATCTTCTCCTTCTTCCCTCCTCTACATCTTCTTGCCACAATGGAAAATAATTTTACCTTCTTCCTCCATGTGTCTAGCATTAGTGGGAATTTCTATGGCTAGAGCTTCTTTGGAACACATTACTGCAGGACTACTTCTCTGCAGACTACAACATAGTCGTCTTCAAATCGAATGCCAACAAGTACTTGCCATAAACCGTCACATAATTATTCAAACTTAGTTCATGGCATTGATCAATTTCGGCTGACAATCGTTCCATCTCATTAACTCTTACCCTTGATAAGTGGTGACAAAAACCTAAAAAAAAAAGCCGGTTCCATAGTCCAGAAAAGCATCCACTCGTGCCCCCCCCCCCCTCCTCATTTTTTTTCTACATATAACACTGGAAGGTTGGCAATGCTATATTCGTGCATGATTGCTTGCAAAGAGTTGCCAATCAGGCAATAATTTTAATACTACTTAACAAACCAAGAAGTTTTCAAAAAACATGAAACAAGCATTCTCCTTTGGTTGGCAAGACAACCCCTTACATCTTCAAATCAAACAAGTGATTATATAAAACAAAGTCGCATAATATTTCCAACAATAGGAAGTTGTCATAATGACATTTCCTGGTTACTAAAACACAACACGGAGGTGGGTCAAAAGCATAATTAGCCTAAGAGATAACATCACAAACTATGGAATTACCTATGCCAAGTTCAAATCCTATTATGGTCATTTAAGAAGTCATACTGTTGAGAAAAGTATGAACTTATACCCTCCCTCTAGCTATGGGTAAAATAACAACTTGTCTTCTTCCTCCTCCTCTTCTTCCTTTTCCTCCTCCTCCTCCTTTTTTTTTTCTTCTTTTTCTTCTTTCTTTAACGGATTTTCTCCACATCAGATGCAGATTGCACATTGACCATGGCGACACAAAGTGACATTCTCTATGAAAATTATTTACGTTGGTTTTGATGTGACATTGCTTTAGGTCATCTTTGACAGAGTCATTCCAAGTCTTTCTAACCTCACCTCAAATTTCTGCCCTTTTCTCACTTACCGTCAATTGAAATGTATATACATCTGCAGGGCCGGCAGGACAGTTATAAAAGTGTGTGGGGGGGGGGGCTCTCCTAAAAAGTGGGGGGGGGGGCCGGTTAAACACATGCATATCAACTTAATTATTGATGACCGTAAAGTGGGGGGCCCAAGTCAAAAAGTGAGGGGGCTTGGGCCCACCTGCACCCCCCCCCCCGGTGCCGCCGTCCATGATCTGTTTATCTAACCAGAACTTTGTTCAACATATCCATACCACCGTAGACAGTTGAATGCAGAGATAACTCCAGTCTGGGCACCTTCAGCCTCAATAGCAGAGAGTCAGAACTAACTCTGTTGTAAAGATGTACACCAGAAATCTACCAAATCAATTCAATTAATCGGCAATGATGCAGTATAGTTAACAAAATCGAATCTAACAAAATATACAGCAAATAAGTTTTACCAAACGTAAGAAAATTTAATTTTCTATCGACCTGCATAATTTTACAGTTCTGAAACATTTAATCATATACAGGGTGACCCCCTCCAAAATATTCTATCAATGTTTATAAAATTCACAATCCTTTCTGCGATCCAACCCATATTTGGTACAAACAAACCTCAATTGATGCTTGACTTATCCTCTAAGTTTCAGTCATGTGTTTGTTGTTTTTTTCCAATACTATAAGACCACAGAAGGAAATAAAAGAAAAAATTAAAAAAGTACTTCTATCGTATAATCGTCACTTAAGAAAATCTAAGGTGTCAACCATATATGTTCGTTTGGTATTGCAATGAATTTGAATTGATGGTAAATTTTTGTCTGACATCTAATATTAGTTTGCCTCTCGAATCATATCCAGTAAAATATATTGATACAGTTTTTCCATGCATTTGTGGGGATAAACTTCTTGGTGCCCGTACTCTCCGACATTAACAGTAGGGGCTCGACCAAGCATGTGTACCTTGTATTTCTTCCCACTACCTCTGTGGTGTCGTCCACCTCCATCTGTTCTTCTTCGGGTTCACTGGGCGATGTGATATTGACATCCATAGCTTCATCAGCAGCTTGTTGCTGCGGGGGTTCAGAATTTATTGAAGGGTCTGATGTTTTCGGTGTAGAGCAATGTGGACCATCAATAACTGGGTAGATCTTCTGGAGGAAGCGACGGTTCCGTAGCATTACCTGATTGCTCCCATCCACTCTCACCTGGTACTGTCGGTTGCCACCTGTTTCCATAACCTATTCTCCATTGACGAGGGTGGGGACCATCTTGGTTCTGAATCTGGACGAAATCTCTGACTTTTAGTTCCAGAAGCTGGTTGTAGAACTGTTCGTTCAGCATGTGCCTTTTGGCCATCGTAACTTCCCTTAGTTCACCTATCTCTTTCCACTCCTTCTGTGTTTGGTACTTATCCCATAGGACTGGGAGGTAATCCTTAATAACCCAACTATACAGCATTATAGCTGGGGCACGTCAAAGTCCTGAACGGAGGTGCTGCGATGGGTCAGCAGTTCCCGGGCAGCATGATCATGGCATATGCTTAGCTGTCTTTACTGCTACCTCTGCACGCCATTGCTTTGATGACATTCGTTTCTGTATCTCCCAGTTCTTCAGAAAGGAGTCGTACTTCTGAGACTCAAATGGCAGTCCTCCATTCGATGAGATTTCTTCCAGTACACCATATGTGCAAAACCATGTTCTAATCATGTCATACACAGTGTTGGCCTTCCCCGATGGCATTAAGGCCACCTCCATCCATCCAGTATACCGATCAGCATATACCAAGTACTGTTTGCCCTGTATGTCGACAAAGACTACTACAACTTGTTGAAATAGAAATCACGGGTCTGCTGGTGACATCAAGGGTTCTTTCGGCTGAGATGGTGCAATCATGTTGCAAGTGTGGCACTGGGATCTGGTCTGCCTGATGCTAGCACCCAGCCCTGACCAGAACAACTGTTGTCTTGTGTTTGCCAGTATGCCGTTTATGCCTTGATGTTCGGAATAAAGTGACTCAAGTAACTCTGCTCGAAGTTGCGGAGATATCAAAATTTTGTCACCTTTGATTATCACTTCTTCCACGAAGTATAATCTCTCGCGCATGGACCAGAAAACCCGAGCTATGGATGGGAGGTCATTGCGTGACTCAGGGAAACCTTTTTGCACTAGGTCTGCTAAGGTCCGGCATTCTTTATCTATGGCTGCGGCAGCCACAATCTCTTCCCATGTTATCGCCTTCAGCTTAGGGTCGCTGTCATACATTGACGCAAAGGCTGCTTTGACCCCAGTGTCTATCATTTGGGACAGGCTCTTTGACATACCTACTGGATATCGGGAAGCACAATCAGACATTGTGTTTTCCTGGGCGGTTTCTAATCTGGAATTTGTACATCAGACTTCGTTCTTTGAAGTTCAAGAGACGAGGGTTTTTAATGTTTTCTAGAGCCTGATCAGAAAATATTTTTGTCAGTGGTTAGAGGTTCACTGGCACCAGCAAATCTGAACATCCGAGTATGAACATACAACAGGACTCTAACACGTAGATAAGGGCCAAGGCTACTCCTTCCACTGGTGCATAACTCGATTCTGCGTCATTGGTAAATCAGGATCCAGCCAGAATGAGCTTCTAGTGACCCTAACCCCGCAACTCATGTCTGCTTCACCAGAGCATTTGCCATACTTCTGAAACAAAAAGTATGCAATCCCTGTTTTACTATAATCTGTTGATTGTGAATGTTTTTACCCTATTCTCAATTTTCTTTACGATCACCCTCTTTGTTTCTTGAAATAGGTGTTCCAGTGTCTCATCCCAATAGAACTTTCGGTTCTTTATCTGTAATAGTTCCTGGAAGGGGGCCACCACTTCAGCTCGTGAAAGGGCATATGACACCTGATTCACGATTCCAAATAGGACCTGATGCTGGGGATATTTGTAGATGTAGGGAAGTGAAGGATAGCTTCCGTCATCTTTTTTGTGGGTTTAACACCGTCAACAGTGATAAGAAACCCAGCAAATTCCACCTTCGTTTCATGAAATGGAACTTGTCAGGGTTAAACACAATTCCCTTATCTTGGCTGATGTAGTCGACTGTGTGCCTGAATGAGGACTCTATCGAATCATCCCATAAGAGGCTGTCATCTATGCACTGAGTTTTCCGTGTCATATCTACTGTAATGTAGTCAAACCGATGGGTATATCCGTCCCCTGATCCATGGAATCCTTGAGGGACCCGACAATACCTGTATCTACCCCACTCAGTAATTAATGTAGTAACATCCCGTGTTGCTGGAGAGAGCAGTAGGCTGTGGTATTCATTTCATGTGTCAAGGACTGTTTTTCTGGTGTGAGCAGGTATCCCAGAGAGCTGGTTGAATGGAGACGAAGTGTGGTGTGTTTCCCTCATGGTAGCATCATTCAATTTTTGTAGTTCCACTGTGCGTCTCAGAGACTCATCGTTTTTGGTGCAACTACGATCCTAGAACACCAGGTAGTAGTCGGTGTGCCTACCAGTACCGCTTCTATTATGCCCAGTGCAACGTCCCGGTCAAGATCTTCTTTCACCTTCTTCCAAATGATGGGGGGCCGGTATTGGCATGTGAACTGCTGTTGGTGTCACGCTGGGGACGAATGTGATATCCAATGGTTTGCCTGTCGTAGTTTGTAATGGTTGGTGTGAGCATATATTGAATGCACTCGACTTGAAATGTTCTAGTTGGTGTCTGTTGGCTTCCGTTGGTTGGAATGGGATAGTATCCAGTTTTGATGGAACAGATGTCCTACGTGAACATCCGCATGGGGCCGTTTCATTTGCGTCCCTTGACGAGCTGCTCTGTGATCGCGAGTTTGGAAACTTTAAGGGCAACAAACCCAGATCCTTCAGAGCGGTTTGTGACAAATAAAAGCCAGATGTGTTGTTAAATACATACACCGCCTGTCATGTCTCTCTTGATCCAACTTTTATGTGCAGGAATAAAACACCATTTACGTAGAACCAGTTGTCTGTTATTCCACGTATTCAGTGGGTAGTTGGCACGAGGTACCTGTCCGGGTATCCAAGGATTTTTTAAATCTTGGGTCCACTCGAGCAAGTCTGGGCTCCGGTGTCTGCAAAGGCAAGGATGTAACAGCTATAATGGTTTATTGGACCCTTCAGTACGCGTCTGAATATAGCATGAGTTCTGGGCATCATGGTTACTTCAACTGTCACCGATGGAGGTGGCTCTGGAGGGTTTATCTGAAACTGTCCCCCACCCCACTCAAGATGGAGTACCGTGTTCGACTGCATCCGGTCATGTCTGTTGGTTTTGTAAGCTGGACGACTACCTGGAATACCGTTAATAAACATGACCGACTCACTTCTTGACGCTTTGCTCGTAGGTTCCATTCTGATTCATGGATCCATTAGGGTGTGAAGTCCTTCCACACCCTCTACATATCATGGAGTTGCAGGGGTCTCGATTTCCAGGGGCCATTGTTCCTGGCCTGACCATTGCACATTGGAGAATGCAAGGTGATGCACAGTGTTATGCAAGTGAGGGGTCGACTTGTCTGTTGTCTCTAGGCAAACGAATCTGTTGAATTTTTGCTCTAGAGTGGTAAGTGTAGTGGCCGCCGCTAATACTTTACTATGGTGCTCCAGGTTAGTGAGCCCGGCTACCATCTGCCCAGCAACCATGACACCCGAATAGTTCACTTGCTGCCCACAACTCCGTTCGTTCATTTGAATTCACAGAACTTGGCTTGACCACATAAACGAGCTAAAAACTGTGTTACGTACTCACCCTCCTTCTGCTTCATGGAGTGGAACTTCTGCCGGTGCACCTCCTTATGTAATCCGTTGACTGCAATGAGTTGTATTTGGTCTAATAGGTGTTCTTCCATTGCGGAATTCAGCATCTCAGGTCGTATTAATTCAAACAGTAGTCTGTTTGCTTCGGGCGTACACATGGTTCTCAGCTCGTTTCAGATTACAGCTGGATCTGTCAGTCCACACATGTCTTTATATCGAGCCCATGTATCCAGAAACAAAGCCCATTCACCATCTGTAATATCAAGGCCTATTGACGGTGGCTCCGACCTTTTAATATGGGACGTGTCTGACTGACCGTGAATTCCCTCTTTTCTGAGCTCAATGTTTTCTTTTTGCAACTTCACAAGTTGTTTCATCAGCTCCAAATATTGTTGGTCCATTATGCCTGGTGGTAAATTGGTAACTTTCAAAGTTGATCCTGTTCCTAGTGCCATGTATAGCATCTATTATCTCGGGGAACGTTATCATGTGTGTATCCTAAGATTGCAAATGGCTGCTGCCATGTTCTATATATAGTTATCTGTCGGGGGGGGGGGTAGATAGCTCTGTCCTGCCTGACACAAGGGCAGATCACTCTACTTTACTTATACAAAATTAAATAATTCTTGCCTAATTTATAAAAATCTGACTAACATTTACATATAATCCAGGACCGGCAGGACAGTTATAAAAGTGTGGGGGGGGGCTCTCCTAAAAAGTGGGGGGGGGGCGGTTAAACACATGCATATATAACTTCATTATTGATGACCGTAAAGTGGGGAGGCCGCCGTCTATGTAATCTTCTGTAAATACTTTTGGAAAAGCTGGAGAAAATGGATTTGAGAGGGGTGATAGAGTGGGAGGGTTGTGAGGGTGAACACCTCAATTAATCTCTTCTCTTTCATTTTTTTTTTTTAATTAATGTCCAAAACAAGGCAGGCTTTTTTATTTGCTTAATTATCCCTTTAATATTTGATTTGAAGGTGGAACAGGTGCAAGTGTGATTGCAAGAGTTAGGAGTGGATGGAGTAAGTTCTGAAACTTCTGCCATTACTAATCAGCAGAGCATTACAACTGTTGACCTACCAGGCATATGTGCACAGTGTGATGATGTATGAAAGTGAAACATGGTCAGTGAGAGTTGAGGACATGTGTTACATGGAGAGAAATTATATTAGAATGATACAATGGATGTGTAATGTGAGTCTTAAAGACAGGCTTACTTCTGATGACTTCAGAGGAAGATTAAATTTGGACAGTATAGGGAGATGTGTGCAGAACATGAAACTTTGATGGTATGACCACGTTGAAAGAATAGATGAGAGTTTTTGGGTCAGTAGATGTAAAACAGTTAAGGAAGCAAGTCCAGTTCACAGGGGAAGGCCAAGGCAAACATAGGAAAGAAGTGATAAAAATGGACTTGAGAGAAAGAGGGATAAATAAAAACCTGGTCAGAGATAGGTTAGTTAGGAAGTTAATTTCTTAAAGCCGTTAAACACATGCCAGCATGTAAAACGGACGTTGAACCGAATATAATGATTAAGTAAATTTGAATATTTTTTTAATAAAATTAAAAATATTTTGGAAGTTATGCAGGTTTGAAATTCATCCTGTTATTATTATTTTATTAAACACACACACAGATATACATTCTCCTAGTAACAAAACAAGCTGGATACTCCACTAGATGAGATGAATTCTTGTCCTGGAATCCGGCCAAACTAAGAAAAGACCACAATAAAAATAAACTATAACATAGTTAATGGTCAATTGGGGAGAGGAAAAGTGGTGTTCTTCACTTTTTTACTAACTCAACATTTTAGAGGGAGGAGAATCTTGATTGAACACTTGATATCTAAGTATCTCATATAGAATTTGAGTATGAGCCCCAAGAAAGATTTCTGAGAGCTTACACTGAGGTAAAATATATATATATATATATATATATATATATATATATACAGAGTGGGCCAAAATAAGTGTCCTATCTTTAAATTTGAATAACTTGAATTTGAATAACTTCCACAAAATAAAAGTTAAACTCACCAAACTTTATGTGTGTGTAGACTGACCCTTCCGAGATTTTTTTAAATAAACAAAACAAATTTTAGCCGAAAAACACTTCTTAAAACTTACAAAAACTAAAGTATTGTTTTTTACACTGTTTTGAGTTTTTTAAGCAAAAATAATGTTTTCTAAATGAGAGTACGTTCCTTAGGGCTAATACGGCTCATGCTTGCTTCGGAAGGGGTCCTTTACTTATTCTAAAAAAAAAAAAAAAAAAAATCAATAAATAAAAAAGTTATGAATTTTTAAAAATAAGACCCTTATTTTTGCCCACCCTGTATATTCTTTGTTATTGTTTTTACTGGTGATAGAAATATAACTGTTTTCTTAGTATTTTTCAACTTCCTAAGCGGTAACATGAATACAGAATTGAAGAAAAAATAAAACAAAAATAAGTTTATTTGTTTTATTTGTAATTATGTCCCAAACTGTTTCATTTACATTTCTCACGGCATTAGTTTTATAAAGTGAAATTTTACTTTCAAATAAAATCATTTACATTCATTAAACAAAGTTATCCCTTTCTCAGTATCCGTTTCAATTTGGAATTTTGAACACAATACAGAAACAAACTAGTGAAAAGGTATTCTTTCATATTCTGAAAATTATAATTAAAACACACACCCCAAAATTAGTGACTTGTATTTAGAAATAAACATAAGAAGAAGCAGAGCGAGACTTATCACACAATATAAACTAAAACACTCATAGAATACTCGAGACTCATGGAAAATGGGATAATCAGTGAATAGGTTAAGGATTTCTGAGGCAGTTCAGTATCGTGCCTGCAACCAAGAGCAATTTTACACGTAAGAACTGCTGGTGCTTGTATAATAAGCCGAAAAAAAAGTTTTTTTTGTCTTTTAGTGTTGGAGAGGTAAATAAGGGGCAGGTAACTCTTACCACGAATTTTAAGCAAGATTTTCCAGTAATCAAAACTAATGGCTTTAATTGGCGTTGCCCATGTGGCTACTGTGCAAGGAGAACGTCGATTAGCCATAAAAGGGTTAGGGTTTAGGGTTTAGGGTTTAGGGTTAGGGTTTAGGGTTTAGGGCTAGGGTTAGGGTTAGAAAAATATTGTTCTAAAGCTAGAGCTGTTGTGAAGAGTTACCTGCCCCTTATTTACCTCTCCAACACTAAAAGACAAAAAAAACTTTTTTTCGGCTTTTTATTATACAAGCACCGAACTGCTTATTGATATAATTGAACAGATGTTTTTTTTATATTGTTTTAAATCTAAAAAGAAACGAGAACATACTTTTTTTGGAAGGGGAATATTAGCAGAAGCTCCCTTGAGAAGAAGAGTCTTCACCATAGGCACATCAAGGACACGGATAGCAATGAAGAGCGTAGGCCAAGGGAAGCTTGAACTGTTCGGATCTGCCCCACGTTTCAGTAAGAAATCAACACATTCCAGGAAACAAGACTTCCTAAAAAAACACAAGAAAGAAAGGAAAGGAATAAAAACTTGGTCGTCTGAAAGTAATTACTAATTTGACGAATTAGAAAGAATATTTATTGCAAATTAATACGATTATTTTTAAGATTGTAATTAATTTACTCTGATTAGTTACTTTTTATTACCAAGGAGGTTATGTATTTCGTCGAGTCTGTCACTATACTACATTGACTCCCAAAGGAGGAAGTAATGACTGGGAGTATGGTATCATGACGAACACCCTCCCACCCAAACAGGAGGAGTTAATACCTGGGATGATGCTATCAGGATGAACGAATATATACTACATTGACTCCCAAAGGAGGAAGTAATGACTGGGAGTATGGTATCATGACGAACACCCTCCCACCCCAAAAAGGAGGAGTTAATACCTGGGATGATGCTATCATGATAAACGAATATATACTACATTGACTCCCAAAGGAGGAGGTAATGACTGGGAGTATGGTATCATGACGAACACCCTCCCACCCCAAAAAAGGAGGAGTTAATACCTGGGATGATGCTATCATGATGAACGAATATATACTACATTGACTCCCAAAGGAGGAGTTAGTAACTGAGAGTATGGTATCATGACGAACACCCTTCCACCCCAAAAAAGGAGGAGTTAATACCTGGGATGATGCTATCATGATGAACGAATATACACTACATTGACTCCCAAAGGAGGAGGTAATGACTGGGAGTATGGTATCATGACGAACACCCTCCCACCCCAAAAAAGGAGGAGTTAATACCTGGGATGATGCTATCATGATGAACGAATATATACTACATTGACTCCCAAAGGAGGAGGTAATGACTGGGAGTATGGTATCATGACGAACACCCTCCCACCCCCAAAAAGGAGGAGTTAATACCTGGGATGATGCTATCATGATGAACGAATATATACTACATTGACTCCCAATCATCGTTCAACCAATCCTCACCAAAGGGTTTGACCGTGGCCTTCATAAAGAGAAGGTCTTTTCATTGAGTCTCGTTTTTCTGCTGGCGTCACAGTGGTTGGTGCTAGTCGTTGCCTAACGAGACTTTGAAATACCTGAAATGAACTGCTATTTTCAGGAGATTAATAAAGGTTCTCTAATGTTTTTTCATGTTGATTCGTGATCAGGATCACAGCATTGGGAAAAAATAGAAAGAATGCTTGTCTAGAGCACTTTAAATTCTCTGTTAAATCATTTTTGTGGTAAGAAAAATGATAATATTATTAAGAACAAATAAAGCAGTAAAAGAGAATGTAAAACATTCAACTAAATTATCCAACACATTTTTTTCATAAATTTGAGTTTTTAAAGTTTATTTCTGCACTAGTAACTTTATCCTTAGCTAAGTATTTATTTGAATTTCATTTGTTCTGTTTTTTAATTTTTCGTCTGTTTTCATTTTAAAGTAACTTATTTATCGTTTATTTTTATCATTTCTTTTTATTTTAAACGGTTATATTGAAAAGGTTATCTCTCCAAATAGCAAATTTTGTCTGATTTGCCAAGCGGTGATAGGCCAAATTAATCCATCGTTTTGATTTGTTTTATTTTTGCATATTTCTTTTTTTTGTTTTAATTTTTATTTGGCAAATAATTATAACCAAATAATAAAATCAAACTCTTTATTTGAAGGAATTTTCCTTACCTCTATTCTGAGTGGTGTTAGGATTACCTTCCCTTCTTAGAGGAAGGGGATAGAGGGGTAATCAGCAGACGTGAATCACGTTAGCAAGGAGATGGAGGAGAGGTTGGGTATTTAATGGTTCAGTTGTAACCCGGTGGGGCAGGGTGACGCGTGTCTGTATTCCATACAGGTGGACACATATTACGGTTTTTTTTTGACACCCTATCTCTTCTTACCTCAGGCCAACTATTTCTTTAAACGTGACTAACGTTGAAATTAATTTTTGGGAAGGCCAGAGATACTCATTTTTCTTATTATTTACGAGTGAATCTCGGCCGAGATTTTTTTTTTTTTAGAGAGTTATTTACTTTTAGCTGGACATTCTGTCCAGGTAAGTTAGTGTATGTTTTTTTTTTCTTCTCCCACTGAGAGGTTATTTCGCGAATCATAATTATTTTAGGGGGACACTGTACTTATTCCGTTAGGCTTTTGAAAGGGTCTCGTTTTCCTATTATGTTAGATGTTACCAGGCAGAACGAACCGCGACGCTAAAAGAGCAACGTCGCAACTTTGAAAAGCAGTTAAGCACACGTTAGCGTTTATTTATTCATTTTTTCCCCCCTGTTTTGTTGCTTTGTTGACTGTTGGCGTTTGCAACGGTTCAGTTTTCGTGTCTGCTGTGGGAATTTGAGCCCTAGCCGTCTTAAATTTTCAACATTTTGCGATGCTCTTTCCAACATTTTGCGACGACATTGACAGTGTTCGATTCGTTTGGCTTAGCCAGAATTTCTGGAGTTATTTATATATATATATATATATATATATATATATATATATATTTCTTTCTTAGGACCTAAGGTTGGAAAAAGAGATGGCTTTATCAGAGTTAGACAGCTGCCGTCAGCGGCAGACAGTGCTGCGAAATAAGATTAGTACAGAACTATGGGGCTTACATGGTCAAGCTACCTTGCCCATAGCAGTTTTTGAAGAACATCGGAAATTGATAGTGGGATGGCTGGAACGCCTTGGTGAGCTGAGGACGAGGTGACAGCTGTGTGCTTGGACAGTCCTCCCAGTGTGGAGATTAAAACTCATGATGAGTTGAGGGAGAAGTTTGAGGGGAGTCGAGCGGATAGGCGAGAAGAAAGTTCAAGGGTTGAAATTGCCCCAGAGTTTACCTTTGATGGAAAAACTTTTGATGATCGATTCACCTTCAAAAATTTCTTGGCTGGCTTCTGGAATTGTGTGGAGGGTTTTCGCTATGAGTTGACAAAGTTTAGCTTGTTGAAGAGTTGCCTAAAGGGTCAAGCTCTTCATTTGGTAAAGCACCTTTCCACCACAGAAGCCAAATTTCCTGTGGCTTTGCAACTGTTGGAGGGAGAATATTTGGACATACCAAATATTTTGGATCAGATGTTTCAGCAGTTGTTGGCAGCCAGGCCAAGGTTGGATAGCCAGTTTTCTCCAGTTAATATTTATCTTAACCAAATCAAGTGTGCTTTGCTGGAGCTGAAAAATAGCTACCAGTTGGACTTTTTGGAACCGGGCACACCGGGTTATTTATTAATAAGCCATATTGTGTTCGGCCGGCTACCAGTTGCCTTAAAAAAAGACTTAATGAGCAAGACTGTTATCCGGGAATTGATGACATTGTTTCCTTGTCTAAAAATTTAATTAAAGATCTGGTGAGATTGGAAGAGTGTTCTGGTAATGGCAGGTTTCGATCTGATCGATTTGTTCCAGGCTCTTATTCACCAAAAAGAGCTTTGGAGAACTTTTCCTCAAGGGGTGGCACCCCACTATCGACTTCAATTTGTAAGCTTTGTTCTTCAGGCAGACACGAGGGAAAATTATGCAAAAAAGTTGCTAGTTACAAAGAGAGATTATCAAGGTGCAAGGAATTACACCTCTGCATTGTATGTGCTGCGGAAATCATTCATATGATGAATGTCCTGGTAACAAAAGGGGCTTCCTATATGGTTGTGCTAATTGTGGCTCCAAGTGGCACTATACTATAATGTGCCCTAAAGATAAAGCCTCGTCTGAGAAAACTAGAGTAAATACCGGTTTCCAGGCTTGTGCCACTCAGCAGATATCTATCCTTCCTATCTATAAAGTGGTTCTACATCGTGGCAAGAGATGTTATGTTTGTAATTATTTACTTGATTCTGGAAGTCAACATTCTTATCTTTCCAGAAGGATTTTAAAGAGGTTAGATATTTCGGTAGAGTCATATGATGATCGCCGATATACTATACAAACATTCCTAGGAGAAAAAGAATTTAAGCACGGTACTATTGCTTGGGATGGATGTTATCAAAATGCTGGGTGGAGTCAGCATTAACCAGTCTGGCGAAGCCATCTTCTACAAAACAGATCCTCATGTTTGCACTGTGATTAAGATAGAAAAACCTGATTTTAGCGCTGTGTTTGACGAACAGGCCAAGGTGTGGACAGCATCGTGGAAGTGGTCAGGTGATCACCCGCCTGGTAAACTTAACAACAGGGTGCCTGAATGCATGCTCATTTGCATATGTGAGATGTTGTTACTATAAGGAGCACGAAAAAACGTGATTTTGGAAGATACGTTGGGAGGTGAACGCAAATAGAGGAGGAAGAGATTGCCGCATTTATTTTGGTGAAACGTTGCATTGACTCGTTCAAAATCTCCTACAGTTGTTGCTACACTTCCGCTCCAATGATTATGTATTGCTTGGGGGCATCCACAAAGCATTTTTGCAAATTAAACTCCTCACTGAGGAGGATAAGAATCGGTTTTGTTTTTTTTCTTAAAATAGGAAACAATTTGGTGTGTTTTAGATATACTACTTTAATATTTGGCTATAATGCCTCACCATTTATACTTAATTTCCTTTTGAAGCATTATGCTGACCGTTATCCAGCAGATGAATGTTTCAAAACTATTGGAGAAAATTTTCATGTGGATAATTTAATAAAAACAGAGAATGTTCCTGAGACTCTTGTACAACTATACACCGATGTTGTGGAGAGGTTGAAAGAGGGACACTTCGATTTACGTTCCTGCAGTTCTAACTGCGAAGAATTAAGAAACAAGATGGAGAAGGATGGGCGTTTGCCTCAACACCACTCCCAATATGAAAAGGTATTGGGCTATAATTATAACCCTGAGAGTGATTCTTTGTCCTTGGCCAAGACAGATAGTGATTCTGGGGAAAATACCAAAGGAAGAATATTGGCAGCAGTGGCAGCCAATTTTGATCCTTTGTCATTATGTGTACCCATTACAATAAAGAGACACATTTTATTAGTGAGTTATGGAAGGTTGGGTTGGGCTGCGATGAAATTGTTACTCCTACCCAACAAAAAAGTTGGCAGTGACTCTCAGAAGATTTGACTCAGCTCAGTTGCTTCACCTTTCCAAGGAAATCCCTGCGCAAAGGCTCTGCAGCGAACCTAGCTATATTTTGTGATGCTTCCAAAGAAGCGTACGGGTTTGTGGCTTATGGCTTACAAGATGATAGGTCCAATTTGGTTTTTGCCAAACCCAAAGTGGCAGCTTTACAGGCGAAGTCCCTGTCCACACTTGAGTTGTTGGCAGTATACGTGGCACTAAAAATATTAAAAACAATTTTACTCTCTCTGAAGGAAATTACCTTTAGGAAAGTTAGCAGTTGATGCTCAGATAGTACTATCTTGGGTCCTGTCTCAGGATGTAAAAACAAAGAATATTTTTTGCGAGAAACAGAGCCAGAGACATTACTGAAATGCGACAGAATCTGAGCTGACAGTTTGGAATAGAAATTTCCTTCTGATATATACCCTCGGAGCAGAACCCAGCAGATCTGCTCTCAAGGGGAGTGTCAGTAAAGACCTTTAAAAACGCATTTTGCAGTGGGTGCATGGCCCAGCATAGCTGACCCGAACACCGATAGAATGGCCTTTCACCTCCTTAAACTGCCTAATGGAGGAAAATAAATAGATGGTGAGGGGCTCACATTTTGTGACACCCTAATACAAACGGCAGAGCCTGTAATTCCCTTTGGGCAATATGAAACTCTAAGTAAACTTCTTGGAGTAGTAACAGGGGTTTTCAAGTTTATTGGACTTCTGAAGCATTCAAGGGATGACCCTCAAAGATTGGCCTGGCAGCATTTAATAAAACAGATGCAAGCACAAGCATTTCCGCAAGTCAGGAAATACTTGATTAATCCGTCTGGTCAAACTCTAGATTTAGTGAATTCTCTCGGCCTATTTTTGGATGAGGATGGTATTATTAGGACCAGGGGTCGGATTGGCAAGTGCAATACCTTCGATTATGAAGTGATTTACCCAGTGTTCCTGGATTAATTAATCTCACACTTTTACCCAAATGGTAATTATAGATGCTGATAAAAAATGCAAACATTTGGGCATAGCGTCTACACTGAGCCAACTACGCATGTCTTGGTTTTGGATTCCTAAGGCAAAACAGGCAGTGAAATCTTCTTTAAAGTCTTGCAGGTTGTGTGTGCATTATAATGCAATGTCTTTTGCATACCCCCGTATGACTAATTTGCCCGAATATTGGGTCAATTTCATCAGACCTTTTTTTCACACTGGTGTGGACTTCACAGGACACATCTGGGTGGTGGAGGGGGAAAATATCAGCAAAGTTTATTTGCTCTTATTTACATGTCTCACCACTAGAGGTATACACCTCGAAGTGGTGGATGATATGAGTGTCTATTCCTTTATCTTAGCATTTATAAGATTCACAAATAATGTTGGAGTACTTTCTCATTTGTATTCCGACAATGCTAAGACTTTTATCACTGCCGGCAGAATTATTAAGCAGGTTTATGGCTCGGAGGAATATAATAGTATCTTCCGCACTTATTCTGTCAAGCATCTTACAATTCCTGCTTGGTTTGGGGGAACCTGGGAGTGGCTTATTTGCACCATGACGAATTGCTTGTTTAAAACAGTTGGTTGCTCTCAGGTGAGTTTGTAGCAGGAAAAGTTATTTTCCCTGTCGTACGTTTAGATGCCAGTGTTTGTAGCAGAAAAATCTCAACGACGGTCAAAAACGCCCAAGAAACTCTTTTTAGTAGACACCGGAACAACACTCGCAAGGGACTCTGGATTAGTGCACACCGCCTTCTTCTCCAACGTCTTCTTCTTCCACGTCTTCTTCTTCTTTAAAAGCGTCGCCATCGTCTTCCGTTGACTACGTTTTTCCTCCCACCATCTTGCCTCCAGCGACCCGCTTTTATTTCAAACCGGACTCTCGTGTGCGCGAGAGAACACGAGATTTCACGTGATCACCTGGTAATATTAAGCCACCGACGCCATCTTGCCAGGTAATCCCATGTTTTCGCAATTTCTTACACAGAGTTATTTCCAACTTTTAACTTTCGTCTCAGATGTTCAGAGGGCTGTTACTAATCATCCTTTATCGCTGTTCATCAAATGACGGGTTGGAGATAATTACACCTAATCATTTTCTGCAGTTAATATACTGTATAAAAGGGAAGAGGAGGATCTCTTTGCCTCAGAACTCCCCTTCAGGACTGAAGTTCTTGAGGCTATATAGGAGAGGGAACGGCTCATCCTCAAATACAAAGAGTTATGGTTTAAGGAATACCTACTTAGCCTTAGGGAATCAGCGAAGAATCTACACAATGAGTTCTATAACAATCAAATAAAATAGGGGATGTTGTGTTAATAAAATCCCCCATTAAAACCAGACCTTTCTGGACATTAGGTAGGGTAATGGAACTCATCCCTGGTGATGATGGTTTTGTCCGTACTGTGGTACTGAAAAGGGGCGATGGATCAATACAAATTCACCCCATAAAGTTATTATATTCATTAGAATTGGATATCACGCACAGTCACAGAGCTTATGTTCCTGATACTGAGTCTGTCCCAACGGAATTTGTACCTGCAAATCAGGAGTTGATATGTATCTGCTCTAGTTGCCAAGAACCGGAGGATCACAGACCAATGATCTGTTGTAATCATTGTGATCAATGGTTCCATTGGCAGTGTGTTGGTATAGTGGGGGAGTGGTATTGTTTGACGTGTCAGGCGATGCTCTATCAGGAGCTGATATATATCTGCCCTGGGTGCCAGGAACCGGAAAATTACAGACCAATAATATGTTGCGATCGTTGTGATATTACGTTTTTTTTTTACGCCCTATCTCTTCTTAGGCCAACCTAATAAGTTACCAACTATTTCTTTAAACGTGACTAATGTTGAAATTAATTTTTGGGAAGGCCAGAGATACTAATTTCTCTTATTATTTACGAGTGAATTTCGGCCGAGATTTGTTTTGTTTTTTTAGAGTTATTTACTTTTAGCTGGACAATCTGTCCAGGTAAGTTAGTGTGTTCTTTTCTTTTTTTTTTTTTTTCTCCCACCGAGAGGTTATTTCCCCAACCATAATTATTTTAGGGGAACACTGTACTTATTCCGTTAGGCCTATGAAAGGGTCTCGTTTTCCTATTATGTTAGATGTTACCAGGAAGAACGAGCCGCGACGTTAAAAGAGCAACGTTGCAACTTTGAAAAGTAGGTAAGCACGTGCTAGCGTTCATTTATTTATTTATTTATTTTTCCTGTTTTGTTGCTTTGTTGACTGTTGGCGTTTGCAACGGTTCAGTTTTCGTGTCTGCTGTGGGAATTTGAGCCCTAGCCGTCTTAAATTTCCAACATATTAAAAATATTGCCACTCGAACTTAAGGTTATTGTAAGGGTTAAGGGAGGGTATTTTTTTTTGTAAGAAGCAAATAATAAAATAAAATAATGTTTATTAAAAATGAAATATATTTCAAATTAAACATTATAATAATGACGTATCCAAAATAGGATATTGCTTAAGAAATTGTCTTTAAAGTACAATTTAATCTGCTAAAAACAGTTTGGTTGGTTGTTTTGTTTTACGGCATATCAACTCTTTTTGGGTTATTCAATGCCGAATCCGGTCATTTTGGTAAAAGTTTTTATGCTTCAAGTTTTTTATATGCTAAAAACAGAAAACAAATTAATATTTAAAAAAAAAAAGAAATCCGCAAAATTCAGACAACAAATTAATACAGTGGATTAATTTACCCCTTCGCTACTTAGTAAATCAGAAAAAAAAACTAGTCGATAAAATTTGGCAGACTGTTTTGAAGCTAACCGCTTCAAATTAAACTTTTAAACTAACTTATCGTTTGTTTTAATTTTTTTGTAATTATTCATCGTTCGTTTTCATTTTTAAATTATCTATCGTTTGTTTTGAATTTGTTTGTTTATTTAATTATTGTTTGTTTGTTCCCTAAATTCATAATTGCAGTATCTATATATTAATACGATAGCGTGTGTGTTCGTGTGTCACGCTTCCGGCAAAAGCTCTGCGCATGCGTGCCACACCTAGATTTAAAAAAAACATACAACTCGCCTAATTTTCGAAACATTTTCAAGTATTCCCTTTGGCGGAACGGTTAGCGACGTAGTATTTTTTACTTCGGCCCGACTGGTTTATTGTTCGATCCCAACTAAGCTCTAATATTTTTTTTCTACATTTCGAGGGGAAGGGGAAGAGAGGTAGGGAGGAGACGACCGGGAAGACACATATTAATACAATAACGTGTGTGATTTTGTGTCATGCTTACATCAAAAGCAACGACTTTCCGAATCTTTGCATGTTACTCATGAATTCGCTTGGCCTTTTGGCTAAGATCAAAGTGTAGTATCTGTTCCGATGGATACTGCACTCCATAGACTGGTATTGTCTTGGCCTTCGAGGCTTGATTTACGCCGGTCTATGGGTCTGTCCTGTGCAGTTCAAAGAGGTCCACCCTCCCAGGCTTCGCCTCCCCTCTTTGGGGAGGAGTAAGTTTATTGCTTGCTGCCTGGGGCGCCCGAACCGGGGAATGCCAACAGGGCTGCCCAGGCAATTTTTAATGGCGAGAGTGCTCACCTTCTCGAGCGCTGGCTTTTCAAACCCGACTTTCCCGACCCGACCTTGGGTCACATCTTACTTGTGGGAGTAAGATAAAACTGGCATTGTGCCTAACTCCTGGAGAGGAGTAAATAAATATTCATGAATTGGAGCCAAATTTAATTTAATCTAAAGCATTTACAAAGTAAGGTTTAGTTGTCGAAATATTACCTTCACTAGAAATATTGTATATAAAGAAGTTTTGTAAATTGTTTCATGTATTGTTCATTTTTTAAAAATAAATATACAAGTCAAATCTTATCATATTTTATTCAGACATGTATACGTTAGGAACAAGATAATTAGTATTAAAAACATCATTTCGTGTAATTTACACGGGTCCCGCTAGTTTGATATTATTCTGATTAAAAAGTTAAAAACACATCATAGCCAACAATATTTTCTATACAAAAAGTAGGTTTATATTGTAACTTTAAAAAATAATCTTCATTGCTTAGCTTTGCATGTTTTTATTTTAATAACTTCTATAAAGAAATCTTTTTCAGATTTTTTCAAATAAATGAATTTTACTCTTTAAAATTCATTAAACAACGTTATTTTTATTTACTTTAATGCAGCAACAACACCTAACTTAATTATTCTTTTTGAATTAATTCTTGTTTTTTGGTGGTGTTGTTTCTGTAAATTAATATTAAATAAAGTTTAGTTTCAGTATAAATTGGACCGTGTTCCTTTTTTACTTTTTTTATATGAATTTTAAAAATTTTTCTAAAACTTTTTTAAAAAGCTGTCATTCATCCTGACTTTTCAGCATATCGCACTAACCCAACCAAAGTGTATGACGTAATTTTCGATCGAACAGTCAGGCCTTCTTAATGTAGGTCGTGGTCTGATTCACTCAACAAGCAAACTGTTACGTCTGATAATAACTGCTGTTTTCTGTTTAATAACAAACCAAAAAAATGATCAAAGAACGAAGTATAACCGTTAAAACATTTATTAAACAACTTTACAGATTAAATGATAATCTAGGAGCTGCTGGATGCGCTATAATAAAGTATGTGATAGTGGTACATTTTGTTTATCTCCCAAACTGTAATGGCCGACCGTTCGACTCTAAGGGCAGATAATTTTCCCTTATGCAGTGCAAGGGAAATAACTAAGTCTTTTGCATATTATTTTATTATTTTTATTTTAGGCTGCTGCCTAACACAAACAAACAAAGGTTTCCTGAGTTACTGAAAATTAAGTAAAAGTTTATTTGTAAAAAATGCAAGTGTGTTCAAAAAGTTTTCAAACAGAAATTAACAAGTTCATTTTGTTCAAAATAGAAGATGTATTCAAAGGCTATTTTTGCTGAAAGTATCTAATTCTATATATTTAAAAAAAAAAATCAGTTGGGTTTTCAAAGTCAGACCCAAATAGTAATCTGTCTGACATATCTCTATTTGATTAAAATAATATTAAATAAATAAATAGACCATAGTTGTGGGTGACTCGAAGGTTCTTCTTTTATTGGCTAATATACCAAGATGTAGGAGATGGCACCATTCTTTTCCCTGGATTACTGCATATACCCTTGACCGTCACCATAAAATGCTGAGTGTTAATCGGTGATAATCAAGAGGACTCTTTTTATGAAAGAATATTACGTTATTCTAAGTGGAAACTGTCGTTCCCTTCACCAGAGTGATCCACCCATAGCATATGTATATATATATATATATATAATTTAGGCAGACATTATTAAATAACACAGAGTGTTTTTGTTTTTTAATTTTCCGAATGGTCCATTTAGTGTTTCGGTCAAATTGGTGTATGTAAGTTCCGTGGGTTTGTTATTCCATTTTTCAAACCCACGGAACTTACATACATCAATTTGACCGAAACACTAAATGGACTATTTGGAAAATTGAAAAAATAAAAAAAAGTCTTATCAAACAAAAACACTCTGTGTTATTTAATAATGTTTGCCTAAATGAAAATATGCTGCCTAAATACACACAATATATATATATATATATATATATATATATATATATATATATATATATATATATATATATACATAATATTAAATTATATTTTAATATTTTACCTACATCGACTTTTCTCAGTGTAGGGAAATGATAATCTCAGATGGTCACAGGGCACGAACCCAGTTCACAAAGACACCTTGAATCTGTAAGCAGTTGCCTAATTCCCTTGGTCATGGGCGGTTGTCACGTGATAACAGAGAAATTAAGTTATATTTACGCTGAGAGCAGCGAGCGTGAACATCAAGACATTCGGATAGAACTCAACAACAGAGTCGGAGTATCGTAGTGAAGCATTAGGTGAATGTCTATTTTTTAATCTCTCTAAAGTGCTCGACTTTAATTTTACTTAAAGGGCCTTCTTATAATATTGAATTATATTTTAATATTTTACCTACATACAATGTCGTTTCATGCTTTCGGAACTCCTCAGTGTAGGGAAATTACGACCTCAGACGGTGACGGGCCGTGAACCCGGTTCACAGAGACACCTTGAATCTGTAAGTGGTCGTCTAATCCCCTTGGCCATGGGCAGTTGTCATGTTATGACAGAGAAATAAAGTCATATTCACGCTGAGAGCGGCAAGCATAAATATCAAGACATTCAGATAAAACACGACAGAGTATATATATATATATATATTATATATATATATTATATGATAGTATTATAAGCATTTCAAAATGTTTTTACTATTGCTGAAATTAATTTTGTTAATAGATGGCTTTTTTGTTTTGTTCTGAAATGGATACAGATGAATCCGACAGTACTAGGATCCAAAATGAGTACAGCAAATACATCGAAATTATAACGGATCAAAAGACAAATATGCAGACATGCGTTGTCCGTAGTATTTAATGAAATATATATATATATATATATATATATATATATATATATATATATATAGCCATCAACATACAATTGTTTTGTCGTTTTATGACACATCAGTGTGGCTAAAAATAGTGAGTGCATCAACCTGAGAAATCGAGTACCATCTTTTTGAGTTTTTGATACGACTCAACCAAGGATTGAACCCTTGTCTTCTGATCCATTAGCAAACATTATGCCAAAAACTCAAAAACATTTTTCTTTTCAAAATAAAAGTAGCACTAGAAAAAGTATTTAAAATTAATAATATATGAAAATAAAAATAACTTACCTAGGAACAAAAAGTTTCATCATATCGCGACTCTGGGAAGGCCAAACTTTAGTAGGTAATTCCGAATTTTCATCAGGTTCAAAACCTCTTGATATGTACTGAAGGAATTTTTTCGTCAAGTTTTCGGCATTATCTTTAGGGCGAATTTTCTCAACAGTTGTTTGCAGCAGCTTTTGGCTCTTATTTTCTTTCTCCAAATTCATTGCGTTTGTCAACTCTAAACCACGATATTTGTTCCACCTGGAAGAAGACTGATTAAGCAAATGTGGTTGGGCAGAAAGATTTCTAGAATTCGGAGTGGAACATCTCTCTTTGGTTATTCCTTCATTCTGAATATTTGGTAAATCCATTTTTGACTCCGACATTGTTTTATTTTCTGTTTGTTTTCTGATAGCATTAAAAGAATTCAAGTATAGAAGATTTCTTTGCATTTCAAAAATTGACTGACGACGCTGCACCTTACATTTTACTCGAGATTTCAAAAGGGAAATTTTGGGGGGAATGGAAGCATTAGGGAAAATTAAACCCATCATTCCAGGCCGTTGATTTGCACACTGATTCAAAGGAATTTTACTCCACATCTTTTTGCGACTGACTTGGCTACTTCTGCAAATTCCAGAGTCTATGTCGTCCGCAGGAGATGCATCCTGTGGAGTACTGTTCGGGAAGTCGTCAAGTGATTCCAATTCCATGCTGCTGGTTTTATCAACTTGAAATGGGGACGTGCTTTGCGAATTCATAGAGGGATAGTCATGATCATCAGCGGGCATCACTGGAGATGATGCCGGCTGAGAACCTGTGTTTTCTTTGATCTTTGTTGCATGAGATGGCAGAGGGCAGCTCATATCACATACCCGATTTCCATAAAGGCTATAGCTGGTGTAATAAAGAACAAAGCATACAGACAAAGCAGAACATCCTTCATCATTTACTTGGTTAACATTAGCACCATGATTTAGTAATAAGTTGATAATTCCACAGTTACCAATTGCCTGAAAGACAAAAAGGGAAACTCTGAAATGGTCTGTGCTTGTCACCAGATTCGTTTTCTATTGGATAACATAGGCATTTCGTTTGGCCCTCTACAAATCACAATGTTAAAATATCAAAAAACCTAACAGTTCCCTGCCAAAATTCTTGATCATAAAATAGACTCTAATTATAAAGTCCAAAAGGTAGAGAAAAAGATCGTTCTAGCTAGAATAACAACGTAATAATAATATAAATAGGATAAATAATCAGTAATTTGTGTTGTACGTAGTTTGAAAATTAAAATAAAGTAGAGGTTCCGACATCGGGACGGTGATTCGGTCAGTGAAAAGATCAGACCCTTTAGAGATACAGTGACTAAACGAACTCGTCTTTTTTTAGATTCGCCTCTGTGAGAGAGTAGACGGTCTTCGTCGTTCGTCCAATGTAACACAGTCGTTTTTCTTTAGTGCCAATGAGGTAAGAAGCTAAAACTTTGAATAAATATTAATGTAAGATGTACCATTCTTGTCCGGCATCTTCACATTAGAATAATACTCAGATTCTCATTTTTGGCATGAAGTCAGTTGTTCTCATAGATAAGAAATAATATGCACTTTTAAACATAAAATTAACTTGTAACTTTGTTTTAATAGAAATATATTCTATCTTTCACTTGTATATTTTTTTGCCCCATTATTGAGTGTTGCCTGCCTAATTGATGGGCAAACTGTGGTACATGTGGATGTAAATGGTGCTCTACTTGATGCTGAAGCTACCTTCTACCTGGGTGACATGTTGAATGCTGGCAGTGGTTGGGAACGCGCTATCACTGCTCTCTGTTGTGTTGCTTGGGGAAGGTTCAGAAAGCAGTTGCCAATCCTTACATCTAGGCACATTTCCTTCAAGATTCAGGGCAAAGTTTTTTCAGCTTGTGTTTGCTCTGCCATCTTGCATAGTAGTGAAACATGGGCTCCAAACGCTTCTGATCTGCAACGGTTTTGGCATAATGATCGTGCCAGAATCAGATGAATGTGTGGCAGCCAACTGGAGGAAAGAATTCCTTCAACTATGCTTCATCAAAGACTTGGTATTGGTGGAATTTTGGATGCCTTACGCGCTCGGTGTCTCATGTGGTTTGGCCATGTACAGTATGCAACCTGTTGCATCAACTTTAGAACGTGCATGGATATCCCAGGGACTAGGGAGCATGGTACCCTGAGGAAGACCTGGCTTGAGTGCCTCAATAAGAAGTAATTTGATTGCATGCAACATGACTGATATCAACCCTTTGGATCAGATTGCTTGGACAGCAGGCATGAGACGTTACCTGCTTTTACCCACTCCAGAGTCTGGTACACTAAATATCAAAACGGTGATGATGATGATGATGATGATGATGATGATGATGATGATGATGATGATGATGATGATGATGATGATCGGTTTTCTCACGCAAAAGACAGAGGCTAAGAAATCACATATTCTCTTCGAAATAAAGCATAATGAAGTCTTCAATTCATAAATCTTGAAAGTCAATCTAAGTCACCATTTATTATATTAAGGCCAAAATCACTTCGAGAATAAGAGTTAATGAGATGGATGGATGGATTGTCAGTTGAAAAATATTATGAGAGGATTAAACATGATGAAAGGAATGGATAAAATTTGAATTCTTATGAGGACGGTTTATGACAAGTATTTATTGACATTGGATTTTAAGACGACCATGTTGTAGTCTGCAGTGAAACAGTCCCATGGTAATGTGTCCCACAGATGGGAGATTCTTTGAAAGAAACTATATTCATGGAAATTCCATTTGATGCTAGGCAAATGGAGAAAAATAGGAAAGTTCTTAGCAGTTGTGGTAGGATGTCGAGTTCTTGCTGTGAATGACTTACAAGGAGGAACCAGACATTGGAGCTCAGTCGAGCACCTTATATGAAAATAATGATAGAGTAGAGAAAGACTAGCAACGTCTTTTCTGTGAGAAAGTGACTGCAGAGAACAGAAGAAAACAATGTATCTAAAAGAAGTCGTTGAGTACTATGACTTACTTAACTTATGTACATCCACTAGAGAGCTTCACCACATGCTTGAGAACAAAATTCTGCCACTTATCACAGTCTTGTGCCAGTCTTTCAGCTGTCAAGAGCGGCATACCAGCGTAACCAGATCATCCGGAGTGAAGCAGGATAATGAATAGGAATTATAATCTAGACGGTAATGAGATGTAAGTCAGGAGTGGTGTGCGGGTAGAGGTTGTATTTGGAATGCGACTGTGGTTATTTTGACAATTTCAAGTTTGGGAAGAAAATGGAAATGTAAACATTTGTTGTTTGATTGTTTGAATTATGTTTGAATTGACGGATGCATGAAGAAAAACAATTTTCAGAATTACGTCCGTTCGTCCAATGTAACACAGTAGTTTTTCTTTAGCCCCTAAAGTGCCAATGGGGTAAGAAGCTAAAACTTTGAATAAATATTAATGTAAGTTGAATGTCAGATGTACCATTTTTGTCCAGCATCTTCACATTCTCGTTTTTAGCGTGAAGTCAGAGAGAATTGTGGACAAGCAAGAAAACCAGACTTGAGATCAAGGTGAGTGGACGTTCCCCCTCTTGCTCCCTCCAGTGGGGGCTGGGGAGCTGACTGTATATGTAAATGTGAGTGTACCAAGAGAATGTTGACATTGCACCACAATAAAATGAAAAACCTTTCTTCTGATATCTGCATTTCTTTGTTTATCTCACAGAGTTACTCTAAGGATACTTCTTAAACATTTAATTTCAAAGATATTGAGCTTCCTCCCATGCTCTGACAATATAGTTCAAGTCTCATGTGAATATACAGCAATAGGAACTATTAATGCATTGTAAAGTCTTAATTTCAGAGGCGTTGATATGTCCATCCATGTTCTTTTAGTCCAAAAGCAGATTTTGCCATTCATATTCTCTGTTAATGTCAGATGAGGATCCTGGAACCACTGAGCCAAGAAACATAAAATCTTTGTCTATACAGGATGTGGCATAACGGCATAATATCCGAGAATTACCACTTCCGGCTTAGAATGTATTCAGCAAAAAGAGGTGAAGTGCAAAAATTAGTCTCCTGTGTATTTTACACAATCAAAAATCTAGGTCAACACATAAGAAATTGGGAAAAATGATTTCTTTCATTGGAAACTTTGAGTTTTATTTTTAATACAAATTTATTTATTTATTTATTTTTTTTTATAGAAATCGCTCCAAACAAGGCTATGAAGCCACTTGATGTAAGGAGCTAAAAAAAAAATACTACTTCAGGGTCAAAAACTAGCCACGTGTCAGATGGATAGATTCCGACCCAGAAAACAGCAATTCTTCTCCCTTTGTCAGAAACATCGCTCATGGAATGTGAGGACTAAAGGACAAAATAAGGGAAGTGAGAGTTACGAGGCCATCGCCCGGCGTTGCCCGGGAGAAATATAAAAGAATGAATGAAAATGTGTAAACAGCCGACAGAAAGCAAATAGGTAACATCGGATAGTTTTAATGTTAAGAAAAAATGTCGGTTTTGAATTGTGGAAAATCTATGTACCCACGAAAAGGATTACCTCGGAGTGGAACAACAATAGAAATTGCCACAGTATAGAAGGATATCTCCTTCACTGACCGATTATGGAAAAGTGTACTTCTGTCAGGCGTGGATATTTGTTCGCTCTGTTATCTATTATCTCCTCGGTCATTGAAGCAAATTCTTCTAGAGGGCGGCAATTTTTATTTATGTTGTTACTTTAGAAAATATAATAAACGTTGGTGGATTTTCGCCACATCAAGATCTTACGTTGTGCCCTCGTGAAGAGCCAAGTAAATTGGATAGTTCTAAATTGAGAAATCGTTTAAAGAAAGATTTAAGAAGCCTAATATACAATAATAGAAATGACCACAGTGTTGAAGGATTTCTCATTCATTGACCGTATTTTTTTTTGTCTGCCCTCGTGGGGAGGTAAGTAAATTTAATAGTTAAAATGTGAGAGATCGTAGAAGAAAAATAAAAGAAGCCTTATATACAATAATAGCAATTGCGACAGTGTTTAATGATTCGTTGTGTCTGCCCTCGTAGGAAGTCAAGTTTATTGGATAGTTAAAATGTGTTGGAGCCTAAAAATTTTTTCAAGAAGCCTTATATACAATAATAGCAATTGCTGGGATGTTTTCTCTCTAATTGACCTTATTTTATTGTGTTCGATGAATGTGATTCAAGAAAATGTCTAGAATAAGCATAAGGGGTCTTAAGAAGAAATTGAAATTCAGTGAATCTTGCTTAATTGGTACCTAATGACTATCGATCAAATTTAATGCAAATTTTAAATATTTAAATGTTCGAATGGGGAGTTGTGCATATATTATGGCCCCTAAAAATCTTTTAAAATACCCCAATGAAACTGAAATTTGGGATATATTTATGAAGTGATGTCTAATAACTATTGTCAAAATTTCACAAAATATCGGAGGTATCTGAATGTTAAGGAAGGGTTTCCTCTCCTCTTTACCCCCTTTGGATAAAAGTAAACTGAAATAAGTAGAGCCCACATTTGGACCCCTTACGTATACCAGTTCTGTTCAAAAATTCATAATGATCGGTCAATTAGTTTAGGAGTGAATCCTGTACATACAAATATATAGACATATACACATGCCTAATTACAAAATATTATTTTACTCCCTCCTACTTACGTTGTAATCTTTACGGGTGCAAGAGGTGTAGGAAGAGGGGTGTCGCTGCCTGCTTGTAAGTTGAAGCGTCTCCCTCCTAACTCCCTTTTAATCATTACGGGTGAGAGAGTGGGAGGCTTTCAACATCTAAAAAAGTGTTTTTTTACTTTGCATCTTAAACAGAATATTTTATTTTTTTTTTACTTACATAAATGAGATTTGATGAAAATATGTCAGTACTTATGGGTAATGCATATTTCATTAAAGTAAGTCAAAGTTTTGAAAATATCAAAGCGTTCCGCAGTATTATGAATGTTGTTTAGTAATTGATGATTGGCTGGTTTGCAAATTCTGAACCCAGTGTTTCCGTGATTTGTTCTTTGTGCCATAATAGGTCGGCTGTGCTCTGCGGTGATTTGGATTTTGTAGGAGGACTTAATTCTTAGCGGGAATATAATTTGCTACCCTCTCTTTGGTTTACTTAGTTGGGAGAGGGTTATAGGGGGGACTAATAATAATATTTTTGGTTTAGGTTTTAAAAATAAGTTAAAGTTTCTGGAAACACGATTGAAGGTAGTAGTCGAATGAAGTGCTGCGTTTCGATGTGTTTGATGCATTATTTTTATTCTCTACTCTAACTGATTTGGGAGGGGAAAATCAACTCTACTTTATATAGAAGATAATTGGAATGTTTTCTTTTTTTACAAATACTCAAAGGAAATATTTTTAAGAAAGCCTCCCCCCTCCCCATGTTGAGAATGGCTTTCTAAATAATAACATTATTATTTAGAAAGCCATTCTTAACATGGAGAGGAGGGCTCTGTTAACTAGTTTGTACTTTCACCTAACAATTTAATAAACAAAAAAATAAGAATAGTTAACAAAGCTCCAGGCGAAAACATAATATAGCGGGGACTGATTTTCGCACTTCATCGCTTTCTGCTGAACACATTCTTAGCCAGAAGTGGCAATTCTCGGGCGTTATACCGTTATACCCAGAATGTTCGGAAAATCGATGACATAACTTTGGAATTATGTTCTATATGGATTGTAGAATATGGACCTTGAGTTTACTTTCAGCAACCTCATAACTCTCGCTTCCCTTATTTTGTCCTTTAGTCCTCACATTCCATGAGCGATGCTTCTGACAAAAGGGGAAGAATTGCTGTTTTCTGGTTGGAATCTATCAATCTAACACTTATTGTTTGCTAGTTTTTGACCTTGAAGTGGTATATTTTTTTTAGCTCCTTACATCAAGTGGCTTCATGTAATAGCACCCGGTTACTAATATAATTTCCTTTTGTGGTTCATTTTTTCTTCTGCATGGTCTTTGGTTTGTGCTGATCATATTTATTTACATATATTTGGTCTGTTGTTTTCTATTACCTAAAATAAGAAGGGACAACATTCTGTTACCTAAAATAAGACGGGCCAACATTCACAAGATACTCACCGTGTCCCCATGTTGGCTATCAATGTTGCCAAACATGGCACTCAGATCTTTCTTCTAAGCTCTATGGCTTTTATATTTGTTTGGTGTCATTTTTTATGGCTTTTGTTAATGTATGTGGCAATACCAGGACCAGACTTATTTTACATGTGATTCTGTCACAGCGATATTCTTTATCTATCCCATACGTAGAAAAAAACAGTACACTGTCACACACATTTTACATGTTAGATGTTTACAATAAAAATGTTGATCAGTATTCATTTCAATAGCCTATAACTCGGAAAAACAAACATTTCCAGACCTATATACACATATATAACATAATCCTGAATTTTTGCCATCGATTTTTAAAACACCCTATCACATGATACTAAATTAAGAGCTCTAGTCGTACACTATTGAGCTATAACTTAAAACCTTTGTGTTAAGATATATATATTTGTGTGTATTTCGGCAGTATTTTTTCTTCATGCAAACATTATTAAAAACAACAAAAATCTTCTGTCTGATTATACCTTTTTTTATCTTTTCAATTCTTCTAATGATTTTTTTCGTTTTTTAGTCGATTTTTGCTATCAACACCTGAAGATGATTCGAGAAAGAATCAAAAACGTTTGTAACACATATGGATCTTTCATCAATTTGTTATATTTTAACACGAAAAAAATTATTAGAAGAATTGTAAAGATAAAAAAGGTATAATCAGACAGAAGAGTTCTGTTGTTTTTAATGTTTGCATAATTATCATTATTCATATTTTTATTATTTATTATATATATATATATATATATATATATATATATATATATATATATATATATATATATATATATATATATAATAATGGTAATAATCCAGGTGAAAAATATCCACAGGGTGGTAATCCAGAGAATTTTAACCGGGTTTATAAAAAGTGCTCAATATCAAAATAGAGCTTTATATATGATAATTTTATTTACACAGACATGTACAAAATCTGCGACACTGGCATGTCGATGTTATCGATCAACAGTTACTATAAACTGAGATCTCATCAGGCAGAGTTAGAATCCGATCTTAACCTCAGATCATATTTGGAGAGAATGAAGTGGCGGGATAGAGAAAGAGAAGAAGAAGGAAAGAAATTTAACATTTCAAAAATTAAAGCCGTTAATTATATTCAATAATTATTTCAATTACTTTACCTCAATTATTAGGGGTATCTATTATTATTATTATCATTATTATTATTATTATTATTATTATTACTACTACTATTCCTGTTACATTTAACGAATATACTTTGAAATGTTAAATTTCTTTCCTTCTTCTTCTCTTTCTCTATCCCTCCACTTCATTCTCTCCAAATATGATCTGAGGTTAAGATCGGATTCTAACTCTGCCTGATGAGATCTCAGTTTATAGTAACTGTTGATCGATAACATCGACATGCCAGTGTCGCAGATTTTGTACATGTCTGTGTAAATAAAATTATCATATATATATATATATATATATATATATATATATATATATAATTATTATAATAAATATTTTTAATTACTATCCACATACATATATGTTTCATTTATTTTGAGGAATCGTCAGTGTGGAGATAACTGTTCTGCCAGTCTCATGGCTCGAACCACAGACACAAGTCATCTTTTAACTAAAGTCTGAACCACTTAGTCCATGCGACCAACCCAACAGCTATGCAAAAAGAAGAGAAATAAAGTCGATTTATGCTTTTTCTGACGAACATATATTAATATAGTATTCGACAAACCCAATGGACAGGAACTCGCATTCTTAGCTTTAATTTGGCAGCTTTTTTTTCTCTTAATGGGCGAAGCTATTAAATAATTATTATGATAAATATTGTTATATAATCGCGCATTTATGCATGACCACCCCATAATGAGAATAAAAGTCTGAATTCTGTCAAAAGAAAGAAGGAAACTTACCGCTGCATTAATCAATGCAGTATTACCATCTTTCCCTGACACATCAGGGTGAACAACATCTTCCTTCAAGATTTTTTCAACGGTTTCCTTCTTGCCAAAAGCAGAGGCCCATAACAACTGTTCAGATAGGTTCTCAAGAGGACCCGCAGGATAAAAACAATGCCGATTGTACTTCAGGATATCATCAACATTTATCAGTGTCTGTCAAGAAAAAAATAAGAAAAGGTTTATTTTTAAATTGATAACATGTATGTGAGAGAGTTTAAAACATGAAATGAAGATTTCAGACAAAATGGAATATTTCGTATGTGGAATAGTGGATAAGCATGTGAACAGACTAGTAAAAATAAGGACACAAAAACATTCCTAAAGCAGAACCAAGATATTTCGGTTGATTCACACAACCTTAATCATTTGGTGTAAATAAGCTTTACTGAACAGAAAATGAAGTTTTTATACAGCAAAGTGAGGAAGGTAATCCAGGGAAGGGAGAGGATGTAAAATGAAGAGTGAGTGGAGGAAAATATGAGTAGAAGTTGTATGTCAGGGAGTGGGAGTGAAGTATGTAAAGGGAGGAGAAGGTGGAAAGAGTAGGAGGCAAGTAGTGGGAATGAGCCAAGTGTGTGAGGGAGAAGTGGAAGGTCGGGTAAGCAAGAAGAGGAATAGATGATAAGAAGTACTGGAGGAAAAGCATGTGGGAAAAAATAAAAGCAATTTGGGCGACAGTTGAATTGATCCAGTATCAATTTTTTTAAAAATTATGTTCAATGAGGATTCTTTTAGTCATGGTGTAAAAGATGTTAAAACCAGGTCTTTGAGGAATATTACTTTTGGATGATGAAATTAAGCAGGATTCAATCAAGTGTCTTCATTAGTTTAGTCATGTTGAAAAAATGGATGAGAGTTCTTGGGTTAGTAGATGTAAAACAGTTGAGGTAGCATGGTAAGGTGGAAGGACATGAATAGGAAACATTAGAGTAAATGATAAGGATAGACCTGAGTTAAAATACGGATATATAAAGATCTGGCCAAATATAGGTTAGTTTGGAAGTTAATTTCTAAAAGCTGTCCAACACATGCCAGCATGTAAAACAAACCTTACACCGAATATGATGATGAGTTCCATCAAATAAAAAAACATCCACATGCATCACAAATATTCCTTCTTACCTTTCTTCAGGAGGATTGATACCTTTATTGCTTTTTTATTGTACTAATGAGTCACTGCTTATGAAGGCCGAAAGGCCACTCAAGGATAAGGGTTAATGAGTTTGACAGATGGACGGTAAGACAACATCTTGAAGATTGGAGATAATGGTTGAAACTGAGAAAAATTTGATTATTTAAACAAGAATTTGTTAACATTAGACTTGAAAACGACCATGTTGTAATCATCTGGGAAGCAGCCCCATAATATTGTGTTCCACAGACAGGTAGTTCTTGGAAAGATACTTTACTTATGAAAGTTCCATTTAGTTTCAGGTAGACAGAGGATTAAAGTAAAATAATTTCCATTGGTTATAGCTAGACGAGTTCTTGCTGTGAATGTTTCACAGGTGGGAGCACCAGAGATTTGATCCCATTTGAACACCTAGCATGAAAATAACGATAGAGTAGAGAAAGACTAGCAACGTCTCTTCTGTGAGAAAGAGGCTGTAGAGAAGAGAAGAGGACATCCTTCACCATATTTTGAAATCAATTTTGAAGTCCGTCAAGACAGGAAAGAATGCTTCGAGTGACACCTCCCCAGATGTGGCAACAGTACTCCATCTTAGGACGTATTTGACTTTTATACAGGTAGAGGATTGCGTCAGGAGTGAGATACTTTCTAGAGCGGTGGAATGATACAAACATTTCTCTAGTAACCATAGCTTATTGTTAACAAGTATGCTCATGCCACGCTAAATTGAGGATGTTCTCTCCTGATGTGTTACTCATCAGCTGTTCATTCTTCAACTCACCAGAGACAAATCTTTAATTTCCTCTAAACCATGTGACATTCAAAGCAAACATGTCTGGCATAAGGATATTCGATATTTTACAAAGAGAAAAACTAAATATTCTACCCAAATTTAATTGAATCTATTCTGTTCTCTACAGCTCCTTTCTCACAGGAGAGACGTTGCTAGTCTTTCTCTACTCTATCTTTATTTTCATCGACGGTGCTCGACTGAGCTCCAATCTATGGTTCTGTCTTCTAAAACTTTCACAGCAAAAACCCATTATTACCACACCTGCAGAGAACTCTCCTTTCTTCTTTCGTGTGCTTGGAATTTCCATGAACAGAGTTTCTTTCCAAGAACTTTCCATATGTGGAACATGTTATCGTGGGATGGCTTCTCTGCAGACGACAAAATGGTCATCAAAAACTTGTCATAACCCATCCTCATAGATAATCAAATTTTGTTCAATCGATTCATCATTTTCAATCTTCTCATAATATTCTTCATTATTCAACTCGAGTGGCTTTTAGCCTAGATAATTGGTGACTCATTAGTAAAAAGAAAAATACAGGTAATTTTCTTTTAAACCAAAAAAGCAAACCCACTGGTTCAACTTTATTATTAGTTTATTATTATGAAAAACGCATTTTAAAATAAAAACTAGTGTTTATACCTACGTATCAGGCAAAAATAAGTACCATCACCAAAAATTAGGAAAAATTATCGAGTAGAATTTTAATTAAAAATAAAAATCAGTTTTATCGTATTTTGCTGACCGCCATTCATTGATTACTTATTTATATGATAGACTGAGTTATGTCCCGTTTTTTGCTCTAATCAATAGTGGATCCATAAAATACGAGAAAACTGATTTTTATTCTTAATTAAAATTCTACTCAATAATTTTTGTGAGTTTTTGGTGAAGATACCTATTTTTATCTGATACATAAGTATATCAAAGAGTTTTCCGGTTAATTTATTTGGAACTGCAATTTTCACCTGTGTAACTGCGTTTTTCATATGTGCCCTCATCTATATAAGCCCCTAAACAACAACAACAACAACAAACAAACAGATCGATAAGTTCAACTGACAATCTATCCATCTCATTAACCCTTATCCTCGAGTAGCTGTTAGCCTTGATAATCAGTGGCTAATTAATAAAAAATATATATGGACTATCGACTAGATGTCTGCCGTGTGACGAATGGTGCTCATATTGAGCAACTTTGAAGATTCCCCACAAAACTTGAAACTTTAACCTTTCCAACGGTACCAATTTCATTTTTCAACTCCTAATAGTTTTTGAGTTATTAAAAATCGTTATGTTCCCAAGACTTTTGAAACACCCTGTATATAAAAATACTGGTAAAATGTTTACCCCCCCCCCCCAAACTGACCTATCAGTTTACAGATAAATGACACAAGTCTCACCTGGTTAAAACTGTGTTTCAGAATATTTTTCTGTACGTCTTCTAAAACAGGCGTGGTATTCCACAACTTGATCTTACGCTGAAAGTCTATGAATCCATAATGTTGCTGAATAAAAACTTTATTAAATAGTTCAAAATTGACCTTCACGTTACACGCATCTGGATACTCAAGATATATGTCCTTTATCTTCTCAAAAAGGTTATCGCTGTAGTCACAGACATCCGACAGGTCGCTCAGCAATGAATGAGTGTTCCAGGTATCGGCAGCCGTAAATACAGGTGATTCGCACTGGAAGTATTGATAATGTGGAAATTTTGATAGAGAAAAGGATGTTGGCAGCTGACAGGAGATACGTATAAGTCGAAGACCATGCCATAATCCAACGTCTTGCAGGGTTGCATTATTGTAAGTAAGAATGCCAGGACCTTCTCTTTTATCATCTTTATAAAGGCCCTAAAAGAATGTAAAAAAGGGAACATAAATAATGCATACATCTTTAATCCATTCAATACAATTGGAACAAAAATTTTAATTGCCTCAGTCTAGAAGGACTTCTCCTTCACTGACCGAAGACAGAATAGTCAAAGTGTCAGAACAGATACTACACTTTCCTCCAATCCAAAAAGCCAACATTAAATCTTTGAAAAAATTCTTTTTTTAATTTTAAATTTTTTAATTTTTTATGGAAGTTACTCCGGGCAAAGCATGAAGCCACTTGATATAAAAAACTAAAAAGAACGAAAGATGATCAAGTTGCATAATAACAAAAAGGGAGAGAAACGTAGAATCACGTCAAAATAAGGTAGTCTTTTAATTGACCGTGATAAATTCAGAAGCAAAATAATCAAATCTAAAGCCGAAATATTAGCATGGCAGTGACAGACTCAGTGATCCATGCCGGAAATACCTTAAGGAATATGCATCCATGTGCAACATGCCACTTGAGAATACCCCAACATTAGCGAGTAAGAATAAGTAAGGATGCCAGGGCCTTCTTTTATCATCTTTATAAAAATTTTAAAAAAGGGAAAATATAGAGACAAACGTCTTTAATTCATTCAATACCAATTCCAGAATCAAGTAAAATTAATTAATGTTATCTTGGAAGGAATATTTAAAAACTTAAATCTATATATATAAAACTCAATGTCTGTGTGTATGTTTGTGCGTTCCCTATAGAAAGAAAGGTTAGAGAATCTACATAAAATCTAAAAGGGTATTCTTATGTAAAATTTACCGGGGAAGACAATGGAAGTGCCCCATCTCTAAGTGACAGAACCCCCTTAAAACTTCAAGTACGTATATCTGATTTTAATGAAAATTAAACCTAATTCAAAGAGTTTTTCAACATTTCAGCTTCTTCTGACTGTATTAGGGGTGACAGGAGGAGGGGGGCAGTAAAAACAAAGAAAGTAATATGGTGTTATGAGCATAGTGAAAAAGTACATAGTAGTGATCCTCATTTAAACCCGACGTCTTCCTGCTAGTAGTAGCTAATAAAAGTAGGTTCTTTTAGTAAATTGGCTACAATCTTTCAAATAACTTAACGATAAATAAATGTTGATGAGTACAACATTTTTAAATCTATATAATAAAGTAAAGAGGTTGCGGTTGGGGATAGCAAACTGGAAGCTGTAGCTGAGTTCTGCTACCTGGGCGACTCCCTTTCAGCCGATGGTGGTTGTAAGACTGCTACTATTGCCCGATGCAAGTCTGCCTGAAGGGGCTTTAGAGAACTCCTGCCCATCTTGACAAATAAGCATCTGGCGATCACAACTAGAGAACAAGTGTACACCAGCTGTATGAGGAGTGTTATGCTTTATGGCTCTGAAACATGGGCTGCATCAGCGAGCGCTATCAAGAGACTGCAACGTAACGAAAGAGCCATGATTAGATTATCTGTCAGGTCAGGCCGGAAGACGACACTCTCTTCGAGACTCTTCTCTCTAGGCTTCGTATATGGGAAATAACTGATGTCCTTAAACTGGGCAGGATGAGATGGCTTGGCCATGTCGAGCGAGCTCCAGCTGGATCTCCTGGGTCAGAAACATGTCCATCGCATCAAGTCGGCAAACTGGAAGATCAAAGCTTTCTTGTGTTGAGCTGTGTAAACCTGACCGTGCAGCCTTGGGGATTACAAACTTAGACCCTTGTGACCGCCGAGCTTGGAGTGGAAGACTTCGATCAAGACTGACAGGCAGGCCCCACCCTCTTATAGAGAACTAATCAAAGGCCTGTTCAAAAATAAATCGGATGAAGAAAAAAAAGAAAGTCGGTCTATTTCTTTACTTTTGTAATCAGTAGCTTCCATCCTACAATATCAATACTTCAGTCTGAATCGCCAGTTCTTCTTCCAGAACAATATAACAATTCAATTTAATTCTTTTCAGAAAATACTTTATCCGACTAGTACTAGAGAAGGAATACATTGTTCCATCCAACACATCCCTCTCAGAGGTGAATCAGATTAAATATGCTGCAGGACTCCACATTGTCAGGAAAACACTCCCTCAATTCCAAAGCACAAATTACAACACCAGCTTGGAAACTGAAGCTCCAAAAGCAACTAAACCTTTGCAGAAAGGAATTGTCTCAGATCAGACAATTCCTTGCCGCCCCAACAGTGCAGGGTCAGCTAAAGAAAAGCATCTGCGGGAAAAACATAACGAAGGAACATGAACGCAAGATTCCAGCACTTGCCAAAAGAATCCAAACAAAAGACAATAAGAAGAGGGCGAAACTTGAAAACAAACAATTTAAAAAGAATACAAGACTGTTCTACAGAAATCTCATAAGAGAGACAATCACAGTGGAAAAGCCACCTAAAAAGCAAGAGCTAGAAGATTATTGGAGGCCTCTGGTTGAAAATGAGGGGCCATGCAATTCGAAGTAAGGAAAGCAAGCCACAAATGTCAGATCCAGAGATAACGTCTGGAATGGTAAAACGAAAGATGGATCGATTTCAGAATCACAAAAAAACCTGGCATAGATAGAATACCCAATGTTTGGCTTAAGCAACTAACAGCACTTCATAGTCATTATAGTAGTTGGTTCACCAGACTGTTGAGGGGTGAGGTCACACCAACATGGCTAGTTAAAGGAGATACAGCCCTCATACCCAAAACGAGTGAGACACAACCCCTAGTAAATACAGACCCATCTGCTGTCTCACTATGACTATACAAACTCTTTACTGGCCTGGTTGCAGACAGCATCTACGAAAACCTCTCTTCTGGAGAGTACCTGGAAAAGGAACAAGCAGGATGCAGGAGGAAGTGTTTAAGCACCAAAGACCAGTTGTTGATTAATAAGACCATCCCCGAGGACTGTAGGAAGAGACGGAGAAACCTAAGCATGGATTGGATCGATTACCAAAAGACATATGATAGTGTGCCCAACACATGGCTTCTGCAGGGCCTTGAATTATACAAGATTCATCCAGTCATCAAGAAAACCATGGCTGTACATATAAAGATGTGGCAAACAACGATGGCATTAAGCCACACTAATGGGACAATAATAATCCCTGGCGTCAAGATCTGAAGAGGAATCTTCCAAGGAGATAGCTTATTTCTTTTACTCTTTTGCCTGGTAGCAGATCCGCTAAGTAAACTACTGAACAAAAGCCGGCGTGCCTACAACTTGAGCCAGGGCTGCTAACAAGACCCAAACCACTTGCTCTTCATGGATGACCTCAAGTTGTATGCAGTTCAGATGTTGACTTATATCAACTTTTGCAGGTTGTACATATCTTCTCCAAAGATATTGGAATGAAGTTTGGCCTGGACAAATGTGCCAAGTGCTCCCTCAGAGCTGTGAAGATCCAAACAGAAAACTTACAGCTTGATGAAGAGACTGACATAATAGACCTAGAAAAGCAGGAATAATTCAAAAATACCTTGGCATAGAAGAAACCGATTTAATTCAACATGCCAAGATGAGAGAAAAAATTGGCAGAGAATATATATGCCGTGTTAGAAAAATTTGCAAAAACACAGCTGACAAACAAAGATAAAGTAACTGCCATTAACTAACTAGCCATGCCAGTGATAACATACAGCTTTGCCATTATTGACTGGTCACAAAAGGACATTAACAGATTAGACACTAAAATGAGGAAAATGTTGACACTACAGAGTAATGTACAGAAACCAGTGTTTACTAAGGCTGTATCTTCCCAGAGGAGCAGGAGGTATGGGTCTCAGAAATTGACCATCAACTTCGAGCCACTATTGTGAGTCAATATCTGATGAGCTCCCAGAACTCAAACCTTATGATGGTATTTCAGCACCAAGAAACCAAAGCCAGTAGAACAACCTTCATCACAAAACTGGCCAAACATTTTGGACAAGACTGTCTGACAAATGAGTCAGACATGGAAAACAAGCCTGCCACAGAAATAACCCAGAAGAGCCACCAGAAATACACAAAGACCTTCCATTGCAGAAAACTGGAAGAATGGGTCAACCAACAACGTGCCGAATATTTTCTGGATGAACTATCCCAGAAATATATAGATGAAGAAGGCTCTGTAGACTGGCTGTAAAGAGGATCGCTCCACTATGATCAGGAAAGAATGATAATGGATGCCCAAGATCCAGGCTTGATTACCAATGCCTTTAAAAAGATGAGTAGTCTCAGCAACGACAACAAGTGTAGGTTCTGCCACACAAAAGAGGAGAGTGTGAGCCACCTGACATCCAGTTGTAAGGTTCTGCTAGGGGATGGCTACTATACAATGTGACACAACGAAGTGTGCAAATATCTTTACTGGGCCATCTGTAAAATGTTGAATATTCAGCGTAGCAACGAGTCCTTGGAACATATACAAGAAAGAACAGTTGAAAATAAGTCATACACCATCCATTATGACTATGCAATCCCTACAGTTACATATCTAGAAAACGGAGCTGTTAAACCTGACATTGTGATATGGGACAAAAGGGAAAAAGTGACAACCCTAGTTGAAGTCAGTGTCCCTAATGATGCTGGCTTAAACAGAGCTAAAAGGGGAAAAATAACGAAATACTAAGGTCTTATGTACGACATGAAAAGAAACTGGAATCTTAGGAAGATCTCCATCATTCCAGTAAGTATAGGAGCAACCGGACTCATGAAAAAGAATTTCAAAAACTACCTGGTGAATATACCCGGTGAACCAAGTGCAAGAAAGATACAAATAATTGCACTTAAAGGAACGGTTAGAATCTTTAAAAGATCTCTCAGTTGGAGTGTCTGAAATAGCAGGTGAATGTCTGGCATCCGATAGGATGCCCCATCCCTAGCAAAAACAAAAAGATAAGAAAATTGAAAAAAATAAAAAAATAAACATAATTTATTTTAGATGCATCTAAGCATCTGTCTGTTGATCGGTCTGTCACACTTAGGTTTGAAATACAATTTTTTTTGGTCTGTCACACTTAAGTTTAAAATATCATTTTCCTTGACCAGTTAAGTTTGAGTTTTTAATATCATTTTCTTTGGTCTGTCACACTTAAGTTTAAAATATAATTTCCGTTAGTCTGTCATGCTTACATTCTTAAAGATTTAAAAAAAAAACTTAAACAATGTGAATTATTGTTTTATTTTAAGATTAATACCATTGTCATAGACCTTGTCATTACTTGAAATAACAGAGTTTCATTCGCAAATAGACTTTCATACAAAAAGAAAATTTGAATGCCTACTAGACATTGTCCTCGAGTGTCTAAGGTCTCTCTGTACAGGGGTTTGTCAGGACAACCTGACATGAGGATACTTCCCTCTACAAGTAAACCTTGATCAAATATTCAAAATAACAGTATTTTGAAGCCCAAATAAGATCTCCTCGGTATGGCTACCCCACACTGACGTATACGAGGAATGGTGCATCTTTTTCAAGTGATGTTGCCTATAGTAACAGCATTAAGCTTGGTACTCCACCAGACTAGATGAATTATTGTCCTGGAATCCGGTAAGAGCAAGAGACCACAAGAAAGATATACTATAACATAGTTAATTGGGGAGAGGAAAATTAATGTTTTTCACTTCTTTACTAACTCAACGTTTGAGAGACAAAGGAGAAATTTAATGGAACACTCTGATATCTATGTATGTCATATAGAAATCAAGTGTTAGTCCCAGGAAGGGGCCCCTTGATTTCTGAGAACTTACACTGAAGTAAAATGAAAAAAAAAAGAAGTAAAAACAACAAAATTCACCTGAAATACATTCCCATTGGTAAATTTCGATGTTCCATATCCTTCTTTCTTATTAGCATAAAACGCTCCAAAAAATTCACACCTGTTTGGCCAAATATACTTTCCAGATCCATGCCGGAGATCTTGGAAGAAATCACCTTCATATACCTGGAAACAAAATTCCAAAGATTAAAAAAAAACAAGATCTTTTTATGCAATTAATGAAATTGCACACACATTTTAAACGAATAAAATTTTGTACTGTTTCAATTATTTGTACTACTATTTTCATCTTGGTTGTTATTTTCACAATATGTATAGTTATTATCGCCTGTAATGAAGATTGAACCTTCAACCTCGAGAAGACTGTCACTTAGAACTGATTCATACTCAACGTCTTTATCCGTTGCACCACGGATCCATGTACACTACAGCGATAATAACTAAAAATAAAACAAAAAATTATTCCCATGGATTAAATAAAGGATTCCATATAGATTTCCGAGTTCAAAAAATGCACCTGAAGAAGGTCAAAGGTTACATTGTCTGAAACGTTGTGAGAATAACATCCAAGATGAGAATACTACTCCAAATAATCGAAATGATCGAAGTGAAAATCATTAGTTCATCAAATTTACGTATATATTTATATATATTTATGTATATTTATGTATATTTATGTATATTTATATATATTTATGTATATTTATATATATTTATGTATATTTATGTATATTTATGTATATTTATATATATTTATGTATATTTATATATATTTATGTATATTTATGCATTATGTATATTTATGTATATTTATATATATTTATGTATATTTATGTATATTTATATATATTTATGTATATTTATGTATATAAGAAACATCAACAAACATAAATTATCAACTGGTGCATACTATCGTTATATTAATGGCAGGTGCTCGACTGAGCTTCAATCTATGGTTATGCCCCTGTAAAACATTCGCAACAGGAACTCGTCTAGCTGCAACCACTGTCAATAATTTCCCCTTTTCTCTCTCTGCCTAAATTTAAATGAGACTTCCATGAGCAAAGCTTCCTTCCTAGAGCTGCATATCTGTGGAACACAATACCGTGGAGTTGTTTTCCTGCTGACTGCAGCATGGTTGTTTTCAAGTCCAATGTAGACAAATTTTTGTTGAGCCATCCTCTTAAGTAATCAAATTCTTCCTAATTTCACCATCACTACCAATCATCAGGGTGGTGTCTCATTGTCCGCCTGACACTCATTAACTCTTATCCTCGAGTGGCCTTTGGGCCTTGATAAATGGTGACTCTTTAGTAAGAAAAAAAAATAGTGCTGCTGTGCTTAAAAAAAAAGACGATGGACACTTGTGTATAAAATATAACTGTATATCTTTATTATTTGAGTTGCGATGAATCAGTAGAGCTGTAGAAATTTTGAGCGTGCAAACAAGAATAAACAGGATATGAAATTTTGGATTCTCTAGCCAGTTGCTTTTAAAAATTGAAGTGGTTTATATAACATTTTTGGATACCCATGCATCCTCAAACTGCCATGCCCCTTCCGGCATGTCACCTACGCAACTTCCTGTAGCCATGCTTCCCTCCAGCTGCATATTGTTTATTTAGAAAGTGAATGTACTTTTTTTGTTTTATGCAGGTGACCTCTTTATGCCATGAGATGCAATTCTTCTGCTTATCCAGATAACTTCCTTATTTTGCAGCAGTCACAGGATATTATTCTTCCACCCACACAAGTGGCATATCTGTCTTGCTATAACCACCTAGATTTAATAGCCTCTTTACCTCACCCTCAGTGGAATCAGCAACAGATATTTAACACAAAAAAAAATCGTATTTAAATATAGGAGAACATCACCATACTTAAAAAAAGACGATATCACTGAAGAAGGCCAAAGATCCCATCGACCAGAACACAGGAAAAATAGAAATAAAATAACTGCTGTGTTTAATACGTTTGATGAAAACAAAAGAGAATAAACTTACTTCTCCATTTGAAAACTGCTGTATTCCATGTCCGCATCGCTTATCGTTCACAAACTGACCGTCATAGGTACTTTCATCTCGGTAAAACTGACGGCCTGCAAATTACAGCAGAAATTTGAATTCCTTTCTTTAAGTAGAATTAATTATTGCATTGGGATTTCAAAAGAAATATTCAAAGAATTTCAGCAGAGATATATTTTTCTTTAATGTTGATTTATTTTTTTTGTTTTTTTAAGATATTAGATTTTAGATTTTATTCACCAAAATGAAATATGAAGGTTTATATTAATATAAAAAAAAAATCTTTATATAAATGACGAGTATTCTGGTTCAGACTTTTTGAGATGAGGATAGATAATTTGTATTACTTGGATTATTTGGACTACTATTCTTATCTTTGTTGTTATTTTCACAATGTTTTAGCTGATGTAATTTCCGACCTTCTTCAGGTGCATTTTTTCGAACCAGGGTATCTTCATATAGAATTCAGGAATCTATATCAAATTTAAAACTGAACCCTTTATTTAACATATAGGGATAGATTGTTCTCATTCTGTCAATCATGACAGAGAAGAAGAGTTAGGTAATTATTTTATTCTTAGTATCGCCTGCAGAGACGATTGAACCTTCAACCTCCAGAAGACTGTCGCTTAAAGTTGATTGTACTCAATGCCTTTATCCACTGTGCTAATTCTAATCTTGTTTTAGATGTGTAGTATAACAATTTATTACTATATTCATGTATAGCTCTGGTTGATCTGATAGGTCTACCATTGAGCTCATTCTATACCTGCAGTATTTCTGGACATTTGGACAATAAATCCGTGCTTTCTTCTATGAGATAAGAGTTGGCGGGTTACTTATCTGTCCATTGTGCTCCTTGTCTTACTTAAGACCTCTTTAATATATATATATATATATATATATATATATATATATATATGGGAAGAGAAGGATGAAGGTAATCCGACGTGATGGGAAAATGAAAAAGGAAAACCAAAAAATGGATGTTTATTCTCCAACAAGTACGGACGTCCACCCAGTAGTGGCCATTATTTTATTTTATTTTTCCTCCTAATATGTCTACCCTACATGTATTTGTACTTGCATGACATTTTTTCTCTATATTATCATCCTGATGAAGTCTTATAAATAAAGACGAAACGTTGATGTACACATAAAAAACATCCATTTTTTGGTTTTCCTTTTTCATTTTCCCATATATATATATATATATATATTCGACTTAGAATGGCGACTCATATTTCCAACTGAAATAACGTTAACGGATCAGCGTCCGGATATTGTTATTTGGTTTCTTAATCTGAAAAAGTTTTTGTCATTCAATTAACGGTTCTATTTGAGGAAAATTTTGACTAGACACACCAGCACAAGTTGTAAAGATATGAAGATCTACGATAACAATGTGTAAGAAATGGTTGGAAAACCATTGTATTTCCTATCGAAGTCGGATGCCGAGGTTTTATTGCCAACTTGACCTTTTTTTAATAATCTTGGTCTTTTTCCATCAGACAAGAAAAAATACATAAATAAAATACAAGAGAAGGCTCTATCTGCATCAGCGTGGATATGGCAATCCCACAGAGTGACGACAATCCAACAAAGTCTGGTAGTATCGTGAGATACTACTGGGGTGCTCTGGGTTAGTGGTAATGATGCTTCGGGCCTGAAACCATGTCTGAACCCAGAGTCATCATCTGATGAAGGCTCTGCTGTAGGCAATGCTGCTGTACAAGCAACATTGTATAAACATTTTAATGCTATTCGAATCTACTCTTTATAAATATATGTCCCCATATTGTATTTAATTTTCCACTAAGTCTACTTTGGAAGCCATTGTTGAAGGTTACATCAGCTGAAACGTTGTGAAAATAACAACCAAGATGAGAATAGTAGTCTGAATAATCCAAATAATACATAAAGTTTGTTTGTATGTGTCCAGCTAAAACTCCAAAACTAGAATATTTATACCAAGAAAGCGTATATAAATTCAGCCTCTTTTTGGCAAGGTTTTGTCGAGAGAAACTTATATAAACTTTATATAAATAAAGATCTTTTTAAATGAAAAAAAAATATTATAAATATACAAAATAATGCAGTATTATCATTTCAAAAGACAACATATTTATACATTATTGTCCGTCTGGATGGTGAAGCTATTTAGGTTGTTGAGAAGTTTGGTTATATTGGAGCACAGGGTGGAGCAGGTGCTAGTGTGATTGAAAGAATTAGGTGTGGATGAAGTAAGTTCAAAGAACGTCTACAAGTGAGGGTTGAGGACATATGTTGCATGAAGAGAAATGATATGAGAATGATACAATGGATGCGTAATGTGAGTTTTAAAGACAGGCTTAGTTCTGATGACTTTAGAGGGAGATTAAATCTGGACAGTATAGGGAGATGTGTCGACTTCGTGTCTATGCCCACATTGAAAGAATGGATGAGAGTTCTTGGGTTAGTAGATGTAGAATAGTTGAGTTAGCAGGTTCAGTTCACAAGGAAAACATGGGAAGAAAGTGATAAAAATAGACTTGAGGGATAAAGACTTGACTGGAGATAGGTTATTTTAGTAGTCTATTTTTTAGAGCCGTCCAATGCATGCCAGCATGTAAAACGGATGTTAAAGCGACGATGATGATGATGATGACATATTTAATTCACTACCTTTGTAACAATGTTTTGACAAAGAAATTATACCGTATTTGTAAACTGTTTGTTTGAAAAGTGTTTTCTACATCAATCTATATAATTTATTGTTAAAAATATAATTTATTGTTAAAAATAATATTTATTGTTAAAAATAATATTTATTGTTAAAAATAATATTCCCTTTGAAATAATAAATGTCTGTCAGGGTTTCTATTTACTTCCATGTACCGCCACGAAGACAGAGTTGGATACAAAGTCGGGTTTTAATGTGAGGAAAGTCAAGTTCCCCAAAAAGGGGCATTCTGGATTGAAACAAAAATTTAAATTGTCTCAGTCTAAAAGGATTTCTTCTTCACTGACTGAGAACAGAAAAGATGAAGTGTAAAATCAGAACAGATACTACATCAGGGTCAATACTATTAAGAAGAAATTATTCTTTCTTCTAAATGAATAAATGCAAAAGTTTTTTTTCATTTATCACTCCTATATTACCATTAAAGTGGCTTACTGTTATTTAAATAATACAACACGATACTTTGAAATACGGTATATATAGTACAGATGCACGATTCAAAGACAGTTCTTTGGATGCCTAATTTGCATAACTATTTTTTAAACAGTTCATAATAGATTAATGTTTGGTGTTATTAATGTGTAATTTTATTGTCCTATCTTTACTATATATATGCAATAGTTTTGTCGATATTAACAGGAATTAATTAAAGTGATTTAATAAAAAAAAGATGGATAAATTACTAAAAACCTTTCTTAAATTAAACTAACATAACTCGCTATGAGGTATAAGCAAGGAAAGAGAAGGGACGAAGAGCGTGACTGGCTCGCTGACTTGCTTGCTTGTTCTCTTTCTCTCTCTTAGTGACGCCTATTTTATTTTTTATGTTTTTTTAAATTCAATGATTGTTTTGATCCCAGAGGCAAAATGTTTCACATTTGTGTTTAAACGTTCATTTGTGGCCTTTTGGGGTCTGGCTTGAGTTTAGACAAGTTGCCATCTGTTTCTAAATTGTAAGAGCCCCCCCCCCCACACACACACACACCATCGCTCAGGCGAACTAATTTCTTCTTTCTTTTGATTTCATTACGATCTTATTTAAAAGATAAATTAGTATAAAAATTACCAAAATGTTAATGTTTATCTATTCATAAGAATAAATGCGAACGTTTTAGTCTTGCATTTACAAGAAACTTATGAATGAAATGTTTATTATTTCGAATTTTGTTTTGCTTAACATTAAACTAAATTTCCATGAACAGTTTCATTTTAAGAACTTCCCATCTGTGGAACACATTACCACTGGACTGCATCTCTGTTGTCTATAACGTAGTCATCTTCAAATCCAATGTCAACAAATCTTGTCATAAACCGTCCTTATAACTAATCAAATTTTATTTCTGCCCATTTGTTTCATCATTTTCAATCCTTTCATAATATTCTTCATCATTCAACTGACGATCTATCCATCTCATTAGCACACCTAGTATAAAAGCTCGTCTTTCTATCACCACTGCAAATAACTTTCCTTTCTTCTATCATTATTTACATGGAAGGTAATCGACTGAGCTTTAATCACTGGCTCTTCCTTGTGAAACTTTCACAGCAAGAACTCATCTTTTTACCACAATTGCAAAGAAATTTCCTTTCTTCATTTACATGCCTAACATCAAACGGAATTTCAAGGAATAAAGTTTCATTCTATGAAATTCCCATATGTAGATCACATTACCCTGAAAACTGCTTCCCGGCAGGCTACAACATGGTCATCTTCAAATCCAATGTGAACAAATATTTGTCAAAAATCATCGTCATAAGTAAGCAAATTTTGTTTACTCCATTCATTATTTCAATCCTCTCATAATATTCTTCATCATTAACTGAACTGGCAATCTTTCATCTGATTAATCCTTATCCTTGGGAAGTTTTTAGTCTTGATAAATGGGGATAGCTTCCCTGCAGCCTACAGCATGGTCGTCTTCAAACCCGTCAACAAATAATTGTCATAAACCGTCTTCATAAGTAATCAAATTGTGTTTATCCCATTCATCATTTTCAATCCTCTCATAATATTCCTCATTATTCGACTGACAATCTATCCATCTCATTAACGATTATCCTAGAATTACTTTTAGCCTTGATAAGTGCTGGCTGATTAGTAACACAAATAATAATAACTGTGTCTTTTCAGGTTTGAGCAACTGAAACTGTTTTTATTGATCATCCAATTGTTGCATGACAGACTGGATGAGATTTATGACCCAAGTGGCAGTAAATGGAGTTGTAATTGGATGATCACATTTGCTTCACCAAACCGTAAACATTAAATAAAAGACTACATAATAAAAAGAATATCATTTTACAAGAATACATTATTAATATAATATGGTTTTTATTTATTTTTTTGTTGACAATGGGATCAAATTATCTAAGTTATTAATTGCTAATTAGAAAAATCTGTCTGACCATAAATAAACATTAAATACACTTAACAAAAAAAAAATGGTTGTAAAATAAAAGTCTCCTAGGAAAGAGAAACATAACGACAAAAGAAAAAGGGTCTCTCTAAGTGGAAGTTCTGTATGGAATCCACCCACACTTGAACAATAAAAGAGAGTGTGACAAATTCTAGCAATATATTGAAATGCTGGAACACTGGTTCACAGAGGATAAATATTTGCATGATACTATTAACACTACTAAACATTGCTGAAGCAAAGTCAGTGTGTGAAGTGTGGAAATACCCTTGCTGACTTTCAAATACCGGAACACTGGTCGAAAGGAGACAAATACTCACAAAACACTGTTAACCATTACTAAATCTGCTAAAGCAAAGTAAGGGTGTGAATTGTGTAAATACCCTTGTTGACTTTCAAATACCGGAACACTAGTCGAAAGGAGACAAATACTCACAAATAACGATGGATACTGCATGCCTGTCCTGTGCAGTTCTAGGAAGTCCACCCTCCCAGGCTTTGCCTCCCCTCTTTGGGGAGGAGTAAGTTTATTGCTTACTGTCTGAGGCGCCCCTACCGGGGAATGCCGACGGGGCTGCCCAGGCAATTTTTAAATGGCCAGAGTGCTCACCTCTCGAGCGCTGGCTTTTCAAACCCCACTTTCTCGACCCGATCTTGGGTCACATCTTACTTGTGGGAGTAAGATAAAACTGGCCTTGTGCCTAACTCCTGGAGAGGAGTAAATAAAACTCACAAATCGCTATTAACCACTACTAAGCATTGCTGAAGCAAAGTAAGTTTGTGAAGAGTAAAAAAGTACCTTTGCTGATTTTCAAATATCAGAACACTGGTCCAAAGGAGACAAATACTCATAAAACACTTTTAACTATTAATAAACATTGCTGAAGCAAAGTCAGTGTGTGAAGTGTGGAAATACCTTTGTTGACTCTAAAATACCGGAACACTGGTCAAGGGAGACAAATACTCACAAAATGCTATTTACTATTACTAAACATTGCTGAAGAAATATCAGTGTGTGAAGTGTGGAAATACCCTTGTTGACTTTCAAATACCGGAACAATGGTCCAAAAGAGACAAATACTCACAAAACACTATTTACTTCTGCTAAATATTGCTGAAGCAAAGTCTGTGTTTGAAGTGTGGAAATGCTGTTCTTTACTTTACAAATACAGGGACACTGGTATAAATATTGACAAAACACTATTAACCACTACTAAACATTGCTAGAACAAAGCTAGTGTGTTAGGTGTTTAAATACCATTTCTGACTTTCAAATACCAGAACACTGGTCAAAAGGAGATAAATACTCACAAAACACTATAAACCACTACTAAACTCAGCTGAAGCAAAGTCAGTGTGTGAAGTGTTGAAATACTTTTGTTGACTTTTAGATGCTTGAACACTAGATCCACAGAGGACACATATTCCTAAAACACTATTAAACAATATTAAAATAAGCAGAGTGAGTGTGTGAATGCGGAAATACTATAACTCATTCATACAAAGAAGGGTTTGATTAATTAAGTCAAATTTGACGGTCTCAGATATGATCATGTTGACACACCGGTTCCTGTTAGATCACCGAAGTTAAACAACATTGAACCTGGTCAGTACGAGATGGGTAACCCTGAGGGAATACCAGGCACTGTATAAGGGAGGCCAATGAAACGTCCCTTCTAATATTAACGTTGTCATCTCCCTTAACCAGAGACAATACATGTGATGGAGGATGCCTTGTTAATTTAATATTCCCTAGAACTTCCTCATTTTTAAGAGAAAGCCAGCTCAACTAATCCAGGGTGAATGCCGCACCAGGTAGGTGCGAGAATGATGCCAAGTTGAACCTCAGTTGATATGAACACTAAGGCCGAAGCTTAAATAGATTCAAGTATGTGGAGAAAAAGCTCAGACTGAAGAAAACAAACTCCAACTTAAATAAAAAAGCTTTGATTATTATTTGGCCTGATGTGAAAATGTGGCAAAGAACGAACTACTATAAAACTGTTAAGTGACCAAAACAAAAAAATAAAAAAAGAAGATTTTAAATCAGGCAATTAAGCAAAATAAATCGATTTGTGTCTGAAATTATCAAAGAATGAAAAAGCCAATGTTACCATGCCCTGAACGTAGATCATTGACAAAGTCTCCATGGTATGCAGAACCATCCGGCCAATACATTTCCCCTTTACCATTCTTCTTATTGTTAACCAGATCGCCTTTGTAACGGCCACCACTCTTGTACTTTATTTCCACATTCTTTCCAGTTATGAATTCAGTTTTAGAAGCAGGAACACCAATTTTCATTGGAATATTTTCCATCGTGAAAACAAATATTTAGTCAAGAAAAGGCCTGAAATAAAATTTATTAAAAAAAAATGGTTAAAAAATGAAGTTCATTTAAATATTTTACTACATTAAACACATACAATAAACGTTGTTTAAGAAATACAATTTAAATATTTTTACTACATAAAACAAATTCTATAAACATTTTAAAAAAAATTGGAAGGTTTGATAAAAAAAAGTATGGTTCCTATTTACTTGCCTCCCCACGAAGGCAGAGTTAGACACAAGGTCGGTTTTTTATGTGGGGAATATCCAGCTCCCCAAAAAAGAAGCACTCTGGATTTGACAAAATGAAAATTGCCTCAGTTTAGAAGGACTTCTCCTTCACTGACCGAGGACATAATAGATACTACACTTTGAATTATTTATTTGCAAAAATATAAAAACACGTTTTATCAAATTATGCATAAGGCCATCAAAAGTGTGGGAAATGAGAGGTCGGTGGTCAACCATCTATTTTACTCTTAGCCAGAATCATTGCAGTCACCGCAATACCACATTTACTCTAGCAGCAATCCTACTTTAAATGTCCCCGATTTTTGAAAATGTTATTTTATTTATGAATATATATACGTACAAATTCATTGGAATAAAATGGGGAGTGGGCCAACCAAAACCTGGTTAGTAAGACCCTCCCAACCCTTTCTAAAAAATTAAACTGTCCACTGTTTTCCGGTTTGTTTAGAACCGAAAACAAGCAGATTGATCTCTAAGTGGGAGTTGGGCTTAAGTTGGAGGAAATGAAGTAGAGATGAGGTTTGAGAGTGGATGGTTAGGGTCAGGGTTAGGGTCAGGGTTAATGAAATGAAGTAGAGATGCGGTTTGAGAGTGGAGGGTCAGGGTTAGGGTTAATGAAATGTAGTAGAGATGAGGTTTGAGAGTGGATGGTGAAATTTTAAGATGAAATTAAAATGAGGAGGCCAAGGTCCAAATAAATGTGGAGAGTGAAGTTAGTTTTGTCAATCTAACGAATATAGGATATACTTACTTTAATCTTTTTAACGATGCACGTGTTCGGGTATTTTTTCCAAAACACGAGGCCGACATTTTGTGCTTTGTGTTCTTTTGGTTAGATAAACGAGGGTCGGAATGAAGATAAAAATGCCAATGAAGAAACGGTTGCATTTCCACATTTATTCTTACATGAACGGTTCGCCGAAAACAAACGTAAAATACGGATATGAGACATGTAAGTTGGTACTTAACATGGCATCATATACAAAGAGAGAACCGAGGGAGAAAGAATATATAAAATATCCATATATAATCAATAAAGACATGTGTCTGCTGGGGCTGAAAATAGAGAAGTATGAATAAGTATATATTACTTACATTTGAATTGAGCCGTCCTAAGAGTTTCGTGTGACTGCGTCAAGCTTTGTGAAAGCTATGCCAAGATGGCCAGCTGCTCAGAGCACGTCCGAGGACTTCTGAGGCCAAGACAGAAAAGAGGAAAAGTTTTGTTCTCGATTTTCCATGAGGATTGAAAAGAATTATTTTTTGACTTCCTGATAGGAGAGCACCTTCTTTCTAACGATGGCAGAAGGATTAAAGGGTGATGACTTAGATATTATCCAAGGGAGACTACTCAGTTAATTCTAGAGTCAATAGTATCAAAACAGAAATTGTATTTACCAAGAAAGAATTTTAATTTCTTAATATGAGAAAAATATTGAGAGTAAAATTGTGTTTATTAAGTGGGGAAATTAACACTGAAGGAAACGTGAATCTCTTGTAAATATGTAATGTACAGACAACCCCAGACTTACATCGCAGTTTTATACCTACAATACATCATAAGTCTCTTAAAAGAAAAGTTAGAGACAAGGTAGATTTCTTATGTGGGGATTATCCAACTCCCTTAAATCGGGTACTCCGAATAGAACAAAAATAAAAATTGCCCTAGTCAAGAAGAATCTCCCCTCCTCCGACCATGAACAGAACAGATACTACACTTTGAATTATTTATTTGCAAAAAAATATAAATATTAAATCTTGTTCAACTTAAGATCAAGGTCATCAAAAGTGTCAGGAAAATCCTTCATCTACAATAACAAAATTGACTATCTTACTCTTGGCTAAAATCATTGCCGTCACCACAATACCACATTTACTCTAGGAGGCCATTCTACTTAGAAATATCCATAAGGTGTTTTAGAAAATTTTAATTTTATTCTTCATAAATATAACTTTTTACAATTTCATTGGCAGTGGTGAGTTGGGCAACAAAAAACAAACAAAAAAATTAGTAAGACCCTCCCAATCCTTTCTAAATAATAGACCACCCACTGTTTTCTCGTTTGTTCAGAACCGAAAACAAGCATGCCAGTCTCTAAATGGGAGTAGAATCTAAGTGGGAGGGGAAAAAAGAAAAAGGGGATAGAGTTTGGGAGTAGATAGACTCCTTCCAAGATGAGTATAATTTGGGGGAGGTCAAGGATAACTGACTTGACCTGGGATGGAGACCTGATCAAACCAATGGTTGAACACATCCGTCTGAAGCAGTACAAACATATGTGGGTAGACCATCAAGTCTTGACGATTTGTTGTAGCTGACCTGCTTCAACGCAGCCAAGACCTACCGCTCCATAACCCTGCCTTCGCAACCAGTTGCTCTAGCTGCGTTGAGGCAGGGAGAGTCAGACAAATAGTTGCCAAACTCCTGGATGGAGAGATTGGCAGTTGGGTGAAGTGTTCCTCGAAATGCTCCCAAAATCCTTTGCAAATCTTCTGAGTCGCTTTAAATGTACGTCAATCTGGGTGCTTGACTTTCCGAATGTATCTATCCAAGCCACATCAGGAAAATTCCTTACGCTCATCCATGGCAGAGTTCACGGCTTTGTTGAATACATTCAGCCTATTCCTAACTCCTTTCGTTTCACCCTCTAATATAGTCAGAAGAAGCTGAAATGTTGGAAAACTCTCTGAATTAGTGTTTTATACATATGGTTTTTATTTCATTAAAATCAGATATACGTATTTGAAGTTGTAAGGGGGTTCTGTCCCTTAGAGGTCAGGGCATGTAGATATTCGGCACATAGAGGATAACATAGAAATTCAGGACAACTTCCATTGTCTTCCTCTGTAAATTTTACATAAGAATACACTTTTAGATTTTATGTAGATTCTCAAACCTTTCTTTCCATAGGGAACATACAAAGATCACACACACACATACATACTTTGAGTTTTATAAATAGAGAAGATTAAACATCACTCTCTTCCCCCTCTCTCTCTCTCTCTTCTTCCCCCCTCATCTCTCTCTATCTCGCTCTCTTATGAATGATTATTATGAATGAATATATATATACGAACGGTATTCACTCAGCATTGCCTGTGTGAAAATATATTGCTGATCGGAAGGTTTCTTAGAAAAAAATACTTTTTAATATCATCATGTTTACGATTTTTGCCTTGACTGAAAAGTTAAAAATAATATTTCCAATATGAGGTTATGTAAAAAAAACTGTTCTTAAACAAAACCTACTTGTTCCTGGGCTAGTTAAGTATTACTTAAAAAATGAACCTATTTTGATAAAGCTTGTACTGAAAATTCCCCTACCATTTTTGAGCTATCTCCAAATCTTTGGGATAATTCATGAAAACTTATGGAGAATACTCAATGTATATATACCCAGCTGCGGTGTAGAAATACCTGCTATAGAATCCAGGCATGGGATTACCCCTCTCGGTGAGATTGATCCATAGATCTTCTCAGCTCATTCATATTGGAGAAGAAAAACTCTGATGTAAAACCTGTGCCAAAACTTCCGCGGCCTTGGCATCAAATCACTGGAGAAGAGAGGCCTTCTTAAACCTGGACAGTCAACCTTCCTAGAGCTTGAGACTCGAATAAATTATCTGGTTGGCAAACCTAAAATTGCTTATGGGGTTGGTAGCTTCTGATTATCACCCGACTTTTACACTCCTTCTTTGTCTATAATCTAGGTGCATCACAGGGACTCCACTGAGGCACCCGGTGCTTGGCCTTGTTTCCTGGTTAAGATAATGAACATCGTCCCACCATCTCTCTTTCTCTCAAACTGAAAAAATTGGGACACTTGTTTGCCACTTATTTTCATACGGCTAGACTGAGTCGCTCTTCTCTGACAGGTTGAGGGTACGGGTTTGACAGCTTGTCTGGCTGCTGTTTCCGACTGGTAGTGCAGAAGCCCTAACTCTTAGGTAGCACTAAGAGTAGCCACTCTATCAACACTTGTATAATATTGGGATAACTGTAGTGCCATGTCGTGTATGGAAATGGACCGTGGTGGGCTTTTCCCAGGCTACAACTTCATAGATAAAGACTTGGCTGATAGTTTATTTATGTGAACATACTGGCATCAAGCAAACACCAAATTTTCTCAGCCCACTCTACACTAAAACTGAAACAATTATATGAAATGACATATCAAACAAAAAACAAAATGAAACCAGACACCAACCTAAACACAACCAATTCGCCTCCTCCCTTGAGGCTCGCGTTCACAAATATACAAGGCTTAGAACTAACCGAGATGACGTGGAATCATTTCTCCTAGTCAACTCCCCGGATATCCTAGCATCAAGTGAAACTAACCTACACTCCTCAATCTCCTCCAATTGCTTTGATGTGACTGGATACCTCCCACTCTGCCGTAAGGACTCAAACAGACATATGCACGGATTTGGAGTCTATATTCATAACACATTCCAGTTGACTAGGAAGCATAATCTGGAATCAGACGTTCACACCTTCATGTTCTTTAGACTAACCTTACAACGCAGCGTAAGTTACTTATATTTACTCTACTGTTCTCTTTCAAGCCAGGACTGTAACCTAACAGTATAGATGCAGCACTCTCTTTAGATACTAGCGCCCAAATACACGTATTTCATGATTTTAATGTCCACCACAGTAATTGGCTCGGTTTCTCAAGCTGGCAACATCGTGTATAGTTAGTCTATATCGCATTCCCTTTCACAGACTGTCACTTTCCTGACCAGCTCTCAGATCGTGAGGATCAGCAGGCCTCACTTCTTGATCCATTCTACCTGAGGCTTGTGTGACGAATGCCCATAGCCCATTCAGGAATGCTGATCACTTTGTTATATTGGTAGATATCACCCTTAACTTTCAATCACAAGCTGAAAAGCCGTTGCTGAAAACGACTAGTTACTTTAAAAGAGCTGATTGGGAATCCATCAGAGACGCCTCATGGAGTAATATCTTTTCTCTCCCTGCTGAACAGTGTGTAAATGAAGCAACTGAATGGGTCAAAGCAGGCATTGAAGCACATGTTCGCACACGGAAATTCTATAGCAAGCCCCAACCTGTGCAGCTGTCATTGTGCAAAAGCAGAAAGCATTCTGCCGATACAGCCGCCATAAGTCAGAAAAAAATAGGCAAAATTTAATAGAAGCTAGAAATCATTGTAAGAGTGAAATAGCCGCAGCCAAGAGAAAATATACCGAAATGACTAGAAAACACATTGAATCGCAAAAATTAGGAACTCGCGATTTCTGGAAAATTTATAATACTGTGGTGAATAATAGGCAATTAAAAATTCCCTCACTATCCAACAACCATGATGTCGCCTCTAACTCCACCTTAGATCCCACAAACCACTCCCTCTGAAATTTCCCTTTGCAGACAGAAGCCATACTCGATGATCTGATAATCACCTCTTCCCATGTCTGTAATATCATAAAAAACCTAGACACCTCCAAAGCGTGTGGGCCTGATCTTATCCCTCTTGTACTGATAAAGAAATGCTCTGCTGAGCTAGCCTCTGTTCTCTCCAAACTTTACAACAAATGCCTTGCCGAATCTTGCTTCCATGATAGCTGGAAAATTGCCTCCGTGGTACCAGTATTCAAGAATTCTGGTGAAAGAACTAACCCACTCAATTATCGCTCCATTAGTTTTTTTTCTCTCTTCGCTAAAATGTTTGAGTCATTAATCAACCAAGCATTAGTCCACAACCTCGTAAATGCTAGACTTCTCTCTGACCAACAGTATGGATTTAGGCAAGCCCGTTCTACTGCGGATATCCTAACGATCATCTCTGAATGCATATACCATGCACTGAACAAGGCGGGGGAAGCTAGGGCGGTAGCCCTTGATATATCCAAAGCATTTGACATGGTCTGGCATGAAGGTTTTTTCATGAAAATTGAATTGTACGGTATTACTGGACGAATATTCAATACAATCAAATCCTTCTAAGACAAGAAAAAAATCCAGGTTGCTCTCGATGGCCGTACATTCATACAACATGACATACACGTGGGTTTGCCCCAGGGATCGATTCTTGGACCTTTACTGTTCCTGATATTCATAAACGACTTCCCTATTGAAATTGTGTCCGAGATAGGTATATTTGCTAATGACACCACACTCTATACCAGACATGTAGGAAAAACGATTGTACACATATCCAAGGCAATGTCTGAAACCTTGAGAAATGACCCGCAGTCTGTAGTGGAATGAGGATGTAAATGGATAGTAACATTTCATGCTACTAAAACAAAGCTCCTTTCCTTTAACAATTACAAAGAACCTTTTAGCCACCGATTGCCATGGATAATAACACTTTAGCTGATAGTTCATCATTCAAATTCCTCGGCCTAACATTCACAGATAATATGAATTGGAACAAATACATAGAAGACATTGCCAAGGCTGCTGCAAAGAAGGTCGGCTCCCTCTACCGTGCTAGAAAAATACTCACACCTGACAGTATCCTATATCTCTACAAAGCCACCATCTGCCCATGCCTGGAATATTGTTGCCACATATGGTCCGCTGCATCAACTACTAGTCTCTCTCTATTAGACAGGGTCCAAAAAAGAGTCTCCAATCTAATAGGTCCCGCACTGTCAACCAAGCTTTAATCGCTGTCCCATCGCCGCAATGTTGCATCTCTGTGCTTGTTTTACTAGTCCAACAAGCAGCAAAATCCCACACCTTCACTGTAGAGGTCTCCAGATGCCGGAAAGTCTTCTACTCTAATAGTTTATTTCCCTCGAATTGCTAGACTTTGGAATTCTCTTCCTGTTTCTTGCTTCTCCAGCTGTAATAACATGCAGAAATTTAAATGTTCAGCTCCCTATTTAGAGTGTCCCTGTTGGCATGGTCCCTAATTCACAGTAGCCCCTGACATCCCAGTGGCAATGTGTTTTGTGTTTAGGGTGAATATGAGTAAAAAAAAAAATTGAAGTTTTACCTAAAAAAAAAATCCTGCAACTATAAAACGGAAATGAATTTAACAAATATTGGATAATTCCGTTTTTATTTAATTATTTTAAATCTTAAAAATACCGATAAAAATAATTATTTAAATGTTTAAACCTTTATTAAATACATTCTTCACTGATATATTTTTTGTTTAACTTTTTTTTATGAAACAAAGAAAAAATATTTTTAAAAGATGAATTTCGTTTCTTTACATTCTAATATATTACAATTATTGTATGGACCTAACCGATAATTGCCTCTAGTGACCCCAGATGGAACCGAAAAGAAATTTCAATGGTGTTTTTAGATTCCTTGAATCATTTAACTCTTATCAAAACTTATTTGAATGTTCTAACTGTTAATATATCGATTTCTATACCACACAGATAAACAACATTGACTTATACATATATAAATAATAAAAGAAAAGATACTTGAAAATTGATGACGTCATAAAGGAAGAATTGTAGCCTCATAACATTATCCATCTCTTTTTGTGATGTCATCCAGTGTGCACGGTGACAAGTATTTGTTATATCCTCACCCATTCATTCTTCCTCTCTTTCTCCCCCCTTCTTCTCTTTCTCCCTCTCTCTGTCTGTCTCTCTCTTTTAAATATTTACGTCATTTTCCTCCTTCCACTACTTCTCTTATCATTCACTCTTTATTAACATTATTAACATTTGGTGACATCATCCAGTGTGCATGGTGACAAGCAAACAAGCAAATAAGATCCATAGAGTTTTAGAAGTATATTAGACCTTAAGTTACCCTTTGGATCAGTATTTGTTATAAATATTATTAAATATTTGGAAATTCCAAAATGCTTTCATAAATATTTAGAAAATTCCAAGTTACGGCTGCTGCTGCTTTCAAACAAACATACACAAATATTATGCAACTCTCTTGTGATGTCATAATAGGTTTTACATGCTGGCATGTGTTGTTTGACGGTTTTTAGAAATTGACTTTTAAACAAACGAATCTCTGGCAAGGTCTTTATTTACTTATCCCTCTTTCTCTCAAGTTCATCCTTATCATTTTCCCCCATGTTTTCCTTGTCTTTTCCTTGTACACTGAACCTGCTACTTCATCTGTTTTACATCTACTACAGGACCGGCGGGACAGTTATAAAAGTGGGGGGCTCTCCTAAAAAGTGGGGGGGGCGGTTAAACACATGCATATACAACTTTATTATTGATGACCGTAAAGTGGGGGGGGGGGGCCAAGTTACCGGTACCGCCGTCCATGTACTAACCCAAGAATTCTCATCCATTTTCCAACATGGCTATACCATCAAAGTCTCCGACTATATTATCCAGATTTAATCTTCCTGTGAGGTCATCAAATCTAAGCCTACTTTTAAAACACACATTACACATCCATCGTATCATTCTTATATCATTTCTCTCCATGCAACGCATGTCTTCAACTCTCACTTGCCAGGTTTCACTTCCATACATCATCACACTGCGTACACATGCCTGATAGATTCTTCCATTGGTCAACAGTTGTAACGCTCTGCTGGATAGTAATGACAGAAGTTACCTGAACTTACTCCATCCACTTCTAACTCTTAGAATTACGCTAGCACCTGCTCCTCCCTGTGCTCCAATAGTATCACTAAGGTAACAAAACTTCTCAACAACCTTAATAGCATCGTCATCTAAATATATTTTCTACATCTGAGTTCTCATCTGAATCTATTGTCTTACATTTTTTACACACAAACTGGTTATTATCACTCAACCTACCAGTAATTCCACTGCACTTCTTGTGTAGCCAATGCTTACAAGTACCCCAAAAAATTAAGTTGCACCTGACTCCCTTTCCACAAAATGAGCAGGAGAACTTTCCTCTTTTGGGAGCTTTACAACACTACAACCACTGATTATCACTTTGGTATTGGTAACATTCACTCTCAGACCTTTACTTTCAATAGCATTACTCCAAGTTTTTAACACTTCTAAGACACAAATGAAAAGCAACAGACTCAGTAAAGAATCTTGACATACTCCTACTTTAACATTAAAGCTGTCACTAAATGTGAGCATTTCTGTACATTGCTTGAATAACCTTTACCCTAACCTTGATCTACTCCTACTTTAACATTAAAGCTGTCACTATATGAACTGTTAATTCAAACACGTCTTTAAGCAATTCTGTACATTGCTTGAATAACCTTCACCAATTACTTGTTTTCCCCTAGTTTACTCAAGACCCATCAAAAAACATCTCTTGGCACTCTGTTAAAATCTTTCTTCAGATCCACAAAAGCAAAATACAGGTTCTTCTTATTAAGGTACTTCTTTTGCATTTTTCTCAGGATAAATATAGCACCAGTGCCTAAGCATAAAAACTGTTTCATCTATGCTTATGTGACTTCTTATTTATTGCTCAGTTATTTTCTCAATCACTTTCAGAATTTCAATTTTAAGTCTCTGTAATTACCTATATCAAGAGCCTTCCCTTTACCCTTGTAACAAATCACAATTGTATTAAGTTCTCAGTCTTTTGGGATAACCTCTTCTTTTCTGATCTGATTTGTCAAGTCTATGATCACCTCAATGCCTGTTTCAGCTGTAGTCTTTAACATTTCTACAACAACACCTGGTGATCCTTCAGCATTACCCTTTTTCATCTTACTCACAGATTTCTTTCTCAATTCTTATAACTGGACCAGATACTGTTTTTAAAACTTCGAGATTTCCTCGGTTCAATAGAAACTCAGTATTCAACGATCTCTCATAATAGCATTTCCTGACATCCCTCTTGTCCTCTTGATTTGTGACTAACATTCCATTGTCATTTCGAATGCACTTCTCTTGAACAATATCCATATTTGTCTTTGACATCTGTTTAGCTATCCTGAATACTTCATTCTTCTAGTCATCCATATCTCTTCGTAGTATATCTGGAAACTTGGCTTTCTCAGCCTTCTTCTTGGCTTTGTAGATTGCTCTCCTTGCTGTTCTTTTTGCCACTAGATATCTATCCTTATTCACTAAACCTTTTATCCACTGACTCTTTCGTTTCCGTTTTTCTTTGATATACTTCTCAACTTTCTTATTCCACTTCATATCATCCTATGCCTGGGGGACCTTTTTCTTCTACCCATAAGAAGAAGAAGAAGAAGAAGAAGAAGAAGAAGAAGAAGAAGAAGAAGAAGAAGAAGAAGAAGAAAAAAAAAAAGAGAAAAAAGAAGAAAAAAGAAGAAGAAAAAGAAGAAAAAAAAGAAGAAAAGAAGAAGAAAAAATAAGAAGAAAAGGAAGAAGAAAAATGTCATTAAAGAAAAAGACGTGTTCAAAAGAAAAAGAGAAGAACAAATTTGAGAAAAAACTGATAAAGGAAACAAGAAGTTATTCTACACTTCCTGAAGTGGATCTGGTAGCCGAACGCTCCATCACTTGATCTCTCACCTTGCATTCCAAGTATTCTTCACTCAACCTCCACACCTTTCTTTTGGGAATAAACTTTCTCTTTATCTCATAAACTTTCTTCAGCATGAAATTGCAAATAACCGGATTGTGCTGTGTCACAATTTCTTCACCAAGTATTACATTCATATCACTCAAGAGCTTTCGGTCCCTTTTTCAAACCAGCAGATAATCTACTTGAGTCTTTGCTGTACCAGATCCATATGTAACAAGATGACTTTCCTAAAAAAGGTGTTTGCAACCAACATGTCCATTGTAAGACCAAATTCTAAAATTCTTTCTCCTGCATTTCTCTCATCATATCTATTTCCTCCATGCACACCCTCTAAATCACCAGGGTCTTTCCAACATGACTATTCAAATATCCTGCCACAACAAGTACTTCCTTCTCACCAACCTTACTAGTTATTGCAATAAGCCTGTCATAAAACTCATCTTTTGCATCTTCACTCAAACCACATAAAAGTGGTGCATAAACAGATATAGTTGTGAACATTTTTCTCACCAACCATCAACTTCATCAGTATGATTCGCTCACTTACACAATTTACTTCAATTTTCATTTGTCAATTAAAAGATGAACACAAACATTTTTCACGTTCTCTTCAGAGGCCAAGATTAGTTTTTGTGACGGATGTCTTGAGAGTAGGAATTGTCATTTCCATCCTTCATAATCAAACTGATGTGTCTTTATTTCAGTTGTTTATCATTTCTACACTGATTTGCATACTTACACGATTAACTTGAATCACTTTATTTTTCTGGGATAAAAATGTTTCCTTTTCATTTCCAATCCAATACAGCTTATATCTTGCATTCTTTCCCACAATCATTCAAGCAGATTTACCTTTCTAACGAGTTTCTTGGACACAACACAGGTCAATACATATTCTCTCAAGAAACTCAACAATCTCACCAAACCTTCCATGCAAGCTTCCAATAAACTACATAGCCTGAAATGCGACCAATTTTCTTTGTGAGTCATTTCCTTAGTTGAAACAAGATTTTTATTGTCTGGATGCCCTTCCTGACACCAACCCAATGGCTGATAGGGACCCGTGCTTTTATCGAGATACCATCTCTAAGTGATTGACCACCAAGGCTAATAAGAGCGATTCATCTTCCCTTTTGGGTTTATTAAAAATTTATTTTTTCATAAAAAAAGTAGAATTATTCACTGGTTCTATGCTCCTTCATCCACCATAGAGTTCAACTTCTGTTTGGAATATAATAATCATCTGTGTTTTTATCAATGTTTAACACGAATGGATATGTACAGAAAATTATGACCGGCTTTGGGCTTCTTTGTTGTGCTCATGGCCTACCCCATATTGAGTCTTGACCTTGTGTCACATTCAGCCCTCATGGATAGGAACCAGCAAGCAAGACAGGATACAGACCATGACGTATTATAAAAGGAAGAAGATACAATAACTTCCTAAGAAGCACTTGACAATATTTATGATTGACAAAACAAAAGACCAAGGGAGCAGCATTTGAATATTATCGCGACCACAGGATACAGACCTTAATGTATTGCAAAAGGAAAAGTATAAAACAAGTGACTAACTCTATTCTCCTTAAAGGTGAGACTAGCCAAATTGGCTAAGACAATAAATAACCAGTCTCCCCCACCCCCTGATTGTATGTATTTACAATAAATATAATTCGCTTTTACATTACTATTGCCCCCTCCTCACCTATTTTAATTATTTACGTCATTTGATTATTCATGCTACTTTTATCATACATTCTTCATTTCACCTTTTGTGACGTCATCATCAGTGGGCATCTAACATTTAACACGCACTTAAATAAAAATATTTTTAAGAGAAAATAAAACTTAGTTAGTTTTTGTTAACTTCACAGATATGACCGAATTTTAAAAAATGCAGAATGAAATTCTCTCTGTACAAACACATCTTTAATTATCAAATTTTCAATAGAAACATCGCTTATAACTCTTTCTCTCTCTCTCTGTCTCTGTCTGTCTCTCTCTCTCTCTCTATATATATATATATATATATATATATATTTTTGTGTGTGTAAGCGTGATAATAATAAAAAAAAACAATTCTTTTCTATAGTTAAGATCGACTCTTATGAGTATCAATTTCAAAAGCAAAAGGAAGTCCAATATTCAATATTTAAACCTTGGATGAAATATTTGAAAAATTGCAATAAATAAATAAAATGACAGATCAGAGTTATATCATACTGTGATTTAATGTCAATCTTGGAAAAAGGAAAGTTTACATGCATTTCTGGAAAAATTGAGAGCATTCAAATTGCCACATGAATATCCGTCTTCAGAGTCGGTTGGCAAATGAAAATCATACAATATCAAGGCGAAAATTTATCCAAAGAAGCTTTCAGAAAATGTTAAGAAAATACCAGGGACGTAAATGCGAGCCAAAACTTGATTTTAAAAAAATTTGTATAAATATATATATATATATATATATATATATATATATATATATATATATTTATTTATTCTGGTACAGAAAAATTAGTACAACATTCGTACCGTAAGGTCTTACCCATCCGGCTCTCTTCAGCTTCTGAAGAGAGCCGGATGGGTAAGACCTTCCGTGCTTGAAACCGACGGTACGAATGTTGTACTAATTTTTCTGTACCAGAATAAATAAATATTATGCTCTTAATCTTTAACTTTAATTCTTAATTAATCGAGCACTCTGCTGGGATTTTTCCTACCATTTTACAAAGAAGTATATATATATATATATATATATATATATATATATATATATATATATATATATGGTACACGTATTGTATTAGTTTCTGTAGATGTAAATCTGTTGAAACTCCAGTGTTTATAAAAAGTAGAGCTGTTCTTAAGTATACATTTTTATTTATACAAAGATTATTGGTTACATATGTGCATACATGTTTCGGTTGTACTCTTCACAGAGAGTCAACCTCTTCAGACCAAAAGAAGACAGAGAAGTGAGATGAATTTGGAAAACTTTCCTTTTAAATAAATCTTTTTTGGGGTGAGATATTTTTTATAATTCAGTATCGGATTACATTCTTTACTTGTTAACTCTTTCAATTAGTTTCTATCTTTTTTTATCATTTTATTACCTGCCTTTTAATTCTTTCCTTTTTCTATAAAATATGTAATTTTTATGTAATTGTTTTTATTGGTGATTGCAGCGTTCATTGTATTTTTGCTTACTACTATTTCGATTGTTTCACTTCCTAAGTGATTAAGATGCATAAAATTGCATTATTAGTCGCCTTTTACTTTATAGAACGTATTTTCCGTTAATATATATATTTTTATTAATTTTTTACGTACATAAAAGTAATCCATGGGCACGTGTTTCTGGCTGACAGCCGTCACCAATAAAAACAATTACATAAAAATACATTAAAATATTTAGGTGATAAAAATCATACATATTTCCAGGCAAGGTGTCATAGCCTGGAAGTAAAACGCCAGACTATTGACATCAACATCGAAGGTTCGATCCTTGTTTAAGTTAGCCATGCTGATGACGGCTGTGAGCCAGAAACACGTGCCATGGGATAAGACCTTCGACTACGAATCAGTGGCGATTTGTGATCGGGGTTCGCGCCCACCGACCGTTGAGAATTAGTTCCTACACTGAAGATTGCGTTAGCATGAAACATCGATGTCTGTAGGTATTAAAATATTTAATAAGTATTTATTTATAAATATTATATATATATATATATATATATATATATATATATAGAATTATAAAAAAGAAAAAACTATACACACATTAAGGTTGTATACATTATAACTTATTTCGACTCCTTAATTAGGTCTCCTCAGATGTATAAACAACCACGTCAAAAAACCAATTTGGGTCGAAATAAGTTATAATGTATACAACCTTAATGTATGTATAGTTTTTTCTTTTTTATAATTCTGTTTTGCTCTGTTTAAATTACATTGAGCTCTGTTATTCAGATTCTCAACACAAAATTGAAATCTACACACTATATATATATATATATATATATATATATATATATATATATATATATATATATATATATATATATATATATATATATATCCTCAACTTGATTTGTGAAAAACTTTTTGGAAAATTTTAAAAATCTTTTCGATTTTCTCTAAACCTATTCGAATTTCATTAGGTCTATGACTATCAACTCTAGGGGTATACTTTTGAGCTTTGACTTTTGCGGGTCTGTGTTTTTCTGGGGCTGGGGGGAGGGTGTATTCTGGGATAAGTTTACTTACTACGACAGAATAATTGTAAAATTCTTTCTCCTATTTTAGTTTAGTTGGTTGCCAGCATGAATAATATATCTACCGTCTCACTGACTGTCTTGTCCATATTGCTAATAAATTTATCACTATTGTTATTGATCAATGTTTTATATGGAGGATCTATCATTGATCCTGCCTTAACCTAGGGCTTTATAAATATACAATCTATATTCGAAGCCTAAACTTAATTTCCGAAAGCTCATTGAAATTATAACTTTAACTCCAAATTGCAAGTTTTTAACTTATATAAAATTAAATATTAAATATTTCTATAGGTAATTTTACCATACACTATATCTTTTTAATTAATCTTTTGATTTCCGTTCAACTACTTCGGATGAGGATGAAATGGTTTTACTTTAATTGTTTGCTCTACCACTGTGCTTGTGTCTTAGCGTGCCTTGTTTTATTAGTGAGAGAATGCATATGTGTTCATCACGACTGGGGTCATGTGAGTTTAAGTGTGTGTGAATAGTATAGGCATATGAAGATGTGTGTGTATATATTAGCATGACTGTGTTCTTAGATAGTATATGTATAGATTTATGTGTACATGCTTTCGTTGGGCAGACGTACATAGTGAGAGAGTGTATGTATTGCGTACATGTGCATTCGTCGAGTGGCGTTTGTGTGTTTAGTTGTCAATGAAAGTCTTTTACTATGTATTGCTGGTCGATGGCTGTTCTTCTGTGGCTATCATACATTTGTTTTCTCCGCTGTCTCTTCCAATAAGGTGGAGCAAACAGACAGAATTGCTCTTTACGCGTATTTATAATAGATGAGGTTCATTCAAATATTGTTAAGAATGTAATTAATGTAATGTATTAAGAAAGGAAGTAACAAATTAATTATTTTAATAAGAAAAACATTAATTTCCTTCAAAAGTATCTCCCTATATATATTTATAGCTAGCTGTATCTACCCGGCCTTGTCCGGTAGTGTTTTTACTTGCCTTTTTTAAAACTATGCCGTTTTTGGGCTCTATATATTATTTTTTGCTCTAAACAAAAGGAAGTAACTCTGTATTGAAAAATACAGAGTTACGCCCTTTTTTTAAGATGGGTCTGTATTTTTTTACCAAAAGCCACTCGGGATAAGAGTTAATGGAATATATTGTCAGTTGAAAGATGAAGAATATTATGAGAGGATTGAAAATGATGAATGGAATGAACAAAATTTGATTACTTATGAGGATAGTTTATATCAAGTATTTGTTGACATTGGATTTGAAGACGACCATGTTGTAGCCTGCAGTGAACTAGTCTCATGGTAAGGTGTTCCACAGATGGAATATTCTTGGAAAGACACTCTGTTCATGGAAATTTCGCCTGACACTGAGCACATGGATGAAGAAAAGAAAGTTCTTTTCAGTTGTGATAGTAAGATGAATTCTTGCTGTGAATGTCTTACAAAGATGAGCTAGAGATTGGAGCTCAGTCGAGCACTTTCCATGGAAATAACGATAGAGTAAAGAAAGACTAGTAGCATTTCTTCCGTGAGAAAGGGGATGTAGAGAACAGAAGAGATCACCCCCACGAGATTGCAAAGTAGATTTTATACTCTGTCACGGAAATAAAGGGTGCTCTGAGCAGCACCTCCCCAGATGTGGCTACAGTACTTCATCTTAGGATGTATCTAACACTTATATAGGTAAAGACTTGCATCAGGAGTACGATACTTTCTGAAGCAGTAAGAATGATTTAAACATTTTCTCAACAACTGATTGGATATAAGTCTTCCATTTCAGATCTGGAGTGATGGTCAGTCCTAGAAGCTTATCAAAACAATGGGGCTTCCTCAAGGAGAGAACCACTCATTTTGACTGGGGCTAAACAAAAACATGGATCTGAGAATTGGTAGTGATGTATCAATATCCGACAACAGCTTCAAGTACATTGGGTCAATGGATGACGAATCCGAACCTTGCAAGAATTGTGCAGACAACAGCAGCACTGGTCAAACTAAGGTCCATATGGAATGACAGAAACATAGCATTCAGCTCAAAAACCAGAATGATGTGCTCCCTGGTCATCCCCATTTTTTTGTGTATGCGTGTGAGTCATGGATCCTAACTGCAGACCTAGAGAGGATACAGCCCACAGAGATAAGATGCTTCTGAAGGATCCTCAACATCTTATAGAAAGACCACATTACAAATAAGGAAGTGAAGAACAGACAATCGGCGTATATGAGGATCAACTGACAACTATGAAGAAGAGGAAAATGAAGTGGTATGGCCATGTTACACGATCATCACGTCTTGCAAAAACAATCCTGTACATGGAGGAAGAAGGAGGAGCAGGCAAATAAAGAGGTGGGAGGATAACAATTGGCGCTGAGTAACACACTCAGGAAGGCAGAAAATCGGGAAGGACTGAAGAAAACTGGTTGCCAGGGCATCTTTGGTGCTTTAACAGTCATCCAGACCAAGGGACAGATGATTATAATATCAATATCACAAAAGTCTGCACAGACGTAAACATGTCCATGAAGTCTATATTTTAACTCAAACTTGTAACTCTAAAGAAAGTTGTGAAATACAGCAACCCAGTAACGAGTTTAGCCTGACATGGTATCTGATGTCACTCAAACTGTGAAGTTTTTTTCATTTTTTATAGCCACCATTCGCCACACATGGTGTATTGTTGCCACAACTGGTCTTCAGCCCCTGTCCCATCACCGCAATGTTGCACCCCCTTCTTGTTTTACATGTACTTCCACGAACTTACTGCACTTGTACCCGTTTAACCGCTGACCAACCCAACTAGCAGAAAAATCACACCCCATCACTGTAGAGGTCCCCAGATGCAGGAAAGCTTTCTACTCTAACAGCTTCGTTCCTTGGATTGCTTACTTTTGGAATTCCCTCCTTGCTCCCTGTTTTCCTGACTGTATCAACATGCAGAAATTTAAAGGTGATGTGAACAAACATATTGCAGCACAAATCCACATTTAGGATGCTCCCTATAAATCTGGCCCCAAATCACAGTGCCCCTTGCATCTCAGTGGCAATATGTCTTGTTTGGGGGGAATAAAAATTCTGATCTTATTTAAGATCAGTTGTAAATTTAATGTGCATATCCAATATGAATTAAAAAATTAAAAGCACAAAAAGTACTTTTTATAATATATCAAATAAAATAATTCTGAACTGTTTAAAGTATTTTCTAAAAGAAATTAAATCGAATTACATTTTATTGTTCTTAACAACATGCTGCAACAATCCACTAAAATAACTGATGGACCAAAATCAGATATTGATTTTGTAGGAAGAAAGCTATCAATGACAAAAATCGAGAAAGAGACTGGCTTAACTTTTTATATTAGATAATTAAAACTGGCTTTATCTCAAGAACAAAACATCCGAAAGAAAAAGTAAGACCATATTTGTAATCGCCGAGAAAACGAAAAATAGGTGGACACCCTTTATTTCTAATCATCATCATCTTCAGCTTGTTCTCCAGCCAGCCAAAGTTCTACAGCATCAACATCAAAAGCAACAGCTCCCAGCAAAAAGGACACTTCAGCTAGGATAACCATCACCACCATCCTACAGTAACGATCCATCATTTTGTTGATTCACTGAATCATGAACTCTCTTCTTAACGGTCATATATTTATTTCTTTTAAATAAATATGTGACCTTCATATTTTGCTGCACACACGAGTTTGTTTTTCCTTCTTTGCCATTGCCATATTTATGGCTGTGTCTCTTTCTTAGTTGTAACACCGATCTCCAGCATCGGTTCCTGCAACACGAGTAATACAGGAATATTTGAATTATAGATTTCATATGATCAAAGACAATGTAATGAAAGGAAAAAATCGATTGACAGATCTGAGAGAGATTTATGTAGGTAGATAAAATCATGAGCAATATTTTGCATTCAACTATAGAAACTGAGAAAAAAACTAGAGAGATTAACTATGCAATTAATTAATTATTCATTTGCCAAACTACAAAATGCAATAAAATGCTCACTTAAGAGAGTAAAGAGCATCTGGTGTAATTTTCATAGACAGAGCTTCTTTGCAAAGGCTTCCCATCTGTGGAACACGTTGCTATGAGACTGCTTCCCTTTTGATTACAATTTAGTCATCTTCAAATCCAATGTCAAAAAATTCTTGTCATAAGTAATCAAATGCAATGCATATCTTTGATCAATTTTAGTACTTCCATAGTGTTCCCCATCTCTCAGCTGACACTCATTCCGTCTCATTAAACTTTATCCTCGAGTGGCTCTTGGCCTTGATAAGTGGTGACCAAATAGTAAAAAATTATGAAAAAAAAAACAGAAAAATAAGTAAATAGCTAGACTGATATAAATCCAGCTTACTCTTCAATCATTATGCAAGAGAAAAAGTCACGCAACAATTGTATCCCAACTTATTTCGTCGGTAGGCAAATATGGAAATTAGAATATAATATTAAAAGTAGAAGGCGTACAAAGTGTTGTAGGCAGGTCCTGTTAAAACGTTTTAAGATCCATAAAGAAAAAGAATAGGACAATGATCATCAGTTAATGTAACCAATAATATTTGTTTCCGAGAAAGAAAGTGTTGGAAAGTGTCATGTTTGTACAGCTATCACCCTGGTCGGGTTGAGCGAGCTTCTTCCTGAGCAAGTATAGCGTTTCTGATCATCACAGCCCAATTTCGCCGATTCTATGCTAGGTCACATGATATGGCCAGCCAATACCGATTCCACAGCCGAAGAACAATCACTTGTGTGCCTAATAGTGCTGCTAGGTCGCCTTTGATTGTTGCCGCCCAGATCTTCAACTACCCACTAGCACGTTTACACCAACCTAAGGGGAGGGAGAGAAGGATCTTGTGGATGAGCTCTCTCTTTGGGTGTCAAGCAGCATACCCGAACCATCTTAGATGGTGTTGGAAGAGAATGGACAACAAGGGTTAGAGATTCAGTCATCGATAGAGAGCTTGAGTTGGTACTCGATCCACACAGTGGCAGTGCAGAATGCAGCAAAGACAGTCAGTGTCGAAGACTTCAAGCCTATGCAGATCAAGCGCTCTCATTGGTCATATTCCGCAACCATAAATAAGGATCCTCCACACCATAGCCTGATAGATACGCCCCTTGGTAGCCATTGATATCTCCCGTCGACATCATAATGATCGCTTGAGACAGACGAAGGAAGACCTTGCAACTCTTCTACAGCGTTCACACACAGCTGCTCCTTGTCCAGATGGTTGAATCAAGGTAAACGAATGTTGCACGTCTTCCAGGTTGATCCCGTCTAACGTGAGCGATTGCCAGTTGTCTGGATTGATCAGCGATGACATCACTTTGGTGTTTGAGGTGTTGATATTCAGTTCCACACCATGAGCAGCAGCTAGGACTTGGTTGAGCGCAGCTTGTACTTCATCAAGAGTTGACCCAACCAGAACGATATCGTCTGCATAGGCAAGATCAGACACTCTTACGTTTCGATCAACTGCAACTCCTGTATAGTCCCGAAGGGCTTTGTTGAGGTTGTAGTTGATCACATGGTTTAAGAGGGTAGGGGGAAAGGGCACACCCTTGTCGAACACCAGTCTTCACCTCAAACGTCTCCGACTCCCCACGAATATAAACTAATACGCAAATAAATAAAGAGCTAGATATCAACTACTCAAGCTCTTCCTTCCCAACCTTGCTGGGTATGACACAAAACTGAATCCGGTTGTGAAGTCCCAAATTGGGAGCTTTTGGGAATGTGGAATCACTCCTTAGTATTGGGATGATTAATCAGAATCGGAATTGGGAATCACCCCAAAATGTTCCGATTTTACTACTGGAATCTGTATCAGAATCGAAAATCTTTGAGCTTTATATCTGATTCCAAAAACGATTCATTGCTGTTACTAATGATAAAATGATAAATATTTATTGATTTTTAACTATCCGTAAAGCATAATATTTATTGACAATAATAACACATTTAGGTAAAAATGGCACCAGAAAAACATGGTATGGTATAAATGGCACAAATGGATGAATAGGAAAGAAAGAAAAAAGGGGACAGTTTTCTGTCCCTTTTTTTTAATATTTCTTGAGCCGTCGTCTTAAATAATCAAATTTTGACAAGTTACTAATCCTCACGATGTTGTTTCACTGTCCACCTGACAAACTCATTAACCTTTATCCTCAAGTGGCCTTTGGGCCTTGATAAGCGGTTACTTGTTAGTAAAGAAAAAACTTTTTTGAATAAGTTACTTACTAGTCGATTTTTTTAGTCTATGTTCAATTGTTAAAGAAAAAATGTAAATAACATTTTGTCAACTAACGACGAACTACTGCAAATTTACTAATGTAAATCGGCTTTGTTTTAAAAGAGAAATAAATCTTTAGTTGCCTCACTAGTTTCAATCAAGTACGGGGAAAACATTTGAGGAAAAAATAGTTAGAAATATCTACTTGTGTAATGTACGTACCCCCTACAAGTGTATTTTTACTTTTGTGAAATTATATGCACACATTATGCGGATTTTTACGGTAATCTGAAAATTAAAAAAAACAGCAACTCTATAACTGAATATTGAGAAATTTAAATCGTATCGAAATCGGGTAAAATATTGAATTCGTCCCATCACTATTAGTTACCAGTACTCTCAGGAATAACCATGGCTCAAAATGTTAATACCTGTTAGGGTCGCATCTATGGGTTAAATAAAAACTATCGTTTATTGTTTACAAAATACATACCTACAAGACAAATTAGTCTACAATCACATACAAAACATATGTAAGATGTTGGCATAGAATAACGCAATGATATTTGATATGCCGTAGAACCTAACAACTAACCCACCTGCAGGATTATAGAGTGCTGCGATGATGAGCATAGTATTAGCTAGCTGTCTTAACTTTTGGCTGTTGTGAGTGATCACTTGAGCTGTGGCAAAGTTCATCCCAGTCCACTCGGTGATGTCGTCAGTTAACCTTTTCTTTGATCTGCCCTATTTTCACCTACACTTTTCTTTGGAGAATCATCTTGAAGTTCTCTGTCCAATCTTGTTATGTGCTCGTACAATCCGAGTTTTCTCTTCTTCATTATAATCAGCAAATGTTCATAGAGGTTCACATGTGGCTCAATTGTGTTGCAGGCTGCCTCATCTAACATATGAAGTCGGATTTTAAAAGTCAGACCTAAATAGCAATCTGTCTGGCATAGCGATACTTAATTCAGACTGGCCTATTTTTTCGTATTTTTTCTTCCATTATGTTATTGGCATCAACATATTTTATTTCCCTTCAGTGTTTTCTGAAAATACTTAATCCGGCTAAGAAAACTGTTAGAGTGGAGACGTTTTCCTTTACTCACTGAAACAGATTAAAAGTTATCGTGTGTAATAATACTAATGTCTCTCCCTTGAGTTCTTTAAAAATAAATATCTCCCAGGTTCGATAATGAGATACCATCATATGCAGTAGTATTTTAAGGAGAGTTTACTTTAACAGCAACCTTAATGTTCGCAGCCTGATATCTTAACCACTATATATTTACATATATGTTAATACTCTTAAAATAATGCTTATAAATAGATGAATTCCAATATGCTACATGTGGAAAAAGGGCTTTTAGCTCTCTTAAAAAGGCAGCTATAGACACAGGACTATTTCTCTCACGTTTATAGGAAAATTTTATATGTAAAACGTTTGTATTTAAAAGTTCAATTCCTAGTTTGTCAGACAGACCTTCTTTATTGTATATATAGATCTAGATATATATGTAGAGAGAGGGAGGGGAGAGAGAGAAAGAGAGGTACAGACAGACAGAGAGGTGTTAGGTACTAAATATACAAACATCTAAGATGTTTTTCACTTACATTTTATTATATTAAAAAAAAAAGGATATTCTTTGTTTTCATTATAAAAAAGCAAATTAAACAAAAAGCAATCCGAGGCAAGATCGAAGATAGCACACTCGAGGTTGTCAGTCTCAGTCTCTCTCAATTGAGCAATTGGAATATTTGCTAAGTCGTCTTTTTAAATTTAACACTTATAATTATATTTATATTTCTTGTGCAAAATGTTGGAAAAGGGCCCGTAACTTATGTAAAACGGCCTGTAGAGTGTCACGACTAATCCCATCATGTTTTGAGGAAAATTTTACATGTGTATAAACTTTTATATTTAAAAAACACTCGCTAGTCTGACTTTTTATAAACGGACAGACACATACAGAGACGTTCTCTTTTATTATAAAGTTGCAATTATGCGACTTCAAGCATATGTGTGTGTATGTGTTTTTTGCCTCCCCATTTTCATTTGTCTTTCATTATTAATTGATTAGTGTTAAGTACTAAAAATAATTTTTTTTAAATTTCTATTCTATAAAAAAATTTCATTGCAAAATTAAAGTCACCAAAATTAATTACCATTTCTTCACTCTCTTACAGACGTGATGTTGCTAATCTCAGTCTCTTCTATAAGTACTATTATGGCATGTGTTCTTCAGAATGGTCTGATTTATTCCCTGCTTCTTTTGTTCCAGCTCGTCTGACTCGTTGGTCTAGTGGTCTTCATCAATTCGCTGTTCAGATACCTTGTTATAATACATCTTTCTATTCCAGTAACTTCTTTCCAAGAACTGCAAGTTTGTGGAACTTTCTTCCTGCTGACTGTTTTCCTCCTACCTATAGCCTTGGTCTTTTCAATAGGTATCTCCTTACTTTGCATTAACTATCTTTCGTTTCGTTTTAGCTCCTTACATCAAGTGGCTTCATGCCTTGTCTAGAGCGACTTCAATAAAAAAAATTATATAAGATAAAAATAAATCAGTCATTTTTTCTTTTACTCCTGGGCAACGCTGGGTAGGCATAGCTAATTTCATATAAATCCAACTTCGCCTATTCTTCACCTACTACCGAAGAGAAAGAGTCACACAACAATGGTACACCAGCTTACTTAATCAGAGTATGGATTTTCTTTCAAAGATTTGTACAAGATAATACGAATTTATATTGAGGTTGATTAGTTTATCTTACACATCAGCTAATGACCAATACTAATGACTGATTGACCGCCTGTTTACAGGAGAGAAGGGGGATATTTTGTTGTGACAACATCAAGTGTTGACTATAAACCAAGAAACAATCTTAAGCTAATGGCTATTGTAAGTATTAGAAAAAATTAATACTCTGGCTGGCTAGCAAACTGAATCTTGATCAATGGCATCTGTGACCTAATCAGTCATGTGATGCCACCATCCCCCCCGAAAGAAAATCCTATTAAGTAACGAATGAAAACCAATTAGTCGAATTACTTAAATAGCACAACATTACCAAGAAAATAGAATAATATATTTATATACTATACTAATAGACAAAGATTCTTAATGACAGAGTAAGACTTTACAAAGGGCGATCAAAAAGTTTCAATATTTTTAATGAGAACTTTATGTTTTTACTATGTTTAAATATTGTAATCTAGCTCAAGTACAGTGGAGTGCAGTTGTAAGAAAACAAACTGAAAATGACACCAGTTTCTAAGGACACCGGTGGATTATTCCTTTTGGTTAGAGCCAATAAAAGAACCAAGAGAAAGAGATTTCAATTCACCAGAGCTGGACGTAATTCTACGTGGCTCCTAATATGAAAAAGCTCTGGCATTTACACAGATTCGTAACCTACTGCGTCTGGTAGAGTTTCATCACAAGTCGTGAGTAACGACTATGTATATTTTATGTTCTTTTATGTTGCGTTACATGTCCATTTGCACTTGTCAACATTTAAATAAATGTGTCAAATTGTATTTGGTTCAATTTCCCCTCCTTTTTTGTGCTCAATAGCATTATGCTTAGTGTGTATATATATATATATATATATATATATATATATATATATATATGGGGTAAGGTACACGATAATTCATGAAAATGAAATGCCGTGGTGGACAAAATTCCTCATCCCATGTGGGTGTCTTCAAAATAAAATTATTTCCAAATCTTCACTTTTTCTGAAAACGTTCGCCAACACAAACGAAACCGGTCAAATCTCTTGTTTTTGTTTTTCTCCTGCACTTTAACCTGTTTTTCCGTTTGTCATTTTTCATACACACACACACACACATATATATATATATATATATATATATATATATATATATATATATATATATATATATATATATATATATATATATTCTTTCTTACGGAGTAATGAAATTAATCTATATAATTACTAACACAGTGGTCTGGTAATTCCCTGGTGATGCCTGGGGGCCAAAAGTTCGAGTGACACTTTTAAAGGTCAGAGGTTACCCCAGACAGAAGTCGCGAGATCCTCTGTCTCTTTGTCTGGCGATACTTCAAGTAGGAAAGACATGTCTAGTGCGCTGTCCTCAAGGGGAGGGAGGAGAACAGCACACACAGTGTGGCTGCGTGCAACGAGACGAGCTATTCATCGATCTATGTTTGTCTTTCAATTTCCCTTTCTCTCACATGTACGAAAGTAACCCGTCTCTCTGATGTTTACTGTGACTACTCTTGTCTTTTTAAAATAAACCTTTTTCATAAATGAACATCGGCGTCCGAGTGGTTTTGTATCCACAGACAAGCAAGAACCTGGGTTCATGACACTGAGAAATATTATGAGAAAGGGAAATAGTTTGAATATAATTGGATGCCCCCCCCCCCCTAATTTGGACCATCCTGTTGCCCCTTTGCACATCACTATCTGGGTAGCTAGACACCGGAACTGGAATATCATTTTAAAATTAGAAAAGTGATTAAACTAATAACATAAATAAAGATGTAAATGATAAGAATTATAACCTTTCAGCCATTACGTATGCATCATCCAACCTATCTGTAGAGTGAATAGACCTGTCAACCTTCGGTTAATGTGGACATCTTCCAAATGACTATTGGTTTGGTGACAGCGGGCATCCAATGCTAGGAAAAGTGTGTGTTGTGTACCCTGCGAACAGCCGTAGTTGATTACAGAGGCATGGTAACCGTTTCTTCCCCTTCTCAGATACAGCCGTTATATTTTCGCTTACTGATGAGTGTATAATACAAAATACAAAACCACTCGGACGCTGATGTTGATTTATAAAAGGTTTATTTAAAAAGAGAGACGGTCACAGAAAACATTAGAGCGACGAGCTACTTGTGTACGCGTGAGAGAGAAAGAGAAAGACAAACATATAGATAGATCGATAGCTTGTCTCGCTCCACCCAGCCTGTATTTAAAAATTTTATTCTGTAACGTACAAAGGGGGATAGTTATCTCGAATTAATAACTATTCATTTTGTTTTGCTAGCAGATAAATAAATTGATGCATACTAGAACAATTGTTTTTTGTTTCTTTTGGAGACAATTAATAATCAATTATTATTATTTTCCAATTAATCTTCGTGAGTTTTGTTAAGTGTTTCCTTTTTAACCACATCTTTCCTGCTTGAGGTATTGCAAGCCAAGAGATAAAAAAATCTTTGTTTGGAAATCACGTGATTTTGCGACTTTTCCGTCTGGGGGTCACTCAAACTTTCCCATTCAAATACGGCACGGTTATTGATTTTTTTAACTTTTTCTTAACAAAAAGAAAATAATGTACTTTTAAGATCAATTTTTTTCTATGTCCTAATTGATTTAATAAAATAAAAATGTTCTTTTTATAAGCCAAAATCTCCCCAAGAAAGGCAACACTCAATTTAAAAAAAAAAAAAGAGCCTCTAATCTAATAGATCCCACACTATCAACCAAGCTCCAGCCCCTGTCTCATCACCGCAATGTTGCATCCCTGCGCTTGTTTTACAAGTAATTTAATGGAATGTGTTCTGAAAAGTTGCTGCACTGGTGTCCCTCGACGTCAATACCACCGATCGACTCGACAATCAACAAAATCCCACCTCTTCACTGTAGAGGTCTCCAAATGCCGGAAGCCTTTACACTCTAATAGCTTCTTTCCTCGAACTGCTAGCCTTTGGAATTCTCTCCCTGCTCTCTGTTTCTCTGACTGTACCAACATGTAGAAATTTAAATGTAATGTGAACAAACATCTCGCTGCACAACTCCCCACTTATGATGCCCCTGTATGTATGGCCCCTAATTCACAGTAGCCCCTTACATCTCACTTTCAGTAACAATGTGCCTTGTTTGGGGTGAAATAAATTTAAATAAAACAACATACAGCAATACTACAGACAAATTACACCCCTTTAACCAATTTCAAACAAGCATATATATATATATATATATATATATATATATATATATATATATATATATTTATATATATATATATATTTGTACAGTATAATCTCCTAAACTAATGAACGTATCATTATGAATTTTGGAATATATATGTATATTCTAGGCAACACAGTGAGTAACATGGACACATTATTTTTTTGGTAAATGTCAACTCGTACTTGCCCCCCAAAAAACTTTTTAAATAATTTAGATATCAAAAACTGTAATAGAGAAAAAAATTTGCTCTACATAAAATTTTGATTTATATTAAGTAATACATTTTTTAAAGGATTGGTGTGTGTGTGTGAGCGTCAATAATATGTATGTGCTTGGTAAAATACTAAACTATTGAACTTATCATTATGAATTATGGAATATGTGTTCTAGACAACAGGGTGAGTAACGTGGGCACATTATTTTTTGTAAACTTTACCATTTAGGGAGAGGGTGCACTGAAAACGTATCATACCCCCACCCCACTAAAGAAAGAAAAAACATTAAAATTTAAAACTAATGCTATATTTATTGCTTACACCCCTCCTGGGACGGGTATTCTACTAGTAGATATATAATAAAAACATACACACATACATACATACACATACACACATATATATAAATAATTGGAGACAGACTAACAGGAGAACACACTAAGGGTCAAAAGAAGGTCGGTGGGTCTTAACGTATATCGTCTTCAATACTTGAACGTGATAAGTCGAGTGGGACTTGCTCAAAACAGAAAGAATCCACACTAAACTTCGAGGCATATTCCAGACTATTTAAAAGGTGTTCTCCTATTGCAGATCCGGATGATAATAAAAGAAAATATCTCAGTTATAAAAAATAGGCTAGAATCCTAGATAGAATGCTTGGACTTAACTATTTTACTAGAAATTAAAGAAGTAACAAGATTTTATTTCAAAACTTCTATTACTATGTTTAGATCTCTTCTCTACAACCCCTTTTCTCACAGAAGAGACGTTGCTAGTCTCTCTCTACTCTATTGTTATTACCATTGAAGGTGCTCGACTGAGCTCCAATCTTTGGTTCCTCCTTGTAAGACATTCACAGCAGGAACTCGTTTTCTACCACATCGAAAAAACGCTTTCCTTTTTCCTTCCATGTGCCTAGTGTCAGGCTGAATTTTCATGGGCAGAGTTTCTTTGCAAGGAATTCTGGTCTGTGGAACACATTACCGCATGACTACATCCCTGCTGATTACAACTTGGTCGTCTTCAAATCCAATGTTGACAAATTCTTATCAAAAACCACCCCATAAGTTCATACCATTGATCAATGATAGTACTCCTATAGTTGTCCTCATCTTTCAGTTGACAATGATTTCACTTTCATTGCCCCTTATCCTCGAGTGGCTATTAGCCTTGATAAGCGGTGACTAAATAGTAAAAAAAGATATTGCAGCCAAGACGGTACCAGTAGCCTTTACCATTGGAATCTATATAATAATTTCTGTAAATCTAATATATAAAGTTATCTTGTCGTATTTTGAAAGCCAGACCAAAGCCTCATTTAAACTGACAAATCAAACTTTGCTTCTGACGACCCAATTTTCATTTGTTATTGTTGTACCATGTTATTGGCAATATAATAATATACTTCGCTACAATTTATTCTAAAAATTACTTAGTCTGGCTCAGATGACTGCTAATATGAAACATTTTTAAATAATCATCTAAAAATAAAAATCAGCAAGGGGGATAACTTGTATTAAATTGAAGAATATAATAAGAGTTGTCTACCTTAAGTTTAAAAATGTGCAAACAAATAAAAATTGAAAACTAAAATGACTTCATCCCGGGAAACGTCGAGTATTGATTTACTCCTCTCCAGGAGTTAGGCACAAGGCCAGTTTTTATTTTACTCCCACAAGTAAGATGTGACCCAAGGTCGGGTCGGGAAAATGGGGTTTTAAAATTGCCTGGGCAGCCCCGTCGGCATTCCCCGGTAGGGGCACCTCAGGCAGTAAGCAATAAACTTACTCCTCCCCAAAGAGGGGAGGCAAAGCCTGAGAATGTGGACCTCCCAGAACTGCACAGGACAGACCCATTGACCGGCGTAAATCAAGACCCGAAGGCCAAGACAACACCAGTATGGGGTGCAGTATCCATCGGAACAGATACTACACTTTGATCTTAGCCAAAAGGCCAAGGACCAAAGGGAAACGTCGAGTAGATACAGTGAGTACAATATAAAAGATTACAATTTTATCAGATTCTTCTCTTCAGTGGTTTTAAAATCGGACATACTCAATTTTCTAAAAACAATAATGTTACTACTACTACTACTACTACTACTACTGCCACCACTACTGCTACTACTAATACAATAGTATCAGCATACCCAGTGCAGAGTGGGGGGGGCTCAGGCATCCAAATAGGGGGCACTCTATCATTTTCAAACTATCTCTCTTTCTCATAATATTTTTCATTACTAGGACTTATAATTGAGTCTTTGCGGCATACAATCAAGGAGTTGACATCGGGCATCACCAGGTCTTCACCAGATCTCTGCATGCCACTGATCACACTCGATTTTAAAACTGTAACATATATATTTTCAGGTTTTCGTTAGACAGCCTTTACTTGAATTCAAATTGACTTCTGTTATTTAGCACAAAGAATACAATGTTTGTCCTTAAACAAACAATAAAGAAAACAAAAACAATAAGTTGCTAAGCATTTCTTTATTGTAAGAAAACTCTTTCATTAAATCCTGGCTTCATTACACCCATTCTTCACAGAAGAGAGAAGAAAATTAAGGACTCACAAAGTTTCATATCAACCCAGTGGCATGCAGAGGTCCGGTGATGCCCTGGTGATGCATTGGGCCAACTCCTTGATTGTATGTGCCAAAGACTGAAGTATAAGTCCTAGTACTGAGAAATATTATGAGAAAGGGAGATAGTTTTCATATGATTGGACATTCCTCCAATTTCGATGCCCCTGAATCCCCCTCCACATACCACTATATCACCCTTTTTTTGGAAATGATACAAGCATGACATTGGAGTCCCCCCCCCCTCACTCGACTATGCTCCAGATAAATTCTCTGGAGCAGCGATTCGCACTCTCTATCTCCCCTCTTGAAATTTGCAACCCTACTACTAAGGTCATGTAGAAATTTAATTGTTATCCTTTTTCTTAGGCTGGGTCAATCAATGACGACACAATATTTATATAGTCATGGGTTAGCACAGTAATAAGTATTAAAGAATAAGAGGTTTTTCATTCTGAAATTGGATTTAAATGATATTATATTTTATTATATATGATATTATATTTTATTATATATGATATTATAAACCGTTTAACATATTTTACTAAGCTCTATTTACTATATAGTAAATATTGACCTTCTAAATGGCAATTTGGAACTGATTCACATTGTTTATCTAAACGATTTCTTCTCATACGAATCTATCTTTAATTATATAAAATCCTTTTTATATTAACATAGTTAGTTCACCACAAACAAAGCAAGTTGCCACTGTAGACGCAAGGGGCTACTGAGAATTCGGGTGAAAGTTTAGAGGGGGGGTATCCTAAATTGGGAGCTGTGTAGGAAGATGCTTGTTCACATTAGTTTTAAATTTTTGCATGTCGATACAGTCGGGGAAACAGGGAGTTTGGAGAGGACAGGGGCCAGTTCAGCAGAGCATTTCTTTATTACTATTACTGGTATAAGATGAGGCCCGCATGCTTTGGAGGTGTCAAGGTTTTTATGATATCGCGAACATGAGATGGGGTTATGGTCAGGTCATTAAGTCTGGCTTCAGTCTGCAATGGGAAATTTGGGAAAGAGTGGTTTGTGGAGTCCAAAGTGGAGTTTAAAGCAAAACGCTTGGCAAGTAGTTCAGTCTTATCAGTTGCCGTGCAAACGACATCATTGTGGTTGGATAGCGGGAGAATTGTTGCTTGCCCATTGTTCACCACACTATTGAAGATTTTCCAGAAATCACGAGTACCTAGTTTCTGTGACTGGATGCGTTTTCTAGTCATCTCAGTATACCTTCTCTTTGCTTCATTTATCACAGTCTTACAATTTTTTCTTGACGCTATAAATTTCTGTCTACTCGTGATTGACTTCTGTCGGCTGAATTGTCAATGCTTGCTGCTTCTGAGCAATAGCAGCTACACAGTTCGAGTTGAACCATTGTGGAGAGTGGGGCTTGCTGTAAAATTTTTGCATGAGGACATGTGCTTCAATGCCTGCTTTGACCCATTCGGTTACCTCTGGGGCGTCTCTGATGTGATCTCTGATTAAATCCCAATCAGCTAGCTTGTAGTATCTCATCGTTTTGAGCAACGGCTCATCAGCTTTGGGACGAGATTTTATGGTGATATCAATCATTACCACAAGGTGATCAGTATTCCCGAGTGGGCTATGGGTATTCGTCACACAAGCCTCGGCAATGAGGTCAAGAACAGGTCAAGAAGTGAGGCTTGCTGGTCTACACGATCAGGAAGGCAGATCGAGAAAGTGACAGTTTGTGAGAGGGAGTGTGCTATGAAGAAACTATACGTGGAGTTACCAGCTATGTCTGTATAGCTGGAGAATCCAAGCCAGTCACGGTGATGTGCATTAAAATCCCCAAATACATGTATTTGGGCACTCGAGTCAAGTGAGAGTGCTGTATCTATGCTTTCAGAGACAAAGTTAAGCAAGGTACAGTCCTTGGTCGAAGGAGAACGGTATAAGAAATATAAGTAACTAACATTGTGTTGTAGGGTTAATCTAAAGCACATGTAGGCTTGATCATCTGATTCTAACTTATGTTCTCTAGTCAAGGGGAGGGTGTTCCGAACATAAACTCCTAGCCTGTGAATATGTTTGTCAGAGTCTTTACGGTAGAGTGGGAGGTATTCAGTCGTCAAAATGGTGTGAGGAGATTGAGGATTGTAGGTTTGTTCACTTAGTGCTAGGATATCCGGGGAGTTTACTAGGAGAAAGGTTCTACGTCATTGATGTTAATTGTAAGCCCCCGGATATTTGTGAATGCTAGCCTCAAGCGTGGAGGTGAAGATGTTTTTTGGTGGATGTCTGGTTTAGGTTTGTTCCTTTTGCTTTGTATTGTCATTTTGGTTTTAGATAGAGTGGGGAGGGCAAAGTGGGTGTTTGTTTGATGCCAATAAGCTCACACAACTAGACCATTAGTCGAGACTTGATCCATGGGGATTGTGGCCTCAGGAAAGCCTATGGGGATAACTGTAGGGTCCGTTTCCATGCACGTCATGGCATGTACAGTTACCCATGATATTATACAACTGTTGATAGAGCAGCCAGACAAGCTGTCTAACCTGTACCCTCAACGTGTCAGAGCAAGAGCGACCCAGACTAGTCATGTGAGACTTAGTGACAAAAGATTATTCCCCAAACTTCCCAGATAGAGAGAAAGAGAGACAGGATGTCTTTGAGGTGTCCCTGCGCTAGAACCTCTGTGTCTGGCTAATAAACAAATAAGGATTGCAAGGCCGGGCGATAGGTAGAGCACATTTACTCTTTAAGCAGTTTTAGGTTTGTAAACCGGATATTTTGTTCGAGACCCAAGCTCTAGGAAGGTTGTCGATCAGGATTAAGAAGGCCTCCCTTCCCCCAACGGTTTGCTGCGAAGACGTAAGTAGTCAGTAGCACAATTTTTATATCAGAGTTTTCCTTCTCCTAGATGGATAACCTGACAAGGTTTATGGGTCCATCACACTGAGAGGGGTAATTAAAAATACTCAACCGGTTAACACCCGAAAACTGAAAAATTGCTCGCTGCGTCGAGAAATTGACAAAAAAATCGTGAAGAGAGAGAACTCTGTAGTCTTTAATGAAGCTTGCATAAAAACGACTTGCTACCGAACTATACATACATATATATATATATATATATATATATATATATATATATATATATATATATATATATATATATAAACTCAGTGGAATACAAATTTATGACATATTTATTATGATTATTTTGAAATGAATCACAGTTTCTTCTACTATTTCTGTCTTCATAAGTATTTTAATTATGAAAACCATTTAATATTCAGGTTGTTAATTTTTATGAATGATTTAAACTTCGTTTTATTGGAGTAAATTCTAATATAAAACATTTTGAAGCTTGTCTTGGCCCATATATTTAAAAAAATTGAATTCATCCTTCAAAAATATATATCTTAGAATATTTTTAAGTGGAATGTGAACACTGTATTATAAAAAATATAAAAATCTATAAATATAAATATTTTAATACAGGCACCCCACATGATGATAGCAAGATTATATTGACCCATCCACTTATTTTGATATCCCTTAGGAAACCTTTTTCACTGATATCTACTCTATTAACACTAAGCCCCCACAATAAACTAGAATTATAACAATAGTTTACACTCAAATATAAGCACTATCCCAAAATTATAAAAAGTAATATAAATATAACACTTAAACCCTTTATAACATGAATAAACCCCCACCCAAAATCTGACCCACTCACCGACCAATAAACTACACCACACATAATCACTCTAAATATGAATATATCATTGAAGAAGAGAACCATACAGCATCCATTATCAACAATTAAATTATTCTAAATAATACTAAATTACGATTAAGACCCATATAAACATACAGTCAGCCCCTATTGACTCGGTACTTTCTCCAAAAAGGACGCTTGAGTGAATTCACCAGAAGACATTACGGTGATCTTTGAACTCCATTATTCATTTTGTTTTCATTTTGTGAGTCGTTGATGATTTGAATAGGCTCTAACGGCCTTTTAAAAACAATAAAAAATCGGTCTATTTCAATGAAACCATGGTACGTCTCTGAAATATGTAACGTATAGTTTTTAAATAAATAATTCATATATATATATATATATATATATATATATATATATATATATATATATATATATATATATATATATACACACTTCTTTGTAATATAGCAGGAAAAATCCCAGCAGAATGCTCGATTAATTGAGAATTAAAATTAAAAATTAAGAGCGTAATATTTATTTATTTTGGTACAGAAAAATTAGTACAACATTCGTACCGTCGGTTTCAAGCACAGAAGGACTTAGCCATCTGGATCTCACAGCTTTTGCTCTCTTCAGAAATGACAGCACAACATTCGTACCGTCGGTTTCAAGCACAGGCTAAGTCCTTCTGTGCTTGAAACCGACGGTACGAATGTTGTACTAATTTTTCTGTACCAAAATAAATAAATATATATATATATATATATATATATATATATATATATAAATACGAACCAAGCACTTGTCTGTGGATATAAATTATTTAATTATTAAATTATATATATATATATATATATATATATATATATATATATAGTAATAAGTAGTAATAGTACACATCTAAAACAAGATTAGGTTTAAAGTTCCTAAAATTCATACTAGAATTGTCCACATGTAGCCATGGCGCGACGGTTAACAGCATTGAGTAACAATCAGTTCTTAGTAACAATCTTCTAAGTAACAGTCAACTAAGAATGAAACAAAAATTACTTTACACTTTTATTCGGTCATGGCTGACAGAACGAGAACAATCTAACCCCGTCGATTAAATAAAAGGTTCAGTTCAAAATTCTGTATAAGTTCCCAAGTTCGACATAAAGATTCCCGGGGTCAAAAAGATGCACCTGAAGAAGATCGGGTGTTACATCGGCCAAAACGTTGTGAAAATAACTACCAAGATAGGAATAGTAGTCGGAATAATCTAATTAATAAAAAGTTTTAAAAAATATGTTTTTAAACCAATTTCTGTCGATAGTTCGGGAGAACAATTGGATTTCTGCATGACTTTAGTAAAAGGGCTGCCATTTTGAGTTTAATGAAGCCAAGATTTAATGAGAGTTTCTTTACAATGGAGAAATGCTTAGCAACTTATTGGTTTTGGTTTTTATTATTTGTTTAAGTACAAACATTATATTCTTTGTTCTCAAATCATAGGTGTCATGTTCTGTGATGCCTCTTACACTGATACGTTCATGTCTTTATAAGTATTGCATTGTCATTGGTTGACCCAGCCTAGAAAAATATATTGTTTCAGAATTTTTTGAGATAAGGATTGATAATTTGTGTATATATATATATATATATATATATATATATATATATATATATATATATATATATATATATATATATATTTTAAATATAAATTTTATTATAACACAAAGGTTTTTGCAATAGTTCAATAGTGTAGAACTAGAGCTGTAATACAATATTTTAATATTATGAAAACCTCAGCAAATATAGGGAACAAATTTTCATAAATTTATTAAAAAAACAGTTTTTACTATCATACAATTGTTTCGGTCTACTTCAATCACATATATCTTCATGATATACAGGGTGGGCAAAAATAAGGGTCCTATTTTTAAAAATTCATAACTTTTTTATTTATTGATTTAAAAAATTTTTTTTTTTAGAATGAGTAAAGGACCCCTTCCGAAGCAAGCATGAGCCGTATTAGCCCTAAGGAACGTACCCTCATTTAGAAAACATTATTTTTGCTTAAAAAACTCAAAACAGTGTAAAAAACAATACTTTAGTTTTTGTAAGTTTTAAGAAGTGTTTTTCGGCTAAAATTTGTTTTGTTTATTTCAAAAAATCTCGGAAGGGTCAGTCTACACACACATAAAGTTTGGTGAGTTTAACTTTTATTTTGTGGAAGTTATTCAAATTCAAGTTATTCAAATTTAAAGATAGGACCCTTATTTTGGCCCACCCTGTACATACTTTTCGAAATGTACAAAGCATCAATGGATTAGAATAGGCTCTAACGACCTTTTTAACAACAATAACAAGTCAGTCTATTTCAATGAAACCATGGTATGTCTCTGAAATATGTAATGTATAGTTTTTAAATAAATAATTTGCATATATATATATATATATATATATATATATATATATATATATATAGTCTCGGAAGTTTCTCAACCATTAAAACTATAAAAAAAAAAAAATTTTTAAATAAAAAAAACTTATAGTCCCAAGTCTTCCAGTGGAAAATCACTCATGTAAGTCAATTTATTTTTTACAGTTATTATATTAGTTATTTTCTAACACTATTTTAAGGGATCATCAGTTGTTTACCATGAAAAACTGTTTCTAGAATTTTTTGAGATAAGGATTGATAATTTGTGTATATATATATATAATGTGTGTGTGTGTACTCTTCATTTCAAAACATTCTGAAACAATATAGTTTTCTAGGCTGGGTCAATCAATGACGATGCAATACTTATAAAGACATTAACAGTAAAAGGACATTACAGAAAATGATTCCTAGTATCTGAGAACAAAGATGTAATGTTTACCTCAAAACAAATAATAATTAAAAAAACAAAAAACAATGAGTTGCTAAGCATTTCTCCATTGTAAAGAAACGTGTATTAGATCTTGGCTTTATTAAACTCATATTGTTTACAGAAGAAAGAAGACAAAAAGACTTTTAAACTTTTAACCCAAACAAATTTGCTCAAAAAAGGTCAGTATACATTTTGCCAATAATGAAAACATAAGATTAGATATTGTTTAACCCTTTTATATGAGACATTGAGGCTCATGTCGCTCCATTCGTGTTGTTATGAGAGCAGCATGCAACCAATTGAAGTCGTTTAATAAAAATTAATGCAGAATATTTTTTTTATTTTAACTTAATACAATACAATATGCACATAATGATTTAGCTACATAAACAAATGCAAAATAACAAAGTAGTTTAACAAATAAAGTCGCTTCCATGGCAAGGGATAAGGCTGAATTGCTTGCCCAGTGGTTTGCTCTAAACTTCACATTGAACTTTTCAAACCACTCCCTCCCTAATTTTCCACTACCGACAGAAAACCCCACTAGATGATCTGATCATCATCCCTTCCCATGTCTTGGCTATCATTAAAAAACTGTGATACATCCAAAGAATGTGCATCAGATCTTATCTCTGCTATAGTAATAAAGAAATGCTCTACTGAGCTGGCCCCTGTCCTCTCCAAACTCTATAACAAATGCCTTAGAGGATCTTGCTTCCCTGATAGCTGGAAAATTGCCTCTGTGGTACAAGTTTTCAAGAACTCTAGCGAAAGAGCTAACCTGCAAAATTATTGCCACATAAGTTTTCTCTTTATTAAAATCATTAATCAATCTACCAGTTTGAAAATGCTAAACTTCTCTCTGACAAACAGTATGGATTTAGGCGATCTTCTTCTACTGCAGATATCCTAACAGCCATCTCTGAACGTATATACTGCACACTGGATAAGTTAGATGAAGCTAAGGGAAGTGCTAGATATCTCCAAGACCTATGACAAGGTCTGGCATGAAGGTCTTTTCGGGAAAAGCAATTTGTGCGGTATTATTGGACGAATAGTTGATATAATCAGATCTTTCTTAGCTAAATAAAAGATCTAGGTCGTTCTTAATGGCAGTACATCCAAACAACACTACATCAATACGGGTGTGCCTCAGAGGTCGATACTTGGACCTATATTATACTTGATCTTCATAAACAAACTCCCTGATGCAAAAACTTCCCATCTGTAGAACACGTTATCATAAAAATGCTCTCCTGTGGGCTGCAACACGGTCGTCTTCAAATCCAATGTTAACAAATACTTGTCATAAACCGTTCTTAGAAGTAATCAAATCTTATTCATTCTATTCATCATTTTCAATCCTCTCATAATATTTTTCATCATACAACTGACAATCTATCCATATCATTATCCCTCACCCTCGAGTGGCTTTTAGCCTTGATAAGTGGTGACTCATTAGTAAAATAACAAAATAAAACTTTTTAAAAAGTTGCTTATTGTGTTTTTTGGCTTTTACAGTATATCAATCTATTTTGAGTTATCTCATGCTGAAGCACAACACCTTCTGTAATCGATTCATTATATACAATTAATTAAATACAAGTTGCTATTTTAGCTGCGAGAGAATTGTGAGTTCATGCGTTTCCCAACAGTATTAGTAAGTAAATGATTACAATAGATATGTGAGGATTGTGTGCAAGAAGTGTAAAATAATGAAGATGGATGAGAAAGTATGTCTGGATGGCGAAAGTATTGAGGTTCAGAAGTTTTGTTACTTTGGTGATACCATTGGAGCACAGGGTGGAGCATGTGCTAATGTGATTGCAAGAGTTAGGAGTGGATGGAGTAAGTTCAGGCAATTTCTGTCGTCAGTAACCAGCAGAGTGTTACCACTGTCGACCAAGGCATGTGTAGACAGTGTGATAATGTATGGAATTGAAACCTGGCCAGTGAGGGTTGAGGACATGCGTTGCATGGAGAGAAATGATATGAGAATGATATGATGGATGTGTAATGTGAGTCTTAAAAACAGGCTTAGATCTGATGACCTCAGAGGAAGATTATATCTGGACAGTATAGGGAGATGTGTGCTAAACAGGAGACTTCAATTGTACAGCAACGTTGGAAGAATAGATGAGAGTTCTTGGGTTAGTAGATGTAGAACAGTTGAGGTAGCAGGGTCTGTATATAGGGGAAGGCAAAGTAAAACATGGGAGGAAGTGATAAGGATGGATTTTAGAGAAAGAGGGATAAATAAAGACCTGGTCAGTTAATTTTTAAAAACCGTCCAACACATACAATCATGCAAATCGGATATTAAACCAAATATGATGATGATGATGATGATGATGATGATGATGATGATGATGATGATGATGATAGCAACCTCCATAGTCTACATCATATCCATTAGGCCACTCACACTCCCTACCTCCACAACTGTATTAGTGCATAATCCTCCATTTCATAATAAAGAGCAATGTGTATTTATTTATAAATATATCCGTCCTATCATACAAAATCCGCTCGATAGAAAAGGAAGGTAGAACGCAAATCTATTCCCATAATGAGACGTTAGTTGCTTTTATTTACCTTTGTGCTTTCTAAACAGATTTATACATCTGTTCTTTTTTTTAACGTTCCAGTTTGAGACGTTTTCTTTCTTTCTCCTTTCTTTTTTTAACCTTCGCTAACATTATTGATGTTAAAAAGTATTCATAATCTAGCCTCCCCCCCTTACATCTCAATAATAAAAAGGAAGAAAATTAAAGGAAGAAAATACAAAAAGCAAAGTCAGCAGTTTGTGATTTTTTTTCTTTAGGTTGTCAGAAATGACTTGTATTTTTTTTTCAACTCGTGAGAGTTCAGTTTCTAATCATCCTATTGAAATTAAAAATAAAAAAGAATTAGAAAGACTTACATTGGAAAGCAAATAGCAGGTATTTATCTACCTGCCACAGCGGTAAGATGTGACACAAGGTCGGAAAGTGGGATTTGATAAGTCAGCACCCTAGAGGAAGAGCACTTATGAATTGCCTGGGCAGCCTTGTCGGCATTCCCCGGTAGGTGCGCCTCAGGCAGTTAGCAATAAACTAACCCCTTCTCAAAGGGTGAGAAAGCAAAGCCTGGGAGGGTGGACCTCCTAGAACTGCACAGGACAAACCATCAGACCGGCGGAATCAAGGCCTGAAGGCCAAGACGGTACCGGTCTATAGGGTGTACTATCCATCGGAACAGATACTACACTTTGATCTTAGCCAAAAGGATAGCAATTCCAACAACCCCTGCCGCCTGAAATGAATTTGGAAAGAAATCTTCACTCTAATTAAAAAGTAAGCGATAGCTGTTTCTTTCCTTTAGGTCATCAGAAATGATAATAATAATTTATATCTGAAAAATTAAATTACTGACGTAATTCTATGATTTGTATGAATATTAGTGCAAACACTGGTGAAGAATAATTTTTTTCGCTCTCATTTTTGACAGAGTTGAATAGAATAAAAAGATAGAATCTTGAATTTGACAATGAATCGTATCCATTAAGTCAATCACGACCCCCTCAACATTTAAATTCGAAATTATGACCGATATATGAGTAAAAAATTCAAATTACAGGTCCCAAACCGATTTTCCAGCATCTAATCGGACAAAAACACAAGAGGGAACTTGATAATGCCACTGCCGCCAGACTAGTTTACTGGGCAGCCAACGAATGGCTGTGTGTGTAGCACACCATAAATTTGTTTTTTTACACTGCACCTGCTGGTGGTAGTCTCGTTTTATTTTGAGATTATATCGTATTTTGCTTAAATTTAACTCAAGTTATAGCTTCACGGGCAAATTCAAGTGGCAGCCGTGGTGTTAAATGTAAACATCAGGTTATTTCATCAAAGAAGAAGTTTAAGTTTCCATCAATCCCCGGTGGTTTAGAGACATGGTAGATGTATAAGTAATGGGTTAGGGGTGTGCTCCTATTTACTTGCCTCCCCATGAGAGCAGAGTTAGACACAAGGTCGGTTTTTATTCTGGAGAAAATCCAGCTCCCCCAAAAGAGGCACTCTGGATGGGAACAAAAATTTTAAATTGCCTCAGTCGAAAAGGATTTCTCTTTACTGACCGACAAAGATGAAGTGAAGTATCCGAACAGATACTACACTTTGCATTATTTATTTGCTATAAAGTAAAAAAAATATATACAAATTAAGCACAAGGCCATTAAAAGTGTGGGGAATTAGGGTTCGTTAGTCATCCTTGGTCTAAATTAATAAAATTGACTATCCTATTTTGGGCTACTTTGCTCCTAGCCAAAAGGCCGAGGAAGGGGTGTGTTGATGAATTATTATTATGGTGAAATGGGATGGTCCGGCAATGCTTTGGAACCAAGAGTGTCGGAAAATCAGTGTTGCATCTGTACGACTACTAGAAACAACAAGGGAAGCAGTGTTCCCGCAAAGCCTTCATCATACGACATTTCCAAGGGTCAGGTATGCTTTCAGGGCTGAATTACCATCATCATTCATTTAACGTCCATTTTATATGCTTGTATGTGTTAAACAGCTTTTTGGGATCAAATTATTTTTTAATAATCATCCCAAACGAGGCACATTTCCACTGAGACGTAAGGGGCTACTGAGAATTACGGGCAAGACTTATAAGGGCATCCTAAGTGGGGAGTGATGCAACAAGATGTTTGTTCACATTACATTTAAATTTATACAATGTTGGTACCGTCGGGGAAACAGGGAGAACTTCCAAATCAACCTATCCCTGGCCAGATCTTTATTAATAATACGTCTCTTTATTTCTATCTTATTCTTATTAAGAGTTTTCACACACCTCATTATCAGTGACTTCTTCTTATTATCATTATTATTATTATTATTATTATTATTATTATTATTATTATTATTATTATTATTCATTAATTATTCTTATATAAAAGCAAAGGGACTTATTATTTTGCCATTTAATTTACATACATGTTTGTGATGAGTACAGACACATGTTTGTAAATTAGATGGCCATGCTGAAAGAAAGAGAGTCACTCTTTCCCAAAATGCTCACAGAGACATTAAGAAACATTAGAGTGTGGTTGAATCTAAATAGAGTGAGAGGTGATGAGATAAATACATAGATAACTAAGAGAGAGAGAGAGAGAGAGAGAGAGAGAGAGAGAAAGAGAGAGAGAGAGGGAGATCGGTGGCTTGTTCAATTAATTATAAATTACAGGTAATTAGAACAATTAAAACCTTTTTTTTTTCAAATGTAACTCAATCCCAGAACTAAAGTATATTTTCAGCATGTATTTTGTGCTATCAAATTATATATTAAAAAAAACGTAGGGAAATAAATGTTGATCAACTCACATTTAGTAGTAGTAGTAGTAGTAGTAGTAGTATAATAATAATAATAATAATAATAATAATAATAATAATAATAATAATAATAATAATAATAATAATAATAATAATAATAATAATAATAATAATAATAATAATAATAATAATAATAATAATAATAATAATAATAATAATAATAATAATAATAATAATAATAATAATAATAATAATAATAATAATAATAATAATAATAATAATAATAATAATAATAATAATAATAATAATAATAATAATAATAATAATAATAATAATAATAATAATAATAATAATAATAATAATAATAATAATAATAATAATAATAATAATAATAATAATAATAATAATAATAATAATAATAATAATAATAATAATAATAATAATAATAATAATAATAATAATAATAATAATAATAATAATAATAATAATAATAATAATAATAATAATAATAATAATAATAATAATAATAATAATAATAATAATAATAATAATAATAATAATAATAATAATAATAATAATAATAATAATAATAATAATAATAATAATAATAATAATAATAATAATAATAATAATAATAATAATAATAATAATAATAATAATAATAATAATAATAATAATAATAATAATAATAATAATAATAATAATAATAATAATAATAATAATAATAATAATAATAATAATAATAATAATAATAATAATAATAATAATAATAATAATAATAATAATAATAATAATAATAATAATAATAATAATAATAATAATAATAATAATAATAATAATAATAATAATAATAATAATAATAATAATAATAATAATAATAATAATAATAATAATAATAATAATAATAATAATAATAATAATAATAATAATAATAATAATAATAATAATAATAATAATAATAATAATAATAATAATAATAATAATAATAATAATAATAATAATAATAATAATAATAATAATAATAATAATAATAATAATAATAATAATAATAATAATAATAATAATAATAATAATAATAATAATAATAATAATAATAATAATAATAATAATAATAATAATAATAATAATAATAATAATAATAATAATAATAATAATAATAATAATAATAATAATAATAATAATAATAATAATAATAATAATAATAATAATAATAATAATAATAATAATAATAATAATAATAATAATAATAATAATAATAATAATAATAATAATAATAATAATAATAATAATAATAATAATAATAATAATAAAAAAAAAAAAAAAAAAAAAAAAAAAAAAAAAAAAAAAAAAAAAAAAAAAAAGCTCACACCATCAAATCTACAGAAATAAAAGAGAAGATTGAAAAAGAATACCTGAGAAGAACAAGGAAATTATTAGAAACGAAATTATATAGCAGAAACCTAGTAAAAGGAATAAACACCTGGGCAGTATCATTCAGAGGTTGGACAAAAGACGATATGGACAGACTCTATGTGAAAAGAAACAAAGGGGGAAGAGGACTGGTAAGTATAGAAGACTGTGTAGACAACAAAAAAAAAAGAGCTGGAGAAATACATAACACAGAAAGGCTGACCACCCCACCGCAGCAAGAGACACCGTCCCAATGAACAACTCGCTCGGGGATCACGGAAACCAGAAACAAAAAGACAAGAAAAAAAAAGTGGGAAGAAAAACAACTACATGGACGTTTCATAAGAATGACAAGAGAAGAGCCCACCAACATCCCTGGGCATGGCTTATAAAAGGACACTTGAACAGAGAAATGGAATCTCTACTGACAGCTGCACAGAACAATGTGATTAGGACTAACTTCATTAAAGCTAAAATAGATAAAACCCAGGAAAACAGTAAATACAGATTGTGTGAACAAAAAGACGAAACAGTAAATCACATAATAAGTGAATGCAGCAAATTAGTCCAAAAAGAATACAAGAACAGACAAAACTGCATTGGGAACTATGTAAACGACTGCATTTCGAACATACAGACAAATGGTACAAACATAAACCAGAGACAGTACTGGAAAACGAAAAACACAAACTCCTCTGGGACATGGAGGTACACATAGATAAACTCATACAAGCAAGGAGACCGGATGTCATAATAGTCAATAAGAAGGAAATATCATACCAAATCGTAGATTTTGCCGTTCCAGCAGACCACAGAGTGAAGATCATGGAGAAAGAAAAACTAAGAATGCAGGGAACTTGCCAGAGAATTGAAAGGAATATGAAGCATGAAAAAAGTCAATATAATACCAATAATCGTAGGAACACTAGGAACAGTCCCAAAATACCTGGAAAAAAGACTGGGAAAAATTGGAATCAAAGGGATCACTGAGACCATACAAAGGACGGCAATGATCAAAACAGCTGCAATCTTAAAGAAAATCCTTGAACGCAGAAACCAACCAGCATAAGCTATGAACGGTAAGCAGTCACATGGATGTTACAACAAGGAGAAAACAAAACCACAGGAAGAACACCACCACATGAACTCAAGGAACAGAAATTGCAAGGAATTTGATAAAATTATAAATTTCATGAACTGCCCCCCTTCCCCCCCAAAAAAAATTGACGGCACTAGTCCCGACTGATACCACACAAAATAGTTGTGAAGAGTCAACGAGGATGGGAAGACCGAGAGAGCACTAACCAGACCTCCACTGAAATAGTGCGAAGAGTACTGGGACCTTGGGGAGGCTTATTTCCACCCAAATCCCAGATGGGACCAATAGTTGTTACCAAGCAGGAAATCAATGGCAAACAGTTGCTGCGATACCGCAAAGTCATTTGCAATGGTTATCAAAAAGAGGTGGAGAGTACTGGAAATCTGGAGAGGCTTGTTGTCACTCAGACTCCAGGGAACACCACTGGTTATTATCAGTGAGCAATCATCATAACAACAATAACAATAATAGTAATAATAATATAATAATCCACTCTATAATCAAAGACCAATGTGTATTTATTTTTATATAAATAAACATAAATCTATCCTGTCACACACAAAAAAAACGTGTCGTTTTCTAAACCCCCAGATGTTTGTGTTTTTTCTTTTCTTTAGGTCATCAGAAATGATAATAATTTATATATGAAAAATTAAATTACTGACATAATTCTATGATTTTATATGAGTATTTTAGTAATATATCTAGATAAATAGTAAATGCAAACATTGGCGAAGCATAATTTCTTCACATCATTTTTGGCAGAGGGTTATAAGTAATATATATATATATATATATATATATATATATATCCCACTACTGCTAGGGAAAATGTTTGAGGCAGAAAATCTTTACATTTATTGATTTTTTATTGTTTCACCCATATTTTGTATTTCGATATATTCAACTTGGACAATTTCTGATTTAATATTCGAATGGATGATACCTCTTCACACATCACAATATATTTGTGGATTTACTGTTTGCAAAACTTTTTACCCCCTGTTCCAGGATGTTCCTTACTTTATTCTTCTATTTTCACTTGGAATTATAAAGGACTTCAGATTTCATACATGATTTATAATTTTTTTTTTTAATTAATAATTAAAACCAAAGCTTTTATTATTAAATAATTGTTTTTCTCCTTCTGATGAGAGGATTTTTTTCTTTTAAAAAACCTAGGTTAAAAAGACTTTTCTATATTTTATACTATACTTTGTTATACTATCTGAAATTATTAAACTTGTAAAGTATGTAACTTTACATTTGTTTATTTTCACTTTCTCTTAACTATATATATATATATATATATATATATATATATATATATATATATATATGAGAGAGAGAGAGAAAAAAGTCAAGATGAAGAAGAAAAAAAATATTGTTTTGATTTTGATTTTAATAAAAATATCTGCATCTAACACATGGTTTTTATGAAGCCATTTTGCCTCTTTCTTTATGTTATATATATATATATATATATATATATATATATATATATATATATATATATATATATATATATATATATATGTATATATGTATTGGAAATTAATTTGTATATTTAAATATATATATTGGACATTTTTGTTTGTTTTTCTGCTTAATTTTGATGGTGAAAAATTCACTGCTGAAGCCTTTTGAAAACATATTGAGTTTTGTTTTCAAGAGAATGTATGTTTTGAAATGGGCAGAAACAATTGTTTGAATTAATATTTTTTTAAAACAAATTCGGAACATTTACTAACTTAAGCTCTATTAATGCATACACTATTGAGCTATTACCCCACCTTTTGTGTGAATTTAAAGGAATTTAATATATATATATATATATATATAATCCCCCCCCCCGCAATCTAATCCTCTCTATCCCCTTCTTTCTCTCTCCATCTTCCACCTCTCTCTCTCTCTCTCTCAATTATTTGCGTCACTCTTCTCCTCTTACTACACCCCCTTTTTTCCGTTATTCCCCCATTCCCCTCACCATCTAAAAATATCAAGACAAGTGTGCACGGTGACAAGGTAACAGAAACATAAGAGTTTTAGTAATATATAGAGTAAGAAAATAAATAATTGAAGTAAAAAAAAAATTTTTTAATAATAAAATTTTAAAAATTATTTTACTTACTTGTAATTTAATTACATTTTCATGTATTTTTTTGTTCCTTGTGCGTGGACAAACTTTGTTCAACCAATGTATGAAAAAACAATTCTCAAACAAAACAGGTTTCAGTCATTATTATTATTTTCGTTTCCCTCTGAATTATTTTCCGTTTTCCTTTTTTAACTGACATTGTTGCAATCACCATCTTTTTTTAAATGTTGTCACACACGAACACGTGTGGATTCGTCGGATGCGACTAGTTGCCATTAGTGACAAGGGCGATAACTCGCATTGTCACTAATGGCAACTGATCGCATCGAAGCAGTCGACACGTGTTTATGCGTGACAGAGTTGTTGTTTTTTTAAGTGTCAGCGCTGCTATTCACATAGGTTTGAATTTAAAACGAAACACTTTCTTATCAACAGAAGGGCCTCAAAAATCTATTTTGTAGAGGTATGAGGCTTCAGATATTCTCTCTTCGAAATAAAGGACTTTAAGTCAAATAAAATCCCTGGTAAAAAAAAAAATACAAAATAACTTTCTTGGTTGAGGCAATTTCGTTTCGTTTATTCTTCGTTTTGTATTGTCTCCTCCCCACGAGAGCAAAGTTAGACACAAGGGCGATTTTAATGTGGTTAAATCCAGCTCCCAAAAAGGGGAACTCTGGATTGGAACAAAAATAAAAATTGCCGGTGCTTATCCATAATTACGGAGACATTCGACCCCCCCCCCCAAAAAAAAAAGACAAACTGAGGAATATCAGTTTGGTGTATGTATCTGTCACGGAATGAATATACCAAAAATCACGCGAATTAATCAAGTAGTTTTTATTTTATAAAAGAAAATTAAATTAAACGGGTAATGTTGATATATCAGCGGTATTTTTGGTTATATTCAAGGTAGCTAAGAGAGATATCACCCAAAATTCAAGACTTTATTTCTCTATTTCGCAAAAGTCCGTATTATCTCCCTTGAATATGATCAACATGACGGCGATATTTCTCCCTTATTCGTTTACTGATAAAATTTGTTTTTGCTTTTATAAAAGAAAAAACTACTTTATTCATTTATATGATTTTTGGTATAGAATATTTTCATTTCGTGACAGGTACGTACATCAAACAGATATTTCTCAGTTTGTTTCTGTACTTCTGGATAATCACCAAATTGCCTCAGTCTAGAAGGACCCCCGTTCACTGACCGAGGACAGAATAGACTAAATGTTGTAAAGAAGGGGAACGTTGTCCCTATCTTATGTTTAAGACACGAAATGAAATAACAAAACCTTTTTATAACAACAACGAAAAGGGTTTATATTTTAAGGTTACCTATACCATTTGGTATAGGTAGAAAGAATTAGGGTTAAGGAGTTAAACTGTTCCCAGACGTTTTTTATTTCCGGAATCTTTTAATGCATGTCCGGTAGTCTTAACTTTCGATATGCAAAGTGAGAAAAATCATGACTGAACTCTAAATCCCTCTTTAATAAAAGCATGAATTATAGAGTCCATGTGTGTATGTGTGTGGTATACATATGATAAGAAATAGGTGGGGTCAAAAGTTCATTTTTCTGATAGCAAGATAAAATAGTCCTTGAATGTAGTGTGTGTGAATGTAGTGTATTTGTGGGATAGGCTTTTTTTTTCTTGTGACAATTTATTTACTTTATTATTATTTTATTTTTCGTTAATTTCTAATAAAGTCTTTAAACTTAGTTGGAGAGAGTTGCATCTTACTGGTGGTGAATTGTGTCTTGGTGTTTTGAGTGCTTCGGAGGGTCCTTCTGATTGTGGATGTGAGCCATATTCATAACTGGAGTCTGATTCTGACTCTACACCTTCTTCTCCAGGATAACTGGGTCTATCCACTTGAAAGAGAGAGGGGTTCAGGGTGATTTGGTATCTCCTCTCTGTACTGTCGCCATGCTACCCTTTTTTCTGATAATTGTAAATTGTTTTCGGTTGAAAGGTGGAGATAATGTGTTTAGATGCTTCTGTCTGACAAGTACTTTGTCACCTAGGCAGAGTGGTGAGAACTTTGTCTGTCTTTTTATCTTTGCATAGGCCTTCATTTTTTTTTTTTTTTTTCGCTCATTGTTCTCTGCTATGTGGGTGTGAACTAACTTTATCATGGGGTCTTTAGGGGCAGCAGATATGTGGATATTCATTTTCCATCCAGTGAGGGCTTCAAATGGAGATGCTTTAGTTTTACGTTTGACCTCTCCATTTGCCTCGGCTACAAAAGTCTGACTTTTCTGTGTCGGAATCCTTACTGGGTGGCAAAGTTCTTGAATTTCTGCCATATTGTTAGACTTGATGATAGCAGGATAGCCTTGTCTGGCAAAGATTGCATCGAGGTGAAAAATAACCACTCCTGCTGATAGTGAGAAGAGTACTTCTACCTCTGGGAACTGGCTGTAATCGTCGATAGTGACTAGTAAGTAGTCTCTAGATGATAAAAGACCAGCAAAGTCCAGGGATATTTCCGTCCATGAGCAGTGGGAAGTGGTTTGGTGTGTATGGGTTCACAGTGTCAACATGTCGAGTTGAAGGCCTGGCAGGGAATGCAGTTGTGCACTGTTCTTCCACTAGTTTGTTGATTCCAAGGAACCAGACCTTTCTCCTCACTAGCTGGTTTGTCTTGACAATACCCTGGCGTGAACAGTGGTCTATCTCGACGGTTCTATTCTGTAGAGTGGAATGGATCACAAGATGGTGGCCTCGTAGGATGAGACCAGCATTTGATTATTTAGGCACACAGCTCGACAAATATTTGTTAACATTGCACTTAGAAAACAACCATGTCGTAGTCAGCTGCGAAACAGCCTCATGGTATTGTATTCCATAGATCGGAAATTTTTGGAAAGAAACTTTGTTCATGGAAGTTCCGTTTAGTTTTAGGTACACTGAGGAAGACAAGAAAATTTCTTTACAGTGGTTGTAGCTAGACGAGTTTTTGCTGTGAATATTTTAAGGGGGGACCAGAGATTGGGGCTCAGTCGAGCACCTACTATAGAAATAATGCTAAAGTCTCTCCTGTGAGAAAGGGGCTGTAGCGATATTATCCGGTCTTGTATCATGCCATCATTTAGTTGTTCAAAGCCTTCTTCGACTTATGAGGTGATGACCATTTATAAAGATAGGAATGTTTCCTCTTTGTTTCTAATTTCTGTGGTCGAAGGTGTACCGTTCGTGGGCAAAATCTTTTGTACCCTCAACAAACTTTGAGAACTTGCGAATCAAAGCAACTACCCCTTTTCTGCAATTTCTTTTTCACTGGCTATGCGTGAAAAGAATGCATATTTGCCTGTGTCAGAAACATATTTAATTACGTTGTAAAAAAGGCTATTAATCACAAAAGTACGATGGGAAGTCGTTTTTACTTTATCAGATTATAAATTTGTATTAGATAATAACTTAAATGAAATCATATAAAACATAAGCAATTATATTATAAGATGTTTTTCTTTTTAAACATTTCAAAATCTTTTGAGTGAAGAAAAAACTATCAAAGTATGACGTCAGCTTTCGTAAGACAATCCATAATTTTTGTTTTCTTTGTAAATATGTTTCGTCAGTCATTTATGCCAAAAAATAATCTGTTTTGTTAAAAACAAGAATAAATATTTCAATCGATTTCACCCATTTTAATATTTAATCCTGATCAATAGTCTATTTTGCATTAGTCTTAGATATATAAGGCGGAGAAGATTTCACTCTCACAGCCAGAAGTCCTCTAACTGTCACCGATAACACCGAGTACAAATGTAATAACATATTTGTTTTTGCTATTTACCGTTTCGTTGGCTATTATTTCCCCTTTCCTTCCTTTTGATAAGCGCATGACCTACATTTTACTATATATATATATATATAGAGAGAGAGATAGAAGAAAAAAGAGTGATAAATATGCGACGATTGTCCAAATTTATTTCAAATTTCAATTGTTCAATGCAAGGTTGTCAGTAATAAACTAGTGTTTATTTTTCTTTCCTTAAGCCAAGGCTTTTCAAAGATCGAAATCTTATCATCAGAGGAGAAATACAAATGGATAAGTTGGCTTTCGAAAAAACCAAAGTTCAAATATTTGAAAAATATGAGAATGATTATTTAAAATTATTAAAATAATTTTTGTCAAAAAAAACGTATTGAATGAAAAGAAAAATTCCGTGAAAAAGATATGCAAATTGTCCGGGTTGTAAGTTTCCGTTGAAAAAGTTCGGTGAAATTGTAGAAAGTGAAGAAAAACTCTTTGCATGGGAGCAGATTGGAGAAGGTGCTCAAAAGTAGATAAGTCCAGATGCACTTAAAAGAGGCTGAGAAGAGGAAAACAGGCCATTTTTTTTATTTACTTCCGGGCCTAGTAAAACAGTAGGATCTCATATATATATATATATATATATATATATATATATATATATATATATATATATATATATATATATATATATGGGTTCTAATCTATTATATATTTTCTCATTATTTCTTACTTTTTATTATTATTATTATTATTATTATTATTATTATTATTATTATTATTATTATTATTATTATTATTATTACTAATAGAAGTATGATACATTTATGTGCATGTGTTACCTGTAATAATTTGATACATACTTTTTTTAAATAAGAAGAAAATGCTGATGTTTTTGCTTAACTTCTATTTGTGATCTTTTGTAAAAGACACTAAAGAAGAGACTTATTTTAATAACAAAAATAAAAATTAAGAAAATAAAAAAAAATCCTAATCGTCTTAGAAACGATCGTACTCTTAACCATTGTTGATCTTGAATTCTTGGAACTGAAATAACTTATGTTATAAATTTATTTGTCTCAACTCTCTCTCTCTCTCTCTCTCTCTCTCTCTCTCTCTCTCTCTCTCTCTTAAAAAGTATATATATATATATATATATATATATATATAATTAAAGTAAACAATAACAAATACTAAATGGGAGCAGTAGAGAAAAATAAATAAAAAATGCGTAAAAAACAGGCGGACCTTTTCTTCTTTTCTTTCAGCAATAAATATCACGCAACACAATTATATGTAATTAAGCATTTATTCAAGTTATGGAACGACCTAACGTAGCTTACTTAATAGATTTTCGTGGACAGCTTGATCGATATTGCCGTATTAAATAAAATATTCTAACGAAAATATCTGCTTGTACGACTAGCGCAGTTCTCATAAAATATAACATGACCAGTGTACACCCTGCATGACAGGATGGATTTAAATTTATTTATATACAAATAAATACGCATTGGTCTTTAGTATAGAGTTGATGATCATTTCTATATATATCTGTACTAATAATTTGGAAAATATCTGTCCGTTCTTCCCAAGACTAAAACACTGACTGTTGGGCCGCAACAGTAGTGTGAAAAGCCTTGCGTTAAATTACTCATTTTGTGATCCTCAGTATCTTTTTCAATTCCTCCCCATGTGCAAACGAAAAATAAAACATGAGATTAACTTTTAAAACATGATATGGGGGACATTTTGGTGATCGTCTCATCAGTAGATGTTATCATGAATGAGTTTCAAACTCACCGGACATTAACCTCCCCAGACTTTTATCTGTGTGGTTATCTCAAAGATAATGTCTTTTAAACGAACTGAAGAAGGCCATCCCAAGCAGAATTAGGGCATTGTTGAGAGAGAAGTGCGTCAGGTGGTATTGACAATTTTGCACGCCGTATCCACATATGCTTATCATTGAACGGCAATAAAACAAAGACTGTTGGACATTCACGATTGAAACTTGGTGGACAAGTTAGGTACAGACTTTAGCTTATTTGTATCAAATATAGTTTGATTGCAGGAAAGATTATTAATTTCATTAACGATTCATTAAGTGGCATTTTTTTTATATGTGTGTATGGGGGGGTCATCCTGTATAAGTCGCGAAGTGCATAATCAGGTGGGGAATGGGTTTAAAAGATCGAATGATCACATTCGGGTGCATATGTTTGATCAACCTCTTCACACCTGACATTATCCTGTATCTCTACAAAGCCACCATCCGCCCATGCATGGAGTATTGTTGCCACATCTGGGCTGGTGCATCATCTACTAGTCTCTCCCGCCTTGACAAGGTTCAAAAAAGAGTCGCCAACCTAATAGGTCCCTTACTGTCAACCAAGCTCCAGTTCCTGTCCCATCGCCGCAATGTAGCATCCTTGTGCTTGTTTTACAAATACTTCAATGGATTATGTTCTGATGAATTGGCTACTCTGGTCCCCCTCTCGACGTAAATTCACTAGACCAACTCGACAATCAACTAAATCCCATCCATTCACTGTGGAGGTCCCTAGATGCCGGAGAGCTTTCTACACAAATAGCTTTTTTCCTCGTGCTGCTGGCCTCTGGAACTCCCTCCCTGCCCCCTGTTTCTCCGAGAGTACTGACATGCAGAAATTTAAAGCTAATGTAAACAGACATATTGCTGCGCAGATCCCAATTTAGGTTGACCCCCCCCCCCCCCAACATTCTCCCTTTTCTTTTTTCTCAGTAGCCCCTTACATCTACAGTGGTGGCCTGCCTTGTTTGGGGAGAACTATGTTAAAAAAAAACCTCCTTCCTCTATGACGTCATATATATAAGACATAAAAACTTGCTCTGTCGCGGTTCCGCTTTAGCTTGATCACAGACAAACTGTAGCAAGATTGCCCCTGCGGCAGTGATACTAATTGCTACGAGAAGTGTGTGCTGGACAGGAATTAGTTAAGCATGCAGTGATGGAACTTGGATATGTTGCAACAATATTGTGAGTGTCGGACGATTTGAAAAATAAACAAAAGCCATTTGTGAGTTAGTTAAGGTATGTACGAAAACAAACAATTTGGATAGATTCATGGCGTGGTCATTTTTCTGGAGGGTTGGGGTAGGTGATAGTGATGGAAAGTGTGTTAGATTATGTTTGAAATTTAATAAAGAATGCGTTTATGGAATTTGAATACAATATTGTGAGTTGTGGGTAGATTTGAAAAATAAACGAAAGTTATTTGTGGGTTTGTTAAGGCATGCACGGAAACAAACAATTGGAGAGATACAAGCTGGGGAATAAGAAAACGTCAGAGCATATTTTGTCACTAAATAGTGAGGACGTCCTCCACGCTTGCTCTCATTGGGGTAGGGGGTGTCTGAGATCCTATGGTACATAAAACAGAAGAGTGTGTGAAAACATTCAAATAAAGTAAGTGATAAAATTCCTTTTATGTTTTTCGAGTCTTCAATTATAAACCAGCCTGCAAGGGAAAGATGCTTCCAGAAATTCTTGGCAAATTCCCTAACGTAATGTAATGTGGCATACTCAACGAAATTTTTGGCTCCCTTAGCAAAGAAATAAGGGGAAATACATTACACAAGAAAGATAAAGTTAACGACACAATAAAAAAGATACCAGTTTATTGTGTGAATGTTTGATCCTACACAGAAAGCCGGTAATTAATATTTATAATGTTTGGTTGTCCGGAAAGTTCTGAGCGATTTTCGACAAACATGTTGACAAATCATTTTTCACGTCGGATAGGGTCTATAAGACAAGGCTCCAACAGGCACATTGCTCCTGAGCCCCGAGAGTCATGGAGATGCCTATAATTAAAGAACGTAATAAGATCTTATTACTAACAAGCACTCAAATCAAACACAATTTGTTAGATGTAGATTAGGGTTTTTATCAGGTCTGACATTGGAGCATAGGTGGAGCAGGTGCTAGTGTGATTACAAGAATTAGAAGTGGGTGGAATAAGTTCAGGGAAATTTTGTCATTACTAAACAGCAGAGCATTACCACTGTCGACAAAGGGAAGAGTCTACCAGGCATGTGTACGCAATGTGAGGATGTATGGAAGTGAAACCTGACCAGTGAGGGTTGAGGACATGCATTGTATGGAAATAAATAATATGAGAATGATACAATGGATGTGTAATGTGAGTATTAAAGACATGCTTAGTTCTGATGACTTCAGAGGATGATTAAATCTGGACAGTATAGGGAGATGTGTGCAGAACAGGAGACTTCAATGGTATGGCCATGTTGAAAGAATGGGTGAGAGTTCTCGAGTTAGTAGATGCAGAACGGTTTAGGTAGTGGGTTCAGTTCACAGGGGAAGGCCAAGGAAAACATGGGAGGAAGTGATAAAAATGGACCTGAGGGAAAGAGTGATAAAGACCTGGCCAGATATAGGTTACTTTGGAAGTCAATGTTTAAAAGCTGTCCAACACATGTCAGCATGTAAAACGGACGTTAAACTGATGATGATGATGATGATGATGACAGGTGCTTCTTAGGATTTGTAAAGTTTAGCTGTCAGTCACAGTTTCAAACTAATTGATTTATTTTATATTCTACTTGAATAGGTGTGTACTAAATTGTTGAATGTTATCTGCTGAGGGCTCTGGTTGATTGAAATGATTATCTTGGGGATAAAGCTGGTTTGGTTGTAAAGATTTTGTTTTCCTTGGCCTTCCTCTGTAATTGATCCTGCTACCCCATCTGTTTTACATCTAGTAACCCAAGCACTCTCATCCATTCTTTCAATGTTATCAGACCAATGTACTCCTGTTCTGCACACATCTCCCTATACTGTCGAGATTTAATCTTCCTCTGAGGTCGTCAGATCTAAGCCTGTCTTTATCAATCCTCCGTGACTGAGTAAGTCATTCCACGATCGTCTCCAGGAGTGAATTTTTGTTGGAATTAAAGTTGGACACCACAACCCAAAGAAAAGAGGAGTTGGATGAAAGGACCGTTTATCGTTGTCATTATTGACTTCTCTTCTGCAAGTGCATTCCGGCCATAGTTCTTTGGGGTTGTTGGCCCTCTAATTTATCGTTGCTGTTAACACATCTTCACTCATGGTGTTTGCCATAAAAGTTTCCAAACGACTATCCATTCCACTTACACCTCTCTCTTTGAGCCATGTGATGTCACGTCCGCTTCTGGCTACAAGGTTGAAGTGACATTTGAGTACATACTCGCTAACTCCATGACCCCGATATCCTGTGTGTGTATGAACGCCGCCCTATGAACTCAAATAATCAGATATATACTAGTAACATACCCATTTAACAGCAGAAATAAATTTTAAAAATATATGTAGTGGCAAAGGCATTTTTCAAAAGTAACGAGAAAGTCTATCCATACATAATATATCAATTTTATTTACGCCTTGTTGAACAAACAAAACTAAAGTAACTAAAGGTAAAGAATTAAGGAGAAAGAGGTTGAGAAATGTTCAAAGGCCGAGACGAAGAAAGTGTTATGTCCGTACGTATGCGGATTTGTCAGTGAGTAATTTACTCCTCTCCAGGAGTTAGGCACAAGGTCAGTTTTTATCCTACTCCCACAAGTAAGATGTGACCCAAGCTCGGGTCGGAAAGTGGGGGTTGAAAAGCGCCCGAGAGGTGAGCACTCTGACCATCAAAAATTGCCCGGGCAGCCCCGTCGGCATTCCCCGGTAGGGGCGCCTCAAGCAGTAAGCAATTAACTTACTCCTCCCCAAAGAGGGGAGGCGAAGCCTGGGAGGGTGGACCTCCTAGAACTGCACAGGACAATCCCATAGACCGGCGTAAATCAAGCCCCGAAGGCCAAGACAATACCAGTCTATAGGGTGCAGTATCCATCGGAACAGATACTACACTTTGATCTCGACCAGTTTCTGAAACTGTTAAGCTGTTGCTATATTTAGAAGTTAGTCCATGACTATGATTTGGGTTATTCTGCTGAGATGCCGGTAGCCACAAGCTACGGCCCAAAGTTTGTTTGCCTGCCAATAAATATGTGTGGCAGTTAGTAATACGGGGTTGTGAATGAAATAGGTTCCTATAAAAAATTGTGGCTCTCATTTCATCTCACTGTGGACATCATGTGGGCTTCTGCTTATATAGATAACGTGAGCAGGTGTCCGACTCCAGGAGGCAAGTCTTTCTAATTGGTTGAAGTCCAATATAGGCAACCAATTGAAATTGAGCATTTTGATCCAATCAGTATTCAGTATTTTAACCAAACAAACATCAAATATTTCAGAGATCGTTTCTCTGCAGTTGTTGTTGTTGTTACTGCTGGAACAGGGGTTTCACAGATATATTACCTTCAGTCACATCTCATTACCTAAACACATTTTTAAATGACCTGGCTATATAGCAGTTGTGTTAGGAATATGGTGCTGTGTGAAGGTGAGTGCTGGGCCCAACCCAGTCCTCACTCGCCCATCTTCAGCGTAATGAGAGCAATGATTAGATGGATATGCTATGCCGAGTCAGATCAAACCCGGCATATCAGCTCTGATATCCTGTTGGCAAAGCTAAATATATCAAAGCTTGATGAGCCACGGAAGAAAATGTAGAGATCTTGAGGTGGAAGGCCGGAGGAAAGTCGGACGACTCTAGAAAACTTGGATGAAAACCATCAACAAGTATTTCAGACGATGGAATTTGAATGGAATCAATCTGCCAAGCTTTGAGACTTGGATTGCAGGCTGCCAAAAAACGTCAGCCCACTTACCAAGGGAAATAAAGATGATAAAATGAAGAAGGACGATGATGTCTGCCATGTCGACTGTTTTTGCACAGTGTTTCACCTTCAAGATCTGCACTAGCATTTCCCTTGATACTCCCTTACACTCAACCAGAAGAAACTAATTTTTCTTTAAAGGCGATTATGTTCGATAACATGAAAAGAGCAAGAAGAATGTTATATATTTTGAAAAGAGCTCGAAAGATGTCTTTTATCTGAAAAGAGGGTTGACTCTTTACTAAGTAAGTTGGGCTTGCATCACACACGCTCACTCCTCCTCCCTAATGATTTTAATAACTCCGACCGCTACCATGTCCCCCCCACATTTTTCACAGTTAACTCAACTTCTCCCACTACTACCATCTATTTGTAGCTCATAATTTATCTTTTCATTGGCGACTTTTTTTTAGCTTTACTCATCCTACTGCTACTGCTTGAAATATTTGTACTTGTGTGTTATTTCTTCAGACCAATCATCATAAGGAAGTCTTGAAATAAAGACTAAACGTTGATGAATACATAAATAATATTTTTGGTTTTCCTTTTTTCATTTTCCATATATATATATATATATATATATATATATATATATATATATATATATATATATATATATATATATATATATATATATAAGAAATTTGAAAACCAAATAATGTGTTGTTTTTTTAATAAATAAAACCATTAAATTTAAAAGCTGAGATTTTTGCCAAGCAAAATGTAATTTTCAAAGCAAGACTTCCCTTTCTCTTCTTCATTCTACTGGTATTAACCCCAGGAGGACTGCCTATCTCGTGGGGACAGCAAAATATACGTCTGATCTTGGGGAAGAAAGGTTTAAAAGTCAAGTCCGGAGTCGATGTGTATTTAGCATGGTTGGCGCTTTTTTTTAATTAAAGGAGTTACTCACATGTAAGAAAACATTATTTTCATAGTAATATTTAAAGAAATTTAAAAACCAAATAATGTGTTATTTTTTAAATAAATAAAATTAGGCACTGATGAAACCTATCTCAAGATAAAATTATCGATAATTTTGTATAATTTTGCATATTTTGTATACCAAGAATATGTATGTGTTTAAGGAGGCAGAAACAATTGTATGCCAATAAAAAACTATTTTTGATGAACTTATGGAAGTTTCCTCTGTTCATTAACTAAAGTTTATATAACATCAAAATAAAATTAATAAAGGGCTCTAGTATTGCACTATTCAGGTATAACGTGAACCTTCGTTGTTTATAAAATATATATATATATATATATATATATATATATAATTAATTTGCGATCTTCTATTTGCAATCTTTTGCAAAAGGTGCTAAAGAAGAATCATACTGGAATTAAAAAGTAAAAAAATAACAAAATAACAAAATTCCTAATCGTCTTAGAAACGATCGTACGCATAATCATTGTTGAACTTAAATTCTTAGAACAAAAATAAATAGTGTTATATATATATATATATACGTGGAGAAATCGAAAAGTCGGGTATGGCTGACCACATATGGAAGGAAAAGGGAAACCATCTACCCTTATAGGATGAAGTAAAAATTATAGATAGAGATGAACGGTGGAGAGTAAGATGACTCAAAGAAGCAGTCAATCCCAACTTGAGGCACTAACTGGTCTAGCCGCACTGAAGAGCTGTGATACAGCGAAACAGTCTGTATGTGGATGACTATATGAAGCTCCCTCCCTGGGTAGAGCTTATTTGTAAGGATATCGCCAACTGCCATTAGCTTTAAGGCATAGCTCATTAGGTAAAACTAATTCGAGCTCCCGGCACTTGCAATGTTTACATTGAGATATTACTTACATTCAGTCAGTGTCGTATGATAGCGTAGGGGTAGGAGCTCCGACTGTCAGCCGTGAGCCAAACAACATTTTTACGTCAATATCGTCTCTGCAACACTACAAAATCATCAGTAAAATCCACAAAGAATAAAAAGTTCTTTGGTTCAAATGCTTTAAAAAAAAATCCTACACTATACAGTGGGCCATTTTGGGGCGAAAACAAAGGAAAAAAAAACAAAGAAAAAAGCAAACTCACGTGTGGGGAAAAAAACTCACTAGTACGCCAGGTAGGTTTTTTTAAAAAAACATTTCAATCCAAGAACTTTTTATTTTTTGTGGATTTTTCTGATGATTTTGTACTGCTGCAGAGACAATATTGAAATAAAAATGTTGTTTGGCTCACGGCAAAAGAAATGGACCGTAAAAAGATACATCTCACAGAAATGTTATGTTTTTTGGAAATGTGAAAAAAAATAAAATAAAAGACAAAACAAAAAAAATGATTATTGGAATATAAAATGAACGTGACTTTTATATACTCTGTTGTTACTTATTGACAATCATTGAGCTGAATCTTTTAAAGAGACTGCTAATTAAAAGGCACTGCTAGTATATGCTAATACATATATTGTCATAATTATTGTCATATATATATATATATATATATATATATATATATAATGAATTGTATGCGGAACATACTATATAAAATGAAATAGAAATTTCATTTTATATAGTATGTTCCCCATACAATTCATTATTTATTTTGTGGCGTGGCACCATTTGGTCTCTTCATATATATATATATATATATATATATATATATATATATATATATATATATATATATATATATATATATATATTGTTTCATTGTTTTATTTTACGTCAGTCGAAGGTCTCAGAAATAAAGGGGGCTAACACTTGATCTCTATATGAGATACCTAGATATTCGAATATTCCATTAAAGTTCTCCTTTATGTCTCCGACGTTGAGTTAGTAAAGAAGTCAAGAACATTAATTTTCCTTTCCCCCAATTGACCAGTTAACTATGTTATAGTATATCTTTCTTGTGATCTCTTGGTCTTACCAGATTCCAGGACAAGAATTCATCTAGTCTAGTAGAATATCTAGCTTAGTGCTGTTACGAGAGGCAACATCACTTGGAGAAGGTGCACCATTCATCGTATGAGCTAGTGTGGGTTAGCCATACAGAGGTGATCTTATTTAGGCTTCGAATACTATGTTATTTTAAATATTTGGTTTACTTGTAAGTAATCCTCATGCCAGGTCTTCCTGGCAAACTCCTGTACAGAAAGACCTTGGAATCTCGAGGACAATGTCTAGTAGAAATTCAACTTCTATGCTGTAGACATTCAATGCGTTTGTGTGTGTGTTTGTAAATCATAAATAGCTACCCCCTCTGCCGCTGTCTTCACAGTCTATTTGTCCTCCTTGATCTTAAAAAGCAAACACTTGCTTCTAAAAAGTGTTTACCAATACAATATGACGTAATGAGTCCCAGAATACTTGACATAATAATATCCACTGGAGTTTTTAATATAAGACGTGTGTACATACTTATGTCACTGCTCCATACCAGACAAACAAATATACATGATGCAAATGGAATTCTCATCTTCGACAGTTATGCAATCTGGTCACAAAATGAACTAATCGTTTAATATTAACGGATAGGGCAATGGTAAGTGGCCCGTTTAGATTTGATGAGGCCCAAAAGTAACATGAGGCCTCCGAAAAAAAAACATATATATACGAGTAGACATCCTCCGTCAAATATGACGGGAAAAATTATCCTTTGCCAGTGTTCGCACTCACATTTATATTCATATAAAATAACGTCTAAATCTGCGAAGATAAAAACGAAATATGAAAGAAAACGGCTCAAACTTGAAAGTTTTAAAAAAGAGGAAAAAACGTATAAATTGGCATAGAAATCAGAAAGAAGGAAAGAAAGAAAATGTCTTACTATGAAACTAGATTGACTTGCTATTTGCGTTTCTAATATTCATATTTATATAAAATAATGTCTGAATTGGTGAAGTTAAAAAATTAATAAGAAAGAAAGAGAACGTCTCAAACTGGAAAGTTAATAAAAAGAGAAAAGGAAAGAAAAAATCGTATAAATCGGTATAGAAAGCATAAAGAAAAAAAAAAGAAAGAAAACGTCTCATTATGAAAATAGATTGACATTTAAAAAAACAAATGAAAACTATCTCTTCGATAACACCAGAAAATCGTTGATCTTCGGCTACGCCGTATAACTTCGACCATGAAGAAAGAAAAAAAAAAAAAAAGGAAAAAAAGGAAAATATTGTCTGTATTACAATGAATAGGGTTTTATAAAACCGAAACTTTGGATCAAAAAAAAATGATTTCATAAATGTTTCATTTATTTGACAAAATCTCGCGTTAGGTTGTCTGGTTTCTCAATGTTCAAAGTTTATACACACACACAGACACACACACACAGACACACACACACACACACACACACATATATATATATATATATATATATATATATATATATATATATATGAAGATAGATGAAAGAAGAGAGATAAACATGTACGAATGACAAACTTATTTCAACTTCGATTGTTCAATGCAAAGTGTACTCGGTAAAAACATGTTTATTATTTTTTCCTTAAACCAAGGCTTTTCAAAGATTAAAATCTTATCATCAGAGGAATTACATAGATAGAGAAGTGGAAAAGCCAAAATTCAAAATTTGAAAAATTATTAAATAATGGACAGTGAGAATGTGCGTGTAAAAAGATATGGGGTCTGTCCAGTTGGTAAATGTCCGTTGATAAGGTGTCCAGTGAAAGGAGATTTAAAGATGGAAAAGAAGGGTGTTCGTGTAAACCTTGCATTGAGCAATCGAAGTTGAAATAAATTTGTCATTCATACATGTTTATCCCTCTTCTTTCATCTATCTTTATCATTGCTTTATTTCGTATATTGAGCTTACACCATTTCACTATAGGTTCTATCTACTAAAAGTATACTTTTAGTTTCATATTTTATATATATATATATATATATATATATATATATATATATATATATATATATATATATATCTTGGTAATTCGAATGCACCGGGGTAATTATTTTTTTTATTTCATTTTTTACCCTTTCCGAGTCATACGAAACACTTGTACGACTTACACATTATTTATTAAAATAAATCGAACTTTTAAAAAATCCAATTGAGAAAAAAAGCATTTTGGTTTCTCAGAAAACAAGTCAGCTATTTTAATGAATTACTCTGTGAAATACAAATCCTATTGAGAAAAAATAATTTACTTACAAAAGATAATTTACTTATAAAATTAAATCTACTAGAATGCATTTCGGTTTCTTAGAAAACAAGTCAGTCATGTTAATTAGTTACTTCGTGACCTTCACATTTTTCTGGCTTTACATTCCTTTGCTATTCCTCATGTATTAAAATATTGAAAGTTTTGAAAGCTATTTACCTCCAATCATTTTAGAAATAGATATTAAAACAACATTATCATAACTCCCAGACTACGCCAGGTAGAGGCAGCTAGTTTTATATAAAAAGACTGAAGAGGTCATTGGGTCGAAAGTTTCGCAGGTCGATGTAAGCCAAATAAGTTGTAAATATATTTGCTCTACTTATAAGAATTTTAATGTTTTAGATTTAGTGTTTTGGGTCTTTGTCGAAATGTAAAAATGTTCAGAGATTGTTGCAGGCACAAGGTTTGCCTGTTCATATTCACTTTTTACATTTTCATATTCGCGTTGAAGCTGAACCTCAAAATAACAATAATAGCATGATGTTGCTATAAAATGCAGTAATAACAGAAATTTAACTATGAAACTTTCGTGACGCCTACTAATCAGAAAGTCTTGGCCTTTTGGCTAAGATCAAAGTGTAGTATCTGTTCCGATGGATACTGCACCCATAGATTGGTATTGTCTTGGCCTTCGGGGCTTGATTTACGCCGGTCTATGGTTATGTCCTATGCAGTTCTAGGAGGTCCACCCTCCCAGGCTTCGCCTCTCCTCTTTGGGGAGGAGTAAGTTTATTGCTTATTGCCTGAGGCGCCCCTACCGGGGAATGCCGACGGGGCTGCCCAGGCAATTTTTAATGGCCAGAGTGCTCACCTCTCGGGCGCTGTCTTTTCAAACCTCACTTTCCCGACCCGACCTTGGGTCACGTCTTACTTGTGGGAGTAAGATAACAACTGGCCTTTTAACAACTGGCCATTTAAAAATTGCCTGGGCAGCCCCGTCGGCATGGGGCGCCTCAGACAGTAAGCAATAAACTTACTCCTCCCCAAAGAGGGGAGGCAAAGCCTGGGAGGGTAGACCTCCTAGAACTGCACAGGACAGGCGTGCAGTATCCATCGGAACAGATACTACACTTTGATCTTAGCCAAAAGGCCAAGAAGTTATTTAGGCCGGTGAATTCCCTCGGACAACCTCCATCTTTATCTACAGATGGAGATTTTACAAACCTTGGGAACTCACCAGACCTTAGGCATAGCGCCCGGGATGTAGGGGGAGGGAGGGGGGTCGGGGATAAGTGAGACAAGCTTTTAACATTTTTTATTTTCATCAAAAAATACAACAAAAACAGAAAATAAAACTTTTGCTTACTCTTAACCAGATTCTTGCACCAAAATACCGCATTCACTCTGTGGATGGATCCCTACTTAACATATCCCAAAAAGTCGACGTTGTAAATGATAATTATCGTGGGAGTGGAAAAAATATTAAAAACACCCAAAAAGAAAGAAAAATAAAGAACCAAATAAAATGATAAAAAGGGGGGTTAGTATGGCCCGTCTTTCCCTCGTTGCTAAGTGTTGGACCACCCGCTGTTTTCCGGCCCAAGACCGAAAACAAGCGGGTCGGTCCCTAAATGGGAGTGGGAACTTAAAAGAGGGGTATTCAAAAATAAATTCATCGGGAATGGGATCATGGGGTGGATGGCGGCTTCCAAGATAGTAATGCCAAAGGTTCCAAGAGACCGGGGACAAAGTAAAACAATGGAAGTGGGAATCTTTGGAAGCTCTCTAGTGCCGGCAAAAATAAAATAGGGACAGGATATCTCTCATTCCTACTAGTTAAGAGTTGCTCTTTTAGTTAAAAAAGTCTACAGGGGTGGGTTCCGCAGAACCCAGTACCGTGTGTGCCATAACTATGGAGGGAACACGAACTCAAACTTGGCACCTCGTCGGATGCACAAACTAGTGTCATGCACCCATCTCCTATTGAAATCCATGCGATGTAATCGCTTCCAATCGCATCTGATTTTCACTTTAAGTTGATGTTTAAAGTAAACTACCAGATCGCGATCTGAAACCGATCCAACCCCATGAACCTCATCAAGACGTGTAACCCACGTCACTAGTCTCGCTACGGCTAGGATGGTCAGAAACACCATTCGTTTTTCCCCCGTCCATTGCGGAGCTGCGTTGTTGATGACAGATGCGACATCCAGGACCATCGGCTGCTCGGCGTCGATGCGAGCCGTCACCTCTCTGACATATTCCCAGAGACGTCGAACTTTGCTGCAGGTGAAAAAGGCGTGCTCGGCCGTTTCTTCTTCGTCGTCTTCACAGCGTGGGCATAAGGGGACGTCCCTTAAGCCATCTCTGCGTAATCTGCCATAGAGGGGCAGTGCGTTCCAAACCAGTCGCCAGGTCAGAGAATACTCAGAATTGTTGAGATAACTCTGGCCCGGCGCCCAACTCCACTGGGAGCGGGCCTCCTCCCTCGACAATCCAAGCCGCTCCTCAAGTGGGTCCGAAGCGGTACCCTCCACTAGATCCCGATATAGTCTCTTCCTAGACCGGGCAAAGTTACTGGACCCCGGCAACGCTCTAAGCGCGGCCCGGCATTCGGTGAAGAACAAGGGCTCCCCTCTCGGCCTACGTCGACCTTCGACCGAGAGGTTGGGTATGAGGTTGGGAAAGGCGCTCCCGACCGCAGGGACCCACGGAGTGTCTTCCATCAAAGTCCGACTCAGGAAAGCCAGTCTCTCGGCAGGCTGATGACTTGCCAAGTCAGGCATCCCCAAGCCTCCCACACTCGGAACTTGAGTACAGACCTGTCTGCGGACGTACGCTTTCCGGCCCTTCCAAAGAAGCGAGAAGAGCAAGCGCGTGAAAGCGTGAAGGCGGGCCGCAGGCAGTGGTAGTACAGACAGCCGATAAAGGATGAGAGGGAAGACGTAAGTGGCGCACGCCTCCACTCTGCCCTTTAAGGAAAGCTTCCTTCGAATCCAAGCCTGGACCGACGATTCGACCATTGTCTGTACCTCCGACCAGTTCTTTTCCAGCTGGAGGCCCGGTCCGAACCATATGCCGAGGATTCGAACCGGGCCATCCGACCAGCTGAAGTCACCTGGAAGAACGGTCTCTCCGCTCCAGGCACCCAACCGCAGGCCGTTCGACTTGCTGCGGTTGACTATGGCCCCTGTCACTTCTTCGTACCGAGCGAGCGCCTTAATCACCGTTCGAATGTCAGTACGGCTCGACACGAAAACGGTGACATCATCGGCAAACGCGGAAACCCTGACTCGCGCTTTGCGAGGAGGGATAGCGATCCCGCGCAGGACTGGTGTTGTCGCCTGATCCCTTAATTTGCGAAGGAAGGGTTCCAATGCCAGGATGTAGAGCAGGGGCGACAGCGGACAACCCTGACGTACCGACCGAGAAACAACGAACGATTCCGACCTCTTTCCATTGACTTGCACCACTGCCGTCGGCGAGTCATACAGAATGGAGATCCACCTGCGGAAGTCCGGACCAAAACCGGCAGCCGCTAAAACAGCTTTCAGGAAACCATGGTCGACCCTATCGAAAGCCTTGGACTGATCTAAATTGATCAGCGCGGCCAAGAAGTTATTTTACTCTGTGTCATCAGATGTTCGTACCTCAATCATCAGGGACCAGATACGTCTCTTGACCTGGCTTTGATGTACCGACACCGGATATGATAAATGGTAACTGTTCGCTTGACTAAGAAAAAGGATAAGAAAAATCCAGACAATACTGGTTAATAAAATTGTAAGGATCACTATATATATATATATATATATATATATATATATATATATATATATATATATATATATATATATATACTTATTTATTTTCTTTTTTGGGTTGTTTTTTTGTTATTAGGATTTAAAAAGGAATTGTTTTAATTCTTTTATTTTCAATTTATTTAACAAAAAATATGATAGTGTTTCTTGTTTGCACTGTTAAATGTTTTTTAAAAAATTATTTTAGGTTAATGAAAAAAAGTTGTCTGCGTTTGTGTGCGAAAAACATTCGCACTCTGAATGCACTCTGACCATGCTTTTGCCTCCACGTTTATCTGTCAATATTGAAAAAATGAGAAAGATTTTGTTTCAGATTAACAACTAAGTTATGAATGAAATGTTTATTATTTTAAATTGATGTTTCAAGCAGCTATAACGAGCCGCCGATGCCATCTAGTATGTTATAATTTTTAAAATTTGTAAAGTCATAAAATGAATTTTTAGCATTTAAAATCTTATGAACATGTTGGAAGCAGCAGTGGTAAGGAATGTTTTCATGCATCGACTCTCGATTGGACAAAAGCTCAAATCAGTGATCTCTTTCAACCAATCACAGTACAAGAAATATTAATTTATAAATTTCGCGCGTAATATATAAACCCAAACACAGTGTTTTACTTCCACTTCCTGATTTCTCTTTCAGAGAAAACACATGTGCGTACGACACATCCAGCCTAGGCCCTCGGCAAGTAGCACACACGTGACGAGTGACACACACCAACTAATAATCCTACACACTGCTAACCGAATTCTCTCGCACACAATTTCATACATACACTCTCTCACTGGAAAACCCAGTACGTTAATATACACACACCTCTACGTAATTATCGAATTTACACACACTGTAACACGTAAACTAGCAAGACGACAGCCGAAATAAACACGTGTACTAAACTTCTCCTTAGACGCAAAACAACTCTTCTTAGAACGTCTCGGACACTATGAACTCTCAATCTTTACCAACCCTCCATTTTTGTATTGTCTTAACAAGTTGTTAATAGAAATTAATTATTTTGTATGGATATATACAGGATGAACCTAAAGTCCATGTGCACTTAAAAAAAAATAACTTTATTTATATTTGCGATAGAAATAATCCGTAAAAAAATGTTATAAAGTTTCATACAGTGTTTCAACAAGATGGAGCTCCTTGTCACTTTGCTCTGCGTGCTAGACAGTTTTTAAATCAGGAATTTCCTAACAGATGGATCGGATTGGGTAGACCATTGGCCTCCGCGTTCGCCAGATTTTACTCCATTAGATTTTTTTCATAGGTTCATGTGAACACAATTGTATATGCAACAAAACTTAGTTCATGAGAAGATTTGAAAGCTGAAATAACTAATGTGATTTCAGTTATAAATCAGTTGGCAAATGTTTTTTGTGAACAGCAAAATTGCATTACCCTTTGTATTGCCAATGATGGAGGACATGTGGAAACTTAAATAAAATTTCAATAAAACCTTAAAAAATATAGATTTACTTCTTTCTAAGTTTTTTTTTTACATGTAAACAGTTAGAACATCAAATAAGTTTCAATACGGGTTAAATTTTTCACTGAATCTAAAGACACCATTGAAATGTTCCATCGATTCCATCTAGGATCATTGGGGGCAATTATCGGTTAGGTTCATAAAATAACTGAAACGAAATTCATTATTAAAAAAAGAGATTTTATTCGTTTCATAAAACAAAAATAAGATTAAACAAAGAATGTTTTAATTCATAATGCCCTTTTGGGGGTCTGGATCTTCTCCACATGAAAAACGATTTTGTGTCTAACTCTGCCTCCGTGGGGAGGTAAGTAAATAGAAACTCAATGAAGAATGTATTAAAAAAGGTTTAAACAGTTAAATAATTATTTTATTGGTATTTTTTCAGATTTAAAATAATGAAATAAAAAACAAATTCGTTAAAACATTTGCCGTTTACAGCTGTCTATAAGAAACGCAGCATTAACAGGTCGTTTTTTAAGGGATTTTTTTAATTTCAAAACACCACCGCGCTAACATTTTTTTTATTGCTTGACCTCATATCGCTAATATTTTTTTTAAGTCCAAAATTGTTAACATAGCTATATTTGAAATTGTTTTCCTAGGAAAAATTCCAACCAGCAATATATCTCCACCCGGGCAACGCCAGGTAAATACCGTTAGTGAATAATAAAACAATACAAAACGTCGCCTGCTGTTGTATTTTGTGTGCCATAATTTAAATATCTTTTTAAGCACACCACCTTTATTGACAAAGCTAATCTTATGTTTTACTGTCAACATTTTTGAAGTTCGAAAAAATGTCAAACTTCTGTAGATAGAACGGCAATAGCAAAAGAATGAATGAGAAAGTCGATCCATAACAAAAATAATTAATTTTTATTGAGAACTTGTTAAGACAACAAAGAATATAGAGTTCGTAATGGATGAGGGTTCAAGTTTCCAAGTACATTCCAGGTGAAGAAAAGGTTGTTTTGTCTGTAAGGAGAAATTGAGTAGACATATTCATTTCAGCTGTCGCCTTGCAAGTTTTCATGTGACAGTGTGTGTAAAATCAGCGGATATTGCAGATGTGTGGGTGTATTAGTTTGACTCTGTTTTGTCAGTCAGTGAGTGAGTGAGTGAGTTAGTGCATATGAACTTGTGTGTACGCGAGTTCTGTGTGTGCGTGTTTGTGTGTGTATGCTGTCGCTGTGTCTACAGCAGTTCATGAGTGTCTTTTGTTGCATCTGCCACTATGCCCTCGGGACCGTTATCACGTTGCGTTTGCCACTATCTCACGTGAGTCGACTGTGGAAAAAAAAACAGATAAAAAGGAAGAAAGTTGTGTGTTTGAGTTTTTATATTATCGCAAATTTCAGCAATGAATAGTCTCACAGTTGTGGTTGGTTAAAAGAAACTGCTGACTCGAGCTTTTATCCAATCGAGAGTCGATACTTAAATACAACATTCGCTGCTGCTGTTTCCAGCATTTCGAAATCTCGTGGGGGATGATCTTCTATCCTTTACAACCTCGTTGTTAGTCTTTCTCTACTCTATCGTTATATCCATGGAAGTTGCCCAACTGAGCTCCAATATTTGATCTCTCCTTGTAAGACATTCACAGGAAGAACTCGTCTTATTACCACAACCACAAAAACTTTCTTCTTTCTTCCATGTGCCTAACATCAAGTCGAATTTCCATTGCAAGGGCTTCCTGTCTGTGGAACACATTACCACGGGACTGCTTCCCTGCAGATTACAACATAGTCAAATCCAATGTCAACAAATATATGCCATCCTTTAACATTATTTTAACCCTTAAATGCTTCTTTTTTTTATTTTGGTTTGAAAAATTTTTAGCAAGTGAAAAACGTTTCATAGAGGCAATATAAAGTAGCATAATTGATTTTTGGGGAAAAAATTATTGAACAGAAATAAATGATGTTGCAAATGTGCAACAAATGGCAAAACATTTTTACATGTATAAAAAAAATACTACAATATATGCATCTAACTAATCATAATACACTAGAGAATCATAAAATAATTTTTACTTACCATTATGATGACCAGATTTAAAAGTTTAGGCTCTTGAATTAGACAGATAACACACCTATGACACTCGCCCGTGATATCGAAGATAGTGATTACCTATTTAGCGGGTGTACTGATGCAACATCATACTAATACCTACTCACACTTGCCAACAGGCTCGTTGCAGATGTGAAACAAGTTGCAATTTGACACATTTTCGTTGAATATTATATTAAATAGGGATTTTGTTGGAATGTGTCATATTTGAAACAAAAAGCATTTAAGGGTTAAAACTATATATTTTATTTATTTATAGCACACGTACATAAATGCCATACGATGTTTCGCATTGATTTTTTCATAACGTTACATTTTTCCGTGCCTTAAAACAAATTTTGGTTTATTATATTTTTGGTAAATTTGTACAATTGAAATTTGTTTTAAGGCACGGAAAAAATGTAAACGTTATAAAGAAATCAATGCGAAACATTGTATG
>OY744518.1:102907514-102947514 GCA_963556195.1 Sepiola atlantica
AAATAAACCCGCTCGGTCCTGAAGGGAACACCACTGTGTGTTTTAAATGTGGATGCAAGTTTCACTGGTCTTATAACTGCCCTTACGTTAACGATACCAGAGATAAACGTGAGGACAACGAAGACGAGAGTTATCTTTCCCTGTCCAACATCGTGCTTATGAGTCAGCAAAAACGTGAGGAAAACGGCAACACTCTTCTAGGTGAGACACTTGGTTCAGCTGTCCTAGATAGTGGTGCATCTGGTACCGTTTGCGGGACAAAATGGTATGAATGTTTTCTTGAGACATTAACAGATGCACAGAAAAAAAAGATGATCACTAAAATAGGAGTGAGAACTTTTAAATTCGGCGATGGAAATAAGTTGAACTCTCTTTACAACGTTACTCTACCATGCGTCATCGCAGACATCGAAGTCAGTATCGTCACTGATGTTGTGGACTCTGACATTCCACTTCTGTTGAGCAAACACGCTATGAAAAGGGCCGGGACTTGTCTCAACTTTGAACATGACAGCGTTACGATGTTTAAAAAGAAAATTCCATTAAGATGCACATCGTCTGGTCATTATCACATCCCTATTACCAAACCTCTACCGGACAGGGGTAAGTTCAAACATATACTTTTTGTTAAAGAAATCTCCTCGAAAAACAAGTCAGAAAAATTAAAAATTGCAACCAAATTACATAGACAATTTAGTCATCCTAGTAGTAAAAAGTTATGTGACTTAGTTAGGAATGCAGGTATAAGAGATCCCGAATTCATAAAAATTTTGCAAGCACTTCCAAGTTCCTGTGAAGTATGTATTCGCTATAAAAGGACTGAACCTAGACCTATTGTTGGATTCACTTTGGGATCATATTTTAATGAAACTGTTGCCATGGATATTAAAGAAATCAATGGTAACAAAGTACTGCACCTGATTGACCACGCTACCAGATACAGTGTCGGCGTAAGGATTCCTAGCAAGGAAAGATCTGACATAATCAGGGCTATATTTAAGCACTGGATAGCATATTTTGGGACTCCAGGATCTATCTTAACCGATAATGGCAGGGAATTTGATAACCAATCATTTCGGGACATGGCACAGAATTTAAATATTGTTGTGCGTACTACCGCTGCTGAAAGTCCATGGAGTAATGGCTTAAATGAAAGACATAATGGGATATTGGGAGAAATGGTAAAGAAGACCATAGAGGACACAAATTGTAGCTTTGATATAGCACTAGCATGGGCTATAAGCGCCAAGAATACACTTCACAGTGCTCACGGATTCAGTCCCAATCAACTTGTTTTTGGTAAGAATCCCAACCTGCCCTCCTTTTTGAATGACAAACTCCCTGCATTAGAAGGTGTCTCTACCAGTGAGGTTGTTGCCAGTAACCTGAATGCCATGCATGCAGCTAGAAAGCAGTTCATAATGTGTGAGTCTTCGGAAAAATTAAGACGTGCACTTCGTCATCAAGTAAGAACTGGTATAACACAATCGTACAAAAATGGTGATATTGTGTTTTATAAGAGAAATCTCTGTGATAGATGGCTTGGTCCAGGAACTGTTATAGGATGGGAACACAAGCAGGTGCTTGTTAAACATGGAGGCACATATGTAAGAGTGCACCCCTGTCGTTTAGTGCTTCACCCAGAAGCATATCAAAGTTCCTCTGAAACTGAGTCAGCAATTAAACCCACCACTTCACAAAGTGGGCTTGAAGGAACTTCAAACACACCAATTTCTGTGGAGAACAATGTGGATGAAGAATTAGGAACCCTGGACGATCAGGTTGCACAACATCAAACTGCGAGGGAGAGACATACACGACAAACACCCATTTTAAAAACAATTGAGCTTCCCAAACCAGGACAATCTATTAAGTGTAAACTTGCCAATGATGATGATTCAGAATGGAGAACATTGAATGTCATAAGTAGAGCGGGCAAAGCCACCGGCAAAAATAAGCATTTAATGAACGTGGCTATGGAACAAGGTGAACCATTTTGGCTAGACTTTGAACATGGAGTACTGGAATGGAAAGCATGTGAAGTCAGACCAATAAGTGAAGATGAACCCACCTCTGGTAATGAGGAAAACATAATGATTTCTTCTTCTAATCATGACCTGGAAACAGCAAGGAAGAAAGAACTCCAAAGCTGGGTCGAAAATAAAGTTTACACCCAAGTACCTGACCAAGTTAAGTTCAATGCTAAAACAGGAAAACGTAGAATGTTTAAAACAGGTTAACAGGGTGGTAAAGAAAGCAAAAAAAGAAAAATCTCATATAGATATTCCTGATTTAGGGAATCTTGAGGACCTAAAGATTATTGCATATAGTGATGCCTCTTTTGGTAATTTAACCGATGGAGGTTCACAAGGAGGCTATATACTCTTTTTGGTTGGAAGAAATGACAAGTATATGCCCATTGCTTGGCAATCCAAGCGGATTAGAAGAGTCGTCAAATGTACCTTAGCTGCTGAAACTTTAGCCATGGTTGACATGGCAGAAGCCTGCATTTTTTATAGAAAATTGTTGTTAGAAGTATTGCAATTGAAGGACAGTATTGATAACATCAAGATCTTCTGCAAAACAGACAATTCATGTCTCTATGATTCTGTACATTCCTCAACCCAAATTTTGGATAAGAGACTTCGTATAGAGATGGCTATTCTGAGAGAAATGATTGACAGAAAAGAAATTGCAGAGGTCTCGTGGATACCAACTGATGTACAAATTGCTGACTCTCTGACAAAGAAAGGAGTGCCATCATTTAAGATCCTTGGTTTCATATCTGAGCCAAAGGAATCATCTGTATAATGTAAATACACTTTTTTTCCTCTTTTGCAGAATATATGATGCTTAATTGAAAAGAAGAGAAAAGAGGGGAAGAACTGTTAATCTATGCGAGTGATCTCCCCCTGAACACTCTCCCAGGCTGGAGCCGGCTTCCGGTCGGAAGTGATGAGACCGCCATTATTGTTTTACCTATTATCTGTAATGGAGCGCGAATAAAATATTCTCTCCATATACGTTATCGAAGTCCGTGTTTACATTCCTTTTGTTACACAGTAACACCTGTTTATTTTCTTATTAACATGATTATTCACTTCTAATTATATAGACTAGAAGAATACCCGTCCCAGGACATGTAAAATGAATTTCGCGAACAGAACAATTTTTCACCACTTTTATGTTCCCTTGTGAATATTAAAATCAAGATATAATTCTACTAAACCTCATATCTAAAATCGTATTCTAATTTTAATCAAAATACATTAAATGATTTTGATTCTAGAAAATGTCCAAAATTTAAGGTTTAAACTTAAAGGGACTTAAGAAGAAATTGAAGTTCAAGGAATCTTGCTTAATTGGCGTCTAATGACTATGAATCAAATTCAATAGAAATCTGATATATTTGGATTTTCAAATGGGGGTATACGAAGCTAAAGTCATATCGAGTGTAAACCCCAAGAAAGAAGAAATTTACACCGGAATGACTTAAGAAACTTTCAAACAGAGACTCTACACCGACAATGACACTTTCAAATATCTGGGAAAAGTGGCATCACCTCCCTAGCAACCACAATATGGAAGCTCAAAGAGTCCAGTACACACTATAAAATTAAATGGAGGATTATCGATAAACAAAAACCTTATAACCTTACTTCCAGAAATTGCTCACTATGTACCACAGACAAATTCAGGATCATACAGGCGATTAATAACACTCCCATAAACTATATTTCTCCACAGAAGAAAATTTCTACTAGCCAAATGGACTAATAACGAAAACACATAACTCACTGAAAGCCCCCACCTTCTATTTATATATAAGTCTAAAAAAACATCCCATCAAATAAAAATACAAAACCTATCCACCCCGCAAGGATATTTCCATTTAAATTATACTACCCTTATTATCAACACTATTTTTTTTTCCGGGGGAGGGAGCATTATAATATACGTTCGTTCCACACGATACCATTCTCCCAGGATTACCTTCTCCTTTTTTATAGAGGAGTAGTGTACTGAATATTCTGTTGTCATGATATCATACTCCCGGGCATTAACTCCTACTTTTTAGGGTGAGGGGAGTGTTCGTTCGCTTATTTCGTTTTATTTTCACACACATTTTGAATGAAATTTATTAATTAGACTTAAATTGTATTTTTTTATCCTGAAATTAAATTCTAATTTATTTTTAAAGACTTGAAAATCAAACTTTAATGCAATTCTTGAAGAGCTGGCGGCCATTTTGTAAATTCCTATAGCTCGATTTAATCGGGTTTGTTATTCTGTGTATTCAATCGTCATGATAATTCCTCCCAGGTTGAAGGCGCTGATGCGGCAGCTAAGCAAAAATATACAACCGTAGAAAAGTTGATATTTTCGTCAACAGTGTGACCTCGGACGCATCATATCTCAGAATTAGAAAGAAAAAATGTATTGCGTGTCAACTGAGCCAGTTTCTCTAATAGGGGCTACCTTTTCCCTGAAGTTTTCAATGTATTCATGTACTAATTTGGAAAAAGAACAATAATAGTATGTAGTAATTTGTACAAAACTGCACATCATTCCCTAAAATTCAACCGGAAATGACATCAGAGGGAGGATGCAGGGGGGGGGGATTCAAAATTAATAGACGCTAATTCTGGGGAAATACCGGTACCGTCCTTGATTCTGTCGGTCTGAGTCGAGTTTAAGGAAGAAGTAGGAGTTCAACTCTCCAAGGCTTTACCCATGTCATCTCTACAACTAATCCGGAAATGACGCCATAGGGAGGTGGGGCAGGGGCTTGATTTTAATAAACTAACCACCTCTGGAAGGGTAAAGGTACAGATGCTTCTACTCATGGGCACCCCCACCCCACCCTCCCTATGAAAAACGCTTTTTCGGGGGGATTCTACACATTGGGCTCCAGGTGGAAAACGCTTTTCGGGTGCTTCTGCACCTTAGCCCTTCCCTATACAAAATGCTGTATCTGTGTGTGTATATGTGTATGTGTGTATGTGTGTATGTGAGTAGTTTTGTATATCTGCAAAACGCTCCAAAGATACTCTACAAAGCTCCATCTAAATCGCCCATCTTTCGGACGAGAAATAGTCAAAAAATATTTTTTAAAAACATCGATTCCTTCGTGCTGAACCGACACGGAACTTCTCGGGGGTACCAAATTTCTTCGTTTGCCAGTCATCTGTACGTTGTGCGCATGCACGGTTTGCCAACAAAAAAAACACAAATGTTAAAGTGACCTATTTTCCTATTACATTTTGTTCTCTGCATCGGTAGCATAACGGTTACGGATAAAGAACGACGACCAGGAGGTCGAGCGTTAGAATCCAACTAACCCATAAGAATTTTTTAAACGATAACTTACATATACATCGAAGAGGAGGTGAAGGCGAAGACAGAGATGTTACTTTTGATAGAAATATGTAGCACTTTTGCCCCGGGCAACGAGGAGAGGAGGGCGGGGAAAGGGGCCAAATGGGGAAGATATAGCTTTTGCTCGGGCAACGGGGAGAGGGGCGGAGGTGATGGGGAGACCGTGGAAGAAACAGCTCTCGCCCCAGGCAACGAGGAGATGGGTAAACGGGGAGCGGGGGTGGTGAAGGAGGCGACCAGAGAAGAGAGATCCCGGGCAATGCTGGGTGCCCCTGCGAATAGATAACAACCCCCTTAACCCCAGATATATTATACATATCACCTTCACATCTTTCCTACCAACCAAAATGTAACCTACATTCACATTCCCATAATCCCCACCAATCACAAATGACATAAATTGTACCTTATTATATTCTAATATTTTTTAGGTTTTTAAACATATTAAACAATCTTACTAGTTGAATACCTAGAAATATATTTATCAAGTACTCTTAAACAAAATACACACACACACACACACACACACATATATATATATATATATATATATATATATATGTGTGTGTGTGTGTGTGTATATATGTGTGTGTGTGCGCGCACGCGCGTGTGTGTGTGACCAATATTTAAATCGAACTGATACACACAGGGCTTATGGTAGACTCATAAACGTAATTGGGTAAAAGTTAACAGAATTCATTTAAATACAATGACGCCCACGTGATCTCATACATGTTCCAACACATATATTATAGAGATAGCAACCCTATAATGGCCCATCCGATTGATTTAATACCCTTCACGCCAGCATTTGTCACTGATAAGGATAATACCCTCTTCCATTAGATACCAAGCTAATAAACTACAATATAATAACACCTTAATACTCAAACATAAGCATAAATCTAACACATCAATTCTTTAATGACATTGATACATCCCCACTCCGTAAATTAATAACAGTAGACCACACCAGAATTTAACACACTCGCTGGTCTATAAATAAATTACACTACGCACAATCACCCTAAAAACGAATACGTCATAGAAAGAGATAAACATGCAACCTCAGTAATCAGTAATTAAGCTATAATTAAGCAATAATACTAAGTTACAATTAATCAGTAATTAAGCTATATTTAAATAATACTAAGTTACAATTAATCAGTAATTAAGCTATATTTAAATAATACTAAGTTACAATTAATCAGTAATTAAGCTATATTTAAATAATACTAAGTTACAATTAATCAGTAATTAAGCTATATTTAAATAATACTAAGTTACAATTAATCAGTAATTAAGCTATATTTAAATAATACTAAGTTACAATTAATCAGTAATTAAGCTATATTTAAATAATACTAAGTTACAATTAATCAGTAATTAAGCTATATTTAAATAATACTAAGTTACAATTAATCAGTAATTAAGCTATATTTAAATAATACTAAGTTACAATTAATCAGTAATTAAGCTATATTTAAATAATACTAAGTTACAATTAATCAGTAATTAAGCTATATTTAAATAATACTAAGTTACAATTAATCAGTAATTAAGCTATATTTAAATAATACTAAGTTACAATTAATCAGTAATTAAGCTATATTTAAATAATACTAAGTTACAATTAATCAGTAATTAAGCTATATTTAAATAATACTAAGTTACAATTAATCAGTAATTAAGCTATATTTAAATAATACTAAGTTACAATTAATCAGTAATTAAGCTATATTTAAATAATACTAAGTTACAATTAATCAGTAATTAAGCTATATTTAAATAATACTAAGTTACAATTAAGGCCTATAAATCTTTATAGACAGCTCCCGTAAACTCGGTACTTTCCCCAAACAGGAGAGAGAAATCACCGGACGATAAAAGCGATGATCATCAGCTTCCATTTTTTCGAACTGTCTTAATTCCGTGGGTCGCTGAGGTTCGAAATGGGTTGTAAAGGCCTTTTCTAAATAATAAAGGTCTACCTGTGTCAATGAAACCATGGTACATCGCTGGAAAATGTAATCTATAGTTTTTTAAATAATTCATTTGTATTTTAGCTCTAGCATTCTTACGATCGAGCACTTTATTGCTTTCTTTTCAACATACTCCGACGCACTATATATATAGGGGAAGTAGTCATTTGATCAGTACCACTGGAGAGCCATGAATTTTATAACTGTCCTGTTTTTTAATCTCCTAAACAGTTATCTCGTAAACAGCTCCGTTTAATATTTCACAGTTCAAGTTAAGGTTCCCTGTTTTGGTTTAACTGTTATATACTTGAATCCCCTTTTGTATTTGTAAATCTTCCAGATCTTAGGTAAACTTTATTACATGATCATTTATTTACGCTCCAAGAATTCAACATAAACAACATTGTTTCTGAGACAATATGGGTTTATTATTAATATCGAGTCTCTTCATCAATACAGGGTATAGACACCAACTTAGAAGCCAACATTTAGCATCAACCCATAGTTATTCACTCCCAATTATACAACAAATTAGATAGGAAGAAGGGGAGTAGGGGTATGGATAAAGCAAACCAGTTCAGACAGTGTACAAAACAGTTGAAACGGATATACAAAGGGGCATAAAGGGGAGAAAACGGTTGTTAGAGTACAGGTAAGAAATAAAAAAAACACATCAAAGAAAACGAAAAAAATTGTTACACATACAATTAGAAGGAAGATTCACTCTTTATGGAGAATTATGCAAGTATGATCATATGCAATGAAAAAAATGTAGGTAATAGTTCAATTCGCTATCAAAGGTGGAGAGATTCAATTAATATAAGGCTTGCAAGAAACATTATCAAAAACTTATGATAGAAATCAAAAATTAAAGAATTAGAAAATTTAAAAAATGAAAAGTTAAAAAAAATACTAATTGAAAAAATTAAAATTAAGAATTAAAAAAATTAAAATATTTAAAACATTTCATATATATATATATATTAGTACTTCATGTATCCACATAAAATATTATAGATAAAAACACCTGACAAAAATAACTCCATGCATTTAGCCTGACGATTCCCCCCGGGGATGAAACACGTGAGCCTCTGTGTAGCTTGATTGCCATATATATTTTCATTGCTTACTATATATATATATATATATATATATATATATATATATATATATATATATATATATATATATATATATATATATATATATATTCCTTGGCAATGCAATTGTCTATCATGGAACATGTGCCGATGAATACAGTTTCTAAAAAATAATTTTAAAAAAACAATAGCGGCTAAATTTTTGTCGATGAATACGTTTTTTTTTGTCGTTGAAAGAAAAGGAAGAACGTCGTGCAGATCGCCGTGGCAATAAAGAAAATAGATCCCAGTTCCTCTAGGCCAGGGGCGGGCAAACTTTTCAGAGTGAGGGCCAGATGAGACTTTTGGAAGAAGATCGCGGGCCCTAGTGAAAAACGAAATCTCAGAATTACTATATTTTGTTTACATGAATAAATTGTACAAAAATTGCATTGAACACTTTACAAATCTGATATTTTTTCTCAAGAGACTTCTGTATGTGATGTTATAAAAGGTGCCGACGAAGAGCCATTTTGGAATCATAAAAAATAATGACGGGGAAGTAGCAAGTTGATCCAGCATTCGTTTTGACACACCTCACATAAGTTCTCTATTTTATGCCCTTTCCTCGTCTCTCGTTTCCTCTTTACCTCTCTCTTTCTTTTTTCTATTTTTATCTCAGGCCAAGGATTTGAAATTAATAGTTAAAGAAAAATGAAATATACATGCATCATCGCTCGCTGATATTTATACATTTTTATCCCACTGTAAATCTTAATTGAAACCTATTTTTAAGTCTATGTCACAAAATGATATGAATTTTACTGGGAGGTCCGCGGGCTGGATTGCAATAATAAAGCATAGCAGGGTTCCGGGCCGGACGCTAAGCCTTCGCGGGCCACATCCGACCCGCGGGCTGGAGGTTGCCCGACCCTGCTCTAGGCCGAGATGGTGACGATGATGATGATGATGACGTCGCCGATCTGGTCGTCTCGTCCAGCTACAGACACACTCCCACGTTGAAACTGTTTATAGCAGTGAGTGATTACTGGGCGAAAAACAACCGGTTGGCTCTGTGGAGCGAAGGATCATTCAAAGCAGAATAAAAGGAAAAGAACAATGTTCAGCAACTCGGTCTGGGGTGTTTTGTTTAGAAGAGTAATTATTAATAAAATAAAAGAATTGATTTTACATTGGTCAATGGTAGGATTAATGTCTACCGTGCTCGTAAATGTCTTTAGCAAGGGTTTTTTTTTTTGCTAAGTTATTTCGCTAGTTCTCTGTGTGTGCGAATTCTTTACACAAGTGGTTGTCTAAGTTACAACTTAACGGGCGAAGGCGATGGCGAGAATTTCGTCCGGTCTGTTTCTTCGGCGCACGTCACTTCAGCGCACGCCACGTCGGTCTCCCCTGGGCGTCAGATCAACTCTCCCGGGCGTCAGTCCAACTCTGCTCGTGCGTGAAAAAAACACATTCTTTTATTGAAGATGTCTATGATCGTACACACTCCTTCTCCGCCATCTTACTTCCTGTGTGTCTTCCTCTCTCAAGGAGGGTGGGGACGGGCGCTTCACTCTTTTTTTCTTAAAATAAATGGTATTTTCTCCTAACCCATCGTTATCGCAAAAAAAAAATGCGACAACCGTGGCTTTCTCATTCTGTCACACAGCCGGAGGTGCTCTGTACCCGGCTTGTAATTAACGATGACAAGCTCAAATAAATAATCTCCGTCAAGTGGATTCGTTTTTCCCAGGCCGTGACGCCTTCAAAACAACCGTCACAGAATCGTGGTTCTAAAACGCGCCATTCACCCAAACAATAATATCGCTTTATTGATATTTCAGAAGTAAATTTGCGATATGGAATTCTCTAATTTCCCCCTCCCATCTGGCTACTGCTCCTCGCCTCTGGTGGTAATTGATTTTGAATATCTTACACGATTCCGCGAGACTAGCTGGCGTCTCGTTCTGTCGTCCGAATAAGTTCATTTCCACGTCAAATATATACTAGTTTTATATCTCCACTTTGTCTCGTCACAGGTCCCTCAGTCGGCGTAGCATCACCACCAAGATGCATACTTTAGGGTCACCAGGGTACGCGATCCCTATGGGACTCCGGATACTTTGTCACATATTTGTTTTGTTTTTATTGGAAACTAAAGACGATGAAACATACGGAATTCATAGAATACGAATGTTCAGAGAGTTCCAAGAACGTTCTGATGAAAGAAAAGTTTTTGAAACTTTTGTTCATCACAAAACAAGGCATATTTGCACTGCAAGGTAAGAGGCTACTGGGATAAGGGCCAGATTTATAGGGGTGGGTCAATCTAAGTTAGTAGTTGGGAAGCAAGATGTTTTTTCGCATTACCTTTAGATTTTTGCATATTGGTACGATCGGGGAAACAGGGAGTCGGGAGGGAATTCCAAAGGTACGTGGTCTGAAGAAAGAAGATATTAGAGTAGAAACCTTTTAGAAAGAAAGAAAATAATCTATCCGCTTGTAGAGGGAAAGCAATATCAAAAGAAAGAAGGACAAAGTCTATCCATACAATGGTAATTCATTCTTATTGACAACTCGAGGCAACGAAAGATAAAGAGTTAGTAGAATACGAATGTTCAGAGAGTCTCAAGAACGTTCTGTTGAAAGAAGAATTGTTTTGTCCGTAAGGAGAAATTAACTACACATGCTTGTTTCAGCTGGCACCGCGTGCCTTTACATTGGTTTAAATAGGATAGGCATGAAGATGTGTGTGTATATTAGCGTGCTTGTTTTGTTAGTGTGAGAGTGTATGTATGAACTGTGTATTTTATTCGGTGGGCGGTGTATGTGCTTCGTTGGGTGTACAGAAGTTCGTGTAAGTGTCTCGTAATGTGTGTGGAATTTGTCTATGGCCGCTCGGCTCAAAGAGCCTATCCAGACTGTGTTGTACGTAGTGTGTTGTCTTTGAAAGAAAAAGAAGAAAGAGAAGGTGGTATGTTTGGTTTTTATAGTACGCGCGAGATTTCGGGACTCAATATTTCTTCACTGTGATTGGTTAAAAAAAAACAGCTGATTGAACTTTTTGTCCAACGGAGAGTCGATAATAAAAATAATATTCACTGTCGCTTCTACTTCTAACAACATTCCCCTTCCTAGATAGATTTTCGCATGAAAATCGAAAAGTGTTTTAACTTCTGTTCTGGAATTAGTAAATCAACTTCGATAAATCGAAGTTGATTTACGGATTTTTTTAAAATTTGAATGTGCTTCGTTTATTGACGAAATGTGAATTTTTGTGGGATTTAGTTGACAGTATTTGAAATTCAAATTTGTTTTTCGTAATTTGTCGGATAGACGATATTTGGAAATTTGAATTTTGTATAATCTTCGTCGATTGACGGAATTCTGTAATTCGGATATTTTTTTTCGTTGACAAGGTTTAATCCGAAGAGTTTGTTGTTCAGTTAACAAATTGATATAGTGTTGCTGACAATATGTTGATTTCTCGGGTCAATTCGACAAGTCTGATATTGTGTTATTTACGATATATTAAAAAATTAAAATTCTGTTGTGAATTATCGTGTTTTCGGGTGCGTTTTTTTTTTGTTCAGTGTAGATTTTGTGTTTTACTGGGAGTGGTTGCCGGAAATACTTCAGATTTGATCCCAGAGTTGAACTGTTTGTTCAAGCGTCGAGGTATTCTTTTTTTGGAGGGGAATGTTATTTAATGAGAGAAGCGTGAATGATTGTGATTCGTTAGAAAATAAAGGCGATCTGAGAGTATTCATTTTCGTAGCGTTTGTTTCAATTTTGCTGTTGTGTTAAAACAATGTCTGTATCGGTTTTCTGTTCAGTGCTGTAAGTTTTGTTCTCTTAATAATTTATTTTTTATAAATGATCGTGTGAAAGATTTTGTTGTTGTTTTTCTTTCTTCTTTTTTTCGCCCACGTGTTCACACGTGACAGTTTTTTCTTTTGTTTATTTTTAACCGTGTCGGTTAAAGATAATGGCGTTATGGTGACGATTTTGTTTGTTCATTTATTTTATTTATTTATTTGCCCACTTGCGTTCCAAAATGGCGTCATGTTGAACATTTTGTTATTCCAACTGTAGCTGAAGGTTGTGGCGGAGATCTACACTATCGATTGCTATTATTATTATTGAAATAAAAAAAATATAAGAAAAGAAAACGAAAAACGATTTTTTGAAATTCCATTAAAAAATTAAGAACATATACTGTAAACATATATTTTGTATTATTTTTCTCTAATTTTCAGGAAAAACAGCTAGTATATATATATATATATATATATATATATATATATATATATATATATATATATATATATATATATATATATAGTTTCGGAAGTTTCTCAACCATTAAAACTATATTAAAAAGAACAAAAAAAAACAAAAAAACTTATAGTCCCAAGTCTTCCAGTGGAAAATCACTCATGTAAGTCAATTTATTTTTTACAGTTATTATATTAGTTTGTTTCTAACACTATTTTAAGGGATCATCAGTTGTTTACCATGAAAAAATGTTTCGGGAATTTAATATATATATATATATATATATATATATATATATATATATTAACATAATAAAATTCTAAGTCTAATAAATAATACCAGCGATATAGTCGAAGTTGCTTTGTTTTTGATTTTGTATTTGTTTACATCCGAAAACACTGAGTTTATTCTTCGTCTAGCTATATGTTGAAAATGTTGCTTGTTGGGCCGAGTGGACATTTTGTAGGAGAATGTTCACATGGATTAAGTGTATGCAATGAGCGCAAAGAGAACTATTTTCGATTGTCTTTAAGTTGTGTAGAATCGAAGGAGGCTGAGTGGTACAGTGAGTGTTGTAGTGATGTGGATAATAATGTGTAGTAGTAATACTACAAACGGCAACAACAGCAGCAGCAACAAGCCGCTATCAACGATGTTTTGAATCTCTGCTTGACTTCTAAGCTGGGCGCTGATTGGCGCAGACATTTAACTTCGTTTCTGATTTGCCCAATCAGAAACAATCTCTCATACGAGCAGAGATTGGTCCCAGAGTTTATAAAAGGCAGCGATATTTTCTCTCTTTGGTCGCAAGCAGCCTGCTCTCACCCCTGCTGTCTACCCATCCACATTTCTCGGGTCAACAACAAAACTTCTTTCTTGGCCCGCAAAACTACCGACGTTATCCACAGCTAACTTGGTCGTCAAGAAGACTTAAACATCCAACAAGGCGACAGCCTCACGCACGCACGTGAACTTATATCATTGTAACACATACACACATACTTACAAACACACATGAAATCGGCCTGACTTTAAACAACTTATACATACGTATAGATTTTCTCATAAGATCATTCTTCTAATATTAACTATTCTCCTTTCCCTACAAACAGGACATTTATGATTCATATTATAAACTTTCAAACCTTTTTCTCGTCTAAACTCTTGAACATAGTATTCTATTGCTAACACCCTCCCTCCTCCTCTCAATATTACATGTTAACGACGATGGCCAATAAAGTTGTTAGAATGAAATTTTATCTTTTTATTCTACATTTAGAGCATGCAACCTTCTGACAACTTTGTGGGTCATCTTCGTTTTTCTCGACCCTTCGAAACTGTTAAAGCTCAATTTCGCTTTATTTTTTTTTCAAAAACACAAACTAGGCGGAGGGTATTTTTAGTGGTAATACTACGAACGGCAACAATACAACAGCAGTGGCAACAAGCCACCATTAACGATGTTTTGAATATCTGCTTGACTTCTAAGCTGGGCGTTGATTGGGCAAATCAGAAACGAAGTTAAATGTTTACGCCGATCAGTGCCCAGCTTAGAAGTCAAGCAAAGATTCAAAACATCGCGGCTTGTTGCTGTTGCTGTTGTTGTTGCCGTTCGTAGTATTACTGCTCCAAATAGACGAGTGTTTAGCACAACCAAATCGATTAACAGAATTGTTGGAAAATGGAATGGTTCGGGGTCAATATTGTCGAAGAGCCCGCACTTCAGGTCACCAATTCTTGTTATGGGGAAGGCAATCTGAAAAGAAAAAATGATAAAGTCTACCCATGCAAAATAATCATTTTTATTGACAACGAAAGATAAAGAGAGTTCAGAGTGTCCCAAGAACGTTCTGGTGAAAGAATAGTTGTTTTGTCTGTGGGTATTTTGACTTTACGTGTGTGTAAATGCGATAGGCATAAAGATGTGTGTATGTATTAGCATGTGTGTTTTGTTAGTGAGGGGGAGTATGTCTGAACTGTGTATATGCATTAGGTGAGCAGCGTATGTGTGCTTCACAGCGCGTACAGAAGTTTGTTTGAGTGTCTCGCTATGTGTGTGCTATTTTTCGAGTGCCTGGCCAAAATGTGTCGTACACCCGTGTGATGTCTCTGAAAGAAAAGGAAGAAAGCTGTGTGTTTGGGTTTTATAGCACACGTGAGATTTCGGGACTGAATATTTCTTGCACTGTGATTGGTTGAAAGGATTTTTTATTTGAGCTTTTGTCTAATCGGGAGTCTTTGTGTAATAACAACATTCACTACCGCTACTACTTCCAACACGTTCATATATACATCTCTATATTCCTTGACAAAGCATAATTAATGATAAAATCATGCTTGTTCAATATCCGAATATGGAAAAGCTAAATTTTTGCGGCTGTAGTTGTAACATGTCCCCCCCTCTCTCTCTCTCTCTCTCTCTCTCTCTCTATATATATATATATATATATATATATATATATATATATATATATATATATATATATATCTCCCTCTCTCTCTCTGTTTATTAACGGTCAAATATAAAAAGAAAATAATTTTAAAAATTGAAATAGTCTATTATAAACAAAAGAGAATATAACCATAGGCAGTAATAGTATTCAACCCTTAGTTGAAGAGGAAAACAGAGAGAAAAGGAGGAGATAGGCAAAGAAATTTTTACTTTTTTTTTTTTTTACATTTACCTGGCATTACAAACTCACCTTTTTATACAAACACTTTAAACCGAGCTCACTGCATGACCTAACGGATCATATGTTTACTAGTAACATTCTAAATTAAAAAAATATGATTCAAATAAGTTTATCTAACGCAATAATCATACATGTAAAAATGTCACATATCACTTATTGTGCTGAACAATTTGGGTTATTAATGGATACAAAATAATAACAGAAAAATGGCAAATGCATTATTTACAAAGTCGTCACTAAAATAGATGATGAAGAGAAGGCGAGTGGTTATCTAAGACCATCATAAAAAGGCGTTTTGTAGGAGTCAAAGACTCTCTTAATTCTGTTGAATGTCCTTCTGGTGCGAATAAGAACGAGTAGATAATGGTATTGTAATGTAATTTAAAAAATACCTATTTATTTCAGCCGAACTAGAAAAAAGATTATAGACAGACAATAATAAACTTTACAAAATTGCAAGACGCAACGCTCCATAGTAGATTTAATTGTGGGCTGGTGAGTTGAGAGAGCCAGTCACAGAACATCCGATTCGTACGACTCCCGAATTCCAACTGTTCGTGTAGCAGGAAAAATCTTGCATTGGATTGAGAACACTTTGAAACTAGTCCAATAAACTGGATTCATAATCCAAGCAATGGACCAATTACTCAGGGCTTGTTTGTCTGTTTACACAAGATAAAATAGTACATCGAAACACATGACTGCTACAATTACTTAGAAGTTTATCGGCTGAAGAACATCGGAGGTTATATCGTCTGAAACGTTGTGAGAATAAAATTCAAGGTGACAACAGCAGTCCGAATAATCATAATAATATAAGTGATCAATCCTCATATAAAAGATTCCGAAAGACAACTTTTTTTACACTGATTCAGACAGATCACTATTATATAGGAATCTGAATTAGTGACAAACTGATTCGTAGCATTGACCACCAGAACAACAACAGATGAATTTGCTAGTTTTAAATAAAAATGTAAATATTTTTATATACGTCCAAACATCCTAATAAGAAGCTCTGTGATTCTGTGTGTTATGCTTAAGTTTAAAATTGCATTTTCAGCGGTCTGCCAAGCTCAAGTTTTAAATAGCATTTTCAGCGGTCTGCCAAGCTCAAGTTTTAAATAGCATTTTCAGCGGTCAGCCAAGCTCAAGTTTTAAATAGCATTTTCAGCGGTCTGCCAAGCTCAAGTTTTAAATAGCATTTTCAGCGGTTTACCAAGCTCAAGTTTTAAATAGCATTTTCAGCGGTTTACCAAGCTCAAGTTTTAAATAGCATTTTCAGCAGTCTGCCAAGCTCAAGTTTTAAATAGCATTTTCAGCAGTCTGCCAAGCTAAAGTTTTAAATAGCATTTTCAGCGGTTTACCAAGCTAAAGTTTTAAATAGCATTTTCAGCGGTTTACCAAGCTTAAGTTTTAAATAGCATTTTCAGCGGTCTGCCAAGCTCAAGTTTTAAATAGCATTTTCAGCGGTCTGCCAAGCTCAAGTTTTAAATAGCATTTTCAGCGGTTTACCAAGCTCAAGTTTTAAATAGCATTTTCAGCGGTTTACCAAGCTAAAGTTTTAAATAGCATTTTCAGCGGTCTGCCAAGCTCAAGTTTTAAATAGCATTTTCAGCGGTTTACCAAGCTTATGTTTTAAATAGCATTTTCAGCGGTCTGCCAAGCTTAAGTTTTAAATAGCATTTTCAGCGGTCTGCCAAGCTAAAGTTTTAAATAGCATTTTCATCGGTTTACCAAGCTAAAGTTTTAAATAGCATTTTCAGCGGTTTACCAAGCTCAAGTTTTAAATAGCATTTTCATCGGTTTACCAAGCTTAAGTTTTAAATAACATTTTCAGCGGTCTGCCAAGCTCAAGTTTTAAATAGCATTTTCAGCGGTCTGCCAAGCTCAAGTTTTAAATAGCATTTTCAGCGGTCTGCCAAGCTCAAGTTTTAAATAGCATTTTCATCGGTTTACCAAGCTTAAGTTTTAAATAGCATTTTCAGCGGTTTACCAAGCTTAAGTTTTAAATAGCATTTTCCTCGGTTTACCAAGCTTAAGTTTTAAATAGCATTTTCAGCGGTTTACCAAGCTTAAGTTTTAAATAGCATTTTCAGCGGTTTACCAAGCTTAAGTTTTAAATAGCATTTTCAGCGGTTTACCAAGCTTAAGTTTTAAATAGCATTTTCAGCGGTTTACCAAGCTTAAGTTTTAAATAGCATTTTCAGCGGTTTACCAAGCTTAAGTTTTAAATAGCATTTTCAGCGGTTTACCAAGCTTAAGTTTTAAATAGCATTTTCAGCGGTTTACCAAGCTCAAGTTTTTAATAGCATTTTCATCGGTTTACCAAGCTTAAGTTTTAAATAACATTTTCAGCGGTCTGCCAAGCTCAAGTTTTAAATAGCATTTTCAGCGGTCTGCCAAGCTCAAGTTTTAAATAGCATTTTCAGCGGTCTGCCAAGCTCAAGTTTTAAATAGCATTTTCATCGGTTTACCAAGCTTAAGTTTTAAATAGCATTTTCAGCGGTTTACCAAGCTTAAGTTTTAAATAGCATTTTCATCGGTTTACCAAGCTTAAGTTTTAAATAGCATTTTCAGCGGTTTACCAAGCTTAAGTTTTAAATAGCATTTTCATCGGTTTACCAAGCTTAAGTTTTAAATAGCATTTTCAGCGGTTTACCAAGCTTAAGTTTTAAATAGCATTTTCATCGGTTTACCAAGCTTAAGTTTTAAATAGCATTTTCATCGGTTTACCAAGCTTAAGTTTTAAATAGCATTTTCAGCGGTTTACCAAGCTCAAGTTTTTAATAGCATTTTCATCGGTTTACCAAGCTTAAGTTTTAAATAGCATTTTCATCGGTTTACCAAGCTTAAGTTTTAAATAGCATTTTCAGCGGTTTACCAAGCTTAAGTTTTAAATAGCATTTTCATCGGTTTACCAAGCTCAAGTTTTAAATAGCATTTTCAGCGGTTTACCAAGCTTAAGTTTTAAATAGCATTTTCAGCGGTCTGCCAAGCTAAAGTTTTAAATAGCATTTTCAGCGGTTTACCAAGCTCAAGTTTTAAATAGCATTTTCAGCGGTTTACCAAGCTTAAGTTTTAAATAGCATTTTCAGCGGTCTGCTAAGCTAAAGTTTTAAATAGCATTTTCAGCGGTCTGCCAAGCTCAAGTTTTAAATAGCATTTTCAGCGGTCTGCCAAGCTTAAGTTTCAATTAGCATTTTCAGCGGTCTGCCAAACTCAAGTTTTAAATAGCATTTTCAGCGGATTACCAAGCTCAAGTTTTAAATAGCATTTTCAGCGGTCTGCCAAGCTTAAGTTTTATATAGCATTTTGGAGCGGTCTGCCAAGCTCAAGTTTTAAATAGCATTTTCAGCGGTCTGCCAAGCTCAAGTTTTAAATAGCATTTTCAACTGTCTGCCAAGCTTAAGTTTTAAATAGCATTTTCAGCGGTGTGACATGCTTAAAAACTATTATAAACTTAAGTATGACACACCAATGTAAATGCTATTTAAAAAATAGCATTTACATCGATGTGTCACGCTGAAGTTGTAAATAGCATTTTCATCGGTCTGTCAGGTTCAGTTTTAAATACCATTATTATCGGTCTATCACAATTTAATTGTAAATTGAATTTTCATCAGTCTGCCAGGCTCAAGTTTGAAATAGCCTTTTCATCGGTCTGCCAGGCTGAAGTTTGAAATAGCATTTTTATCGGTCTGTCAGGCTCAAATTTGAAATAGCATTTTCATCGGTCTGTCAAGCTGAAGTTTGAAATAGCATTTTCATCGGTCAGTCAGGCTTAAGTTTGAAATAGCATTTACATCGGTCTGTCAGGCTCAAGTTTGAAATAGCATTTTCATCGGTCTGTCAGGCTCAAGTTTGAAATAGCATTTTCATCGGTCTGTCAGGCTCAAGTTTGAAATAGCATTTTCATCGGTCTGTCAGGCTCAAGTTTGAAATAGCATTTTCATCGGTCTGCTAAGCTTCATTTGAAAAACTCTTCTTAAGTGCAATAATAAAAACACTGTTTACTTTTTTAAATTCTTCGCCATGGATCATTTGATCAAATAGATTTTATTATCATCTTTATTTTAAATGATACAAAATTAAAACAAAAAAGCAGTTTTAATTACCTGCTTCATTTTTTATGACCTGCGCCGTATATTTCAACTTAAATTTGATACATACATACATACATACATACATACATACATACATACATACATACATACGTACATGCATATCTATCTATCTATCTATCTATCTATCTATCTATCTATCTATCTATCTATCTCTCTCTCTCTCTCTCTATCTCTCTCTCTCACTCTATCTCTCTCTCTCTCTCTCTCTCTCTCTCTCTCTCTCTCTCTCTCTATATATATATATATATATATATATATATATATATATATATATATATATATATATATATATATACGCGAGCGTCGAACACGGGTAAATGTACTTTAATTTCAATTACTGTCTATGTTGATTTTTTGCGGCCTTGTAGTCCTGAGCGTTTGTCTCATGATTCTAGACTGAATCTACGAACGTCGTTCGAGCCCATGCGACCGCCTGCAACCGCCACTCCTGTACTGATGAGGGTTTTTTACCCTCAAACCTGAAACGATATCATCTGTAGGTGAAAAACACTTTAATATTTAAATAGCTATTTATAATATAACTATTTATGTATATAAATAAAGTTAGTTATGTGTATCTATACATATAAATTGAGGTATTTCTCGCACTATTAAAAAAAACAACGTTTTTCTATTAAAAAAGTGAAAGAAATGTCTAATATACTCAGTCGTGGATGTGCGAGCGACTTTAAAAAGGATAACTAATTTACATATTCCTTAAAAAAACGAACTCTCATTAATGCTCTATTCGTTTTTTTTTCTTCTGTTTTCTTATTGGATGATTGGATTCATTTAACTATTACGCAGATTTCTATTATGCATATTTTCGACATTGTTCATAATTGCGTAGCATTTGGGTTGAAAAAGTTTGCACGCAAACACAAGTTAGTGCGATTCAACCGAACATAACTTTTTAGCAATTCTGTATAAAACATTCATTTCGTTACGAAATTTAATTGCACTATAATGCATTTCGGTTCCTTTGTAAACACACCAGCCATTTCAGTCTTCAAAAATTGTTAGCAAAACAAAGTTCAGAAACTTTCAAATACAAAATAAAAATAATAATATTGAGTTCAGGGCTGGGAGCATGAATTTATTCGGGTTACTCTTTTTTTTACAGGGCAACGACTGGCATGTATCTGTATATATATATTAAGTTAGGCATGTATATATATATATATATATATATATATATATATATATATATATATACAGCGCCCGAGAAGGTGAGCACTCTGGCCATTAAAAATTGCCTGGGCAGCCCCGTCGGCATTCCCCGGTAAGGGCGCCCCAGGCAGTAAGCAACAAACTTACTCCTCCCCAAAGAGGGGAGGCCAAGCCTGAGAGGGTGGACCTCCTAGAACTGCACAGGACAGACCCATAGACTAGCGTAAATCAAGCCCGAAGGCCAAGACGATACCAGTTTATGGGGTGTAGTATCTATCGGAACAAAGGCCGATCAGTGATACAACATTTTATTTACCTCCCCAGGAGGTTAGGCACAAGGCCAGGTTTATCTTACTCCCACAAGGTAAGATGTGACCCAAGCTCGGGTCGGGAAAGTGGGACTTTAAAAGCCAGCGCTTGAGAAAGTGAGCACTCTGGCCATTAAAAATTGCCTGGGCAGCCCCGTCGGCATTCCATGGTAGGGGCGCCTCAGGCAGTAAGCAAAAAACCTAGTCCTCCCCAAAGAAGGAAGGCAAAGCCTGGGAGGGTGGACCTCCTAGAACTGAACAGGACAGACCCATAGACCGGCGTAAATCAAGCCCTGAAGGCCAAGACGATACCAGTTTATGGTGCGTATCAATCAATGATACAACATTTTATTTACCTCCCCAGGAGGTTAGGCACAAGGCCAGGTTTATCTTACTCCCACAAGGTAAGATGTGACCCAAGCTCGGGTCGGGTAAGTGGGACTTTAAAAGCCAGCGCTTGAGAAAGTGAGCACTCTGGCCATTAAAAATTGCCTGGGCAGCCCCGTCGGCATTCCATGGTAGGGGCGCCTCAGGCAGTAAGCAAAAAACCTAGTCCTCCCCAAAGAAGGAAGGCAAAGCCTGGGAGGGTGGACCTCCTAGAACTGAACAGGACAGACCCATAGACCGGCGTAAATCAAGCCCTGAAGGCCAAGACGATACCAGTTTATGGTGCGTATCAATCAATGATACAACATTTTATTTACCTCCCCAGGAGGTTAGGCACAAGGCCAGGTTTATCTTACTCCCACAAGGTAAGATGTGACCCAAGCTCGGGTCGGGTAAGTGGGACTTGAAAAGCCAGCGCTTGAGAAAGTGAGCACTCTGGCCATTAAAAATTGCCTGGGCAGCCCCGTCGGCATTCCCCGGTAGGGGCGCCTCAGGCAGTAAGCAATAAACTTACTCCTTCCCAAAGAGGGAAGGTAAAGCCTGGGAGGGTGGACCTCCAAGAACTGCACAGGACAAACCCATAGACCGGCGTAAATCAAGCCCCGAAGGCCAAGACGATACCAGTTTATGACGTGTATCAATGATACAACATTTTATTTACCTCCCCAGGAGGTTAGGCACAAGGCCAGTTTTATCTTACTCCAACAAGGTAAGATGTGACCCAAGGTCGGGTCGAAGAAAATGGGACTTGAAAAGCCAGCGCCCGAGAGGTAAGCACTCTGGCCATTTAAAAATTGCCTGGGAAGCCCCGTCGGCATTCCCCGGTAGGGGCGCCTCAGGCAGTAAGCAATAAACCTAGTCCTCCCCAAAGAGGGAAGGCAAAGCCTGGGAGGGTGGACCTCCTAGAACTGCACAGGAGAGACCCATAGACCAACGTAAATCAAGCTCTGAAGGCCAAGACGATACCAGTTTATGGTGCGTATCAATCAATGATACAACATTTTATTTACCTCCCCAGGAGGTTAGGCACAAGGCCAGTTTTATCTTACTCCAACAAGGTAAGATGTGACCCAAGGTCGGGTCGAAGAAAATGGGACTTGAAAAGCCAGCGCCCGAGAGGTAAGCACTCTGGCCATTTAAAAATTGCCTGGGAAGCCCCGTCGGCATTCCCCGGTAGGGGCGCCTCAGGCAGTAAGCAAAAAACCTAGTCCTCCCCAAAGAGGGAAGGCAAAGCCTGGGAGGGTGGACCTCCTAGAACTGCACAGGAGAGACCCATAGACCAACGTAAATCAAGCTCTGAAGGCCAAGACGATACCAGTTTATGGTGCGTATCAATCAATGATACAACATTTTATTTACCTCCCCATGAGGTTAGGCACAAGGCCAGGTTTATCTTACTCCCACAAGTAAGATGTGACCCAAGCTCGGGTCAGAAAGTGGGCTTTTAACAGCCAGCGCCAGAGAATGTGAGCACTCTGGCCATTAAAAATTGCCTGGGCAGCCCCGTCAACATTCCCCAAGTAGGGGCGCCTCAGGCAGTTAGCAATAAACTTACCCCTCCCCAAAGAGGGGAGGCAAAGCCTGGGAGGGTGGACCTCCTAGAACTGCACAGGACAAACACATAGACCGGCGTAAATCAAGCCCCGAATGCCAAGACGATACCAGTTTATGACGTGTATCAATGATACAACATTTTATTTACCTCCCCAGGAGGTTAGGCACAAGGCCAGGTTTATCTTTCTCCCACAAGTAAGATGTGACCCAAGGTCGGGTCGGGAAAGTGGGACTTTAAAAGCCAGGGCCCGAGAGGTGAGCACTCTGGCCATTTAAAAATTGCCTGGGCAGCCCCGTCGGCATTCCATGGTAGGGGCGCCTAAGGCAGTAAGCAACAAACTTACTCCTTCCAAAAGAAGGAAGGCAAAGCCTGGGAGGGTGGACCTCCTAGAACTGCACAGGACAGACCCATAGACCGGCGTAAATCAAGCCCCGAAGGCCAAGACGATACCAGTTTATGGCGCGTATCAATGATACGAAATTTTATTTACCTCCCCAGGAGGTTAGGCACAAGGCCAGGTTTATCTTACTCCCACAAGTAAGATGTGACCCAAGCTCGGGTCGGAAAGTGGGGTTTGAAAAGCCAGCGCCCGAGAAGGTGAGCACTCTGGCCATTAAAAATTGCCTGGGCAGCCCCATCGGCATTCCCCGGTAGGGGCGCCTCAGGCAGTAAGCAATAAACTTACTCCTCCCCAAAGAGGGGAGGCAAAGCCTGGGAGGGTGGACCTCCTAGAACTGCACAGGACAGACCCATAAACCGGCGTAAATCAAGCCTGAAGGCCAAGACGATACTAGTTTATGGCGCGTATCGATGATACGCCATAATGTTTTGAAATACCGTATATATAGTATTCTCCAAATACCCACAAACAGCTATAAGAATAGCTTATTTGCATATTTATGTTATAAAGAGTTTCTGATAAATTAATATTCTGTAATATACATTTCTAATTTTTTTTGCCAATTTTTTTATATATATGCTATAGTTTTGTCACTATTAATATTATTATTAATAAATTAATTAAAGCAATTTAATTTTTAAAAAGGATAGCGTTTTAAAAGCTTTCTTAGAATTTCATTTTATCTGAAACTTCCGGTTTAAACTTACAGCATGAGTGAAACGTCTGATGTAGCTGAGATGCTAAGATCTTAACCAAAAGGCCAAGGAACCATACAAAACTAATGTTTTGTGAGTAGGCATTTTTAAATGAATGAAAAAAGACATGATTTAATCGGAACATCTTTTAATGAGGGTGAGTAGTGTAGTATTGGTTCTGTTGTCATAAGACCGTCCTCTCAGGAATTACCTCCTCCTTTTTTAAAGGGGTGGGGGGAATCTACCCAGGTATTACATCCTCCTCTAGAGAGGGGGTAAATTAATACCTGTTATGTTTTCATGTGACCATTTTCCCAGGGACTACCTTCTCCTTTTTTGGGGGTGGGGGTGTAGTATCCGTTCTGTTGTCATGATACCATACTCGTAGGCATTACCTTGTCTTTGATGGAAGATACTCCCGGATATTACCTCAAAGTGATGATCAGTGGTTGTAGTGTTGGAAAGTTCCCCCAAAAAAGAAAGTTCCCCTGCTCAGTTTGTGGCAAGGAAATCACCTGCAATTCAATGGTTTGTGGTATTTGTTAGCATTGGATACACAGGAAGTACATTGGGGAAACTGGTAGATTGAGAGAGGGTGACCAGTTTGTGTGCAAGAAGTGTAAGACATTGGAGATAGATGAGAACTCAGATGTGGAAAAAGTATATCTGAGTGGCGAAGCTATTGAAGTTGTCAAGAAGTTTTGTTACCTTGGTGATAAAATTGGAGCAATGGATGGAGTTGGTGCTAGTGTGATTGCAAGTTAGGAGTGGATAAAGTAAGTTCAGGGAACTTCTGCCATTACTAACCAGCAGAGCATTGACACAGTTGATCAAGGGAAGAGTCTATCAGGCATGTATACACGAGTCTATTAGGCATGTGATGATGTATGGAAGTGAAACCTGACCGGTGAGGGTTGATAACATACATGCATTACATAAATAGAAATGAGAATTATATGATGGATGTATAATGTGAGTCTTAAAGGCAGGCTTAGTTCTGATGACCTCAGAGGGAGATGTGTGCAAAAGAGTAGACCGATGGTATGGCCATGTTGAAAGAATGGATGAGAGGTATTGAGTTAGTAGATGTAGAACAGTTGAAGTAGAAGGATCATTTAACAAGGAAAAACAAAAAAAAACATGGAAGGAAGTGATAAAAATGGACTTGAGAGAAAGAGGGATAAAGACCTGGCTAGAGATAGGTTCGTTTGGAAGTCAATTTATTAGAGCCGTCCAACACATGCCAGCATGTAAAACAGCCGTTAAACCGATGATGATGATGATGATGATGATGATGATGATGATGATGATGATGATGATGATGATGATGATTCCTATTTAAATCGATCTCTCTAAACTATATAAATCTACTTTTATATTATAACCTCCTATATATATATATAATATGTATAGGTATGTACACCACGCACACACAACATATATATATGTATGTGTGTTGTGTGTGCGTGTATATATATATATATATATATATATATATATATATATATATATATATAGGTGTGTGTGCAGAGATAAGAGGACAATAAAAATTGTAACCTGGTATTTAAGTGAGTCGTAAAACAATAAATATTTCAAAACCATCACTCACACCATGCTAACCCAGTGATATATATATATATATATATATATATATATATATATATAGAGAGAGAGAGAGAGAGAGAGAGAGAGAGAGAGAGAGAGAGAGAGAAAGAGAGAGAGAGAGAAAGAGAGAGAGAGAGAGAAAGAGAGAGGGGGGATAGTGAGAGGGAGGGGTGTTTTATGTATATATATATGTAAAGATTTGCATATTTCACTAGGGGTGGTCTGAAATAGTTGTGATTGCATTTTCCCAGAATGAAGGTAATCATTGCATTTCTCTTTCAACTGCTATGGACCCTATCAGGTAAGATATCCCTTTTGTCTTGTCATATAAGCACGTTTCATGGTCGCCAACCCTTTGAACTGCACCGACCACTAAATGTATAATTTAAAATTTCACTGTCGTCTAATAGGAATTTAGAAAAAAGTAAATGTAAATATATTCATACAATAATGATCGAAAAACTTTTGTTTTATTAATATGAATTCCTAAAAAAAGCAATTATTCAATGCATTCAACATTTGTAAACGTTACTATTAGCGACATAAATAATTTAAAAGAAAATATAGTTGAGAAATTAGTAAAAAAAAAACAATTTATTTTGGTTTATCTACTAATTTGCGACCTATTTGCGTTAAAAACTTAGATATTTAATAGAAGTTATAAGCAATTTAAATTCTGTAATTATTGGCTGTGAGTAAAGTAATAAGGGGTTCCTGTCAATAAACAATATGTCTGCCACTGATTATTTTACTTGCAACCAATAATTATGGAACTTAAAATGCTTATGACTTCTATTAAATATTAAATATTAAATATTAATTTTTTCAATGCAAATATGTCACAATAAATTGTTTTTGACTATTCCCAGCTGTATTTCCATTCAAATAATTTGTTGTCAATAGTAATGTTTATCTCAAAAGTAATTTCTTCCCATTCGGCATCCTCTTCAACTACTTGTGCTTGGTTCTTCCTGATTTTGATTTTGTTTTTGATTTCATGGTCTTGATGTTTTGCAGTGTTGTGGCAACATTTTCGATATGTTCGTAATCCATATTACAAAATTACATTATAACTTCGGTCCCTTGCGTATGTCAGGTTTGCAGGAACTTATGACTAAAGCATCCAGTAACTAGTTATCAATAGTAATTGTAAGAGACTATTGAACGTAACTTTTAATTTATACAATGGTTGGACGATGCCACATTTGTGCACTTGTGTACTCGTATTTATTTCAAGATTACATGAGGTGCTGAACATATATACCATCAATAATATCTTTTGGTACTCGTCTTTATTTTTATCGAAAGCTTCATACATTTTTTTTTAACTGTTCTAATTAAGCTTCCTCAGCTATGTCAAACCCTAACAACATCTCAGGAAGAGACCAGACTACAACTGTGGACCAGACGGCTAGAAGATACCCCCCCCCCCTCTCTTACTAACATTGGAATTACTCCTTCTGAGGCCCTCCCTCCCGGTTCAGAAGCACCCTGGGTCCAGTGAAAAACACTCAACCGCTTGAGAACAGGAATAGGGCAATCAAAAGTTGCTATGAATAGATGGAGCAACAAAACTGACTCAACCATCTGCGAATGTGGGGAGGAGGACGATACGATGCAAGACTATCTTGTCTGTCCTTTACTGTCCAACCGGTGCAGCTTCAAAGATCTTGAAGAGTACAACAATAATGCAAAGGACTGCATCAAAAAGTGTGAAACTGACGTATGAGCAGATGACACTTCAAAGACATGCAAAGAAGAAGAACAGTAATTGTTAGAAACTATTCACTAACGAGTATTGAACATGACTGTAGTTTATACAATGAGTGGATGATGTCACATGTGTGTACTTCTGTACTTGTGTACTCACTTTGATTTCGAGATTATATGAGGTGCTGAACATATATACTATCCATAATACGTTTTGTTATATGTTGTTTTTGAATGTGAAACTTCATAAATATGAAATAATATCCCAATATTTTTTAGGACTATAAAAAATTTGGCATGGACCACCATTGGTCTGTGGATCACCAATCGGCGATCATTGGGTCAGCTAACACATTGATGAAAAAATTTCAGGTTCCTTCTGAACATTGCTTTAGCGTTTCTGGAGAAAAGAAAACATGAAGACATTTTCTTGTATAAAGTAAATTCGTATCAATCAGCTTAGTATCACTTTGTTGAACGTGTTGATTCTCTTGTTGGCATTCTCGCAGGAGGGACCACGTGAAGGTTGCCAATCCCCCTAAGTGAAAGTGGTGCTATATGGGCTAATCTTAGCATTGACTGTAAGACAAACTTCTATAATGTTTTGTGTAATGAAAGAGTCATCAAACGAAAGGAAAACAAAACCCTTCTATAAATAACAACGACATATTCATTTGAGTGACCTACACCGTTGAATGTAGGTAGCCGGATGTTAAGATAATGTAGAAAAAGAATTAAAGTAAGAAGGTAGGAAAGTATGTTGGCTGCCTCTTTTCTTCGATCTGTATTTCTTCCAGTGGAGAATAGCCTTGTTCGGCTGTCCAGTGAACAAAGGCAGGAAAGAGGACGTCTTTCTGCATTGGTGTCGGAAAGCTCTCTGGTGTCTGCAATTCCCAAAGAGGCTGGAAGTAGTCCTTCAAAGTTTTGATTGAAATTAATATGCCCTGGAGTCTGATTAGTCCTTGTGTGACCAAATCACCTCACAGGGCTGCTGTCTGCAAGGAGAAAGAAATATTAATGTTCATAGTACTAATTACTATAAGCGACATAAATATATTCAATTCGGAAATTATTCAAAACAATTTATTTTGCTTTTTCTACTCATGCCTTTTGGCTAAGATCAAAGTGTAGTATCTGTTCCGATGGATACTGCACACCGTACTGGTGTTGTCTTGGCCTTCGGGTCTTGATTTACGCCGGTCAATGGGTCTGTCCTGTGCAGTTCTAGGAGGTCCACCCTCCCAGGCTTTGCCTCCCCTCTTTGGGGAGGAGTAATTTATTGCTTACTGCCTGAGGCGCCCCTACCGGGGAATGCCGACGGGACTGCCCAGGCAATTTTTAAACCCCACTTTCCCGACCCGATCTTGGGTCACATCTTACTTGTGGGAGTAAGATAAAAACTGGCCTTGTGCCTAACTCCTGGAAAGGAGTAAATCAATACTCATTTAAAAAAGAAATAGTTGAACAGAAATATCAAATCCGTATTTACAGGCATGAACAGGACCTCAAACACAATAACTCCACCAACACACTCATCATACACAAGAATACCTTTAATCACAATTGTGACCTTAGACTGCACCCTCCTTAAGACTGAATCCTTTCTCTCATGCTGCAAGTGCATTGAAAGCGCTCTCATTCTTCTTTGATCACCATCTAATGTTAATCTCAGGCTTGGCTCTTCTTATCCAAACATATTGCAAAAATCGCGCTCAAACAATGTAATATACCCTCCCCCACTACACTATTAACTCGGATCCGATTGAGTACTGCTTATTTTTATCAGCATTATCTATGTTTTCCCTTTTTAAAATTTTATTTTTAGCTTTTTCCAATTAACGTATTTCGCATGTGCTGCATATTTTCAAATAAGTACATACGCATCAAAACATCTCTTTTTCTATGCTTTGTCGGTTTTCTCAATGAATTTCAAATATTCACTTTTTTTCTTAAGACGCTAGTTGATCCAAACAAAACCGGTCAATCTCTCGTTTGCTTTTTACTTTTTCCTGTGTGTAATTGTTCTTTCCATTCTGTCTTTCACACACACACACACACACACACACACACACACACACACACACACATATATATATATATATATATATATATATATATATATATATATATATATATATATATATATATATATATATATACGTTGGTCAAGCATAATATCTGATCATTGACCGAATTACGTCTACGGTAATATTTTGAAATTTTTGAATCACAAACACTGTTAAGAAATATAATTCCTATTCAATGTTTAGTTAAGTTTGTATTTTTTTACTTCAAATTAACCTCTTTTCACAATATTGAATGCCGAAACTCAACACCTAATGTGGACGATACTGGGTGGGTGGGGGTGGGGGAGTTCATACATTTCCAACCACTATTTAAAATTGGTTTTATAAAAAATTATATAATATAAATTAAAAATCTTTATTTATCTTTTATTTTTATTTTTAGGGGTATTTTTTATCATTAAATTAGTGTAAATTGGTGGGTGTAGGGTGCTTAATTTGCTGAAAGTGGTTGCACGATTAACAGGAGGGGAGCATATGTACACAAATACACACACATACATATATCTTCCCCCCTCACACACACACACACACACCATCCGATCCGTATGCACAAATATTGTTATCTTTAGATGGCTTGTATATACACACACACACACGCACGCACACACATATAGGATAGCATTCATCACCCGTGGTGAAAATCCAAGCTGGGTGTGGGATAGGAGTGTTGTTTATCATTAATTTGCTGAGGGCGGTTGTGCAGTTGACAGGGGGCATATGCATAAAAATTTACACGCACACATACATATATATTCCCACACATATACACACACACTATCCCATCCGTATGCAGAAACATATACACACACACCTATATACACAAATTCACTTATATAAATTCAAGAAAATGCATGTGCATATAATATCTATTTTCAATTTTCTTTTCTATTTGTTTTTGCTGGGGATTTACCTGCTATTTTAGAGGCTCCAACTGAGAAACCATTTTAGGATTCTAAATGTCCCTTTAAGTGCAATTGTTTGGCTCTCTCCTGCACTTTGTTCACCGGGTATATTCGCTAGCTAGTTTTTTTTCATGAGTCAAGTGGCTCCTATAATTACTGGAATGATTGAAATCTTCCTAAGATTATAGTTTTTTTTCATGTCGTACATTAGTTCTCTTCTCCCCTTCAGCTCTGTTTAAGCCAGCATCATTAGGGATACTGACTTCAACTAGGGTTGCTACTTTCTTCCTCTTGTCCATATCACTATGTCAGTCATACTGTCATAATGGATGGCGTATGACTTATTTCTAACAGTTCATTCTGATATATGTTCCCAGGACTTGCTGCTACACTGAATGTTCAATTTTTTACAAATGATCCAATGGAGATATTTACATACTCTATTGTGTCGCATTGTATAGTAGCCGTCACCCAGCAGAACTTTACAACTGGATGTCAGGTGGCTCACACTCTCTACTTCTGTGTGGCAGAACCTGCACTTGTTGTCGTTGCTGAGACCACTTATCTTTTTAAAGGCATTGGTCATCACGCCTTGATCTTGAGCTGCCATTATCATCCTCTCCTTATCATAATGGAGTGATCCTCTTTTCAGCCAGTCTACAGAACCTTCCTTATCTATATATTCCTGGGATAGTTTATCCAGAAAATATTTGGCACATTATTCGTTGGCCGATTCTTCCAGTTTTCTGCAATGGAAGATCTTGCTGTATTTCTGACGGCTCTTTCGGGCTATTTTCGTGGCAGGCTTGTTTGGTGTTTCTATCTCATTTGTAAGACAGTCTTGTCCAAAATATTTGACCAGTTTTGTGATAGAGGTTGTTCTACTGGCTTTGTTTCTTGCTGTTGATGTACCATCATAAGGTTTGGGTTCTGGGAGCTTGTCAGATATTGGTCGGTGCTCATAGTAGAAGAGATAAGCTATCTCCTTGGAAGATTACTCTTCGGATCTTGACTTCAGGGATTGTTATTGTTCCATTGGTGTGGCTTAATGGCATTGTTGTGTGTCACATCTTTATATGGACAGCCATAGTTTTCTTGATTACCTGATAAATCTTATATAATTAAAAGTACCACAGTAGCCATATGTGAGGCACACTATCATATGCCTTTTGGTAATCAATACAGGCCATGCTTAGGTTTCTCTGCCTTTTCCTACAGTCCTCAAGGATGGTCTTATTAATCAGCAACTGGTCCTTGGTGCCAAAACACTTCCTCCTGCATCCTGCTTGTTCCTTTTCTAGGTACGCTCCAGAAGAGAGGTGTTCATAGATACTGTTTGTAACCAGGCCAGTGAAGAGCTTGAAGGTCGTAGTGAGACAGTAGATGAGTCTGTATTTACTAGGGTGTTGTGTCTCACTCGTTTTGGGTATGATGTTTGTATCTATGTGTATGGGGATGTATGTGTGTTTAGAGACAAGTACACATATGCATTGTAGGTATGTGTATAGGGATATACGTATATATACACATGCATTTTTATATTTTTATGCATCTATATATGTGGATTTACATATATGGGTATGTGTATATGTTTGTGCATACAGATAGGATTGTATGTGTGTATATGTGTGGGAAGGTATATGCATGTGTGTGTGTATTTGTATGCATATGCCATCCCCCTGTCAACTGCGCAAGCTCCCCCTCACTCTCTCACTCTTTCTCTCCTCCCCTCTCTCTCTCTCTCTCTCTCTCTCTCTCTCTGCGTGTATACAAGCCATTTAAAAATGAAAATAAAGATTAAAAAATAAATAAAAACTGTTATTTTAACTTATATCATATACATTTTTATAACACCAATTTTAGAAGAAAAACTTTAAACTTCAATAAACCACTTAGTTAACTGAGGGGGTGGGGAACCTTTTGAGATCGTCAGGGAAGGAAAAATAAAAAATGACACGAGTTATCGAACTTAGACTTAGGACTCTGAACGATAATCGTCCCACATTTTTAAAAATTTGTTTATATTTCTTTTGTAGATTTAAATTGAAAATATATTACGCTCAGACATAACTTTTCCAATTCAAATAAATGGTTAACGCTAACTATCGCTAAAATCTAACAAATACCACAATCATCAAGTGGTAACAGATTTTTGGGTGCTTGTTGCTTAAAAGTCCGAAAAAAAGATTTCTTTGTCTTTTACTGTTTAAGAGGTAAATAAGGGGCAGTAACTCTTAATTGTAATTTTGAGCCAGATTTTACGAGCATACGATCGCCTTGGTGCCGAAGGATTCCATCATTTGTGTGTGAATCACAAGTACAATTTTGTTGATCCACAAACCGGGGCCACCACCAACCACGTTGAACGTATGTGGTGTGAAGCAAAAAAAAAATAAATAAATAAAATTGAATGTGGCACCCACACGCAAATGGTGGATTCCTATCTTGCAGAATTCATGTGGCGGCAGAAATTCAAACCTGTAAATGCTTTTGCCCAAATTTGCAAACAAATTGCTGAATTTTATTCAGTATAAAACCCAAGTATAAACACAATAAATTCTTAAATTTTCCATTGCTGTATACTTTGTTGTTCATTTATTACTAATTAATTTTCTGTAAATTACGTTACATGTAATAACAACAGTTGATAAGAGTTACTGCCCCTTATTTACCTCTTAAACAGTAAAAGACAAAGAAATCTTTTTTTCGGACTTTTAAGCAACAAGCACCGATTTTTGTCTACCTTTCCCCTGAGAAGTATTATTAATTAGGAAATCCTCCAATATAACGAGTACACTTAATTACTGGGTTTTTCAACAAAAATAATTCAACAAATAGATGCTATCTTAACGAAGGTGTGAGTTGATTTTCTTTTTCTTTTCATGTGTGCAATGATTATTACATCTGACACCATTATTTTTACAGATATAATGCTGATTGGATATTGCATGGATTTTATTGCTGATCTCTTTTTCGTTTAATTTCGGACTAAACCTTTCTTCTTTTGAATATATGATTTTTTAAAAAAGTTTTTAGAGTAATATTTTACTTCTGATGATTTACCCTATAACTTTGATAAAATTTGAAAATACTGATGAGGAGAATTCTTTATGCAAAATAAATTTTACAAAAATGTCATTTCATACTGAATAAGGTTGTATTTCTCGAAAAGGTGTGTACATGCATTGGACGTGTTAAGATATTTATAACTTGGTTTGAATATTTGAAATTCTATTGAATGTGTTTTGAATATATTAAACTGTATCCTATTAATAAAGGAACGTTCTAATATATATATAACCTATTAATTATTGGGCTTATGCTAACTGCAGTACAACTCATAGGTATGAAATAATATCTATATATTTTTGAATATATATATATATATATATATATATATATATATATATATATATATATCTGGTACCTAAGGTACTTAAGCTTTTTTTTTTTTTCCAATGCAACTTTTATTCCTATATAATCTTATATCTAGCTACCATATCGCAGAATGGTTCTTGGGTGTAGTGTTTGGATAGTATTATTATTAGTATTGTTATAATTAATGTTATTTAATATGGAAATCACCATATCACACAGTAGTCTTAAGGGTAATATATTATCATTATTATTATTATTATTATTATTATTATTATTTATGTATAAATAACATTTAAGCTGAATTATTTCTACACTTGATTATTGGGGAAATGGTCGTTTGATCAGTACCATTGGAGAGCCATAAATATTATAACTGTCCTATTTTTAAATCTCCGAAACAGTTACATGGTAAACAGCTGATGATCCCCGTGTTAATATTAGATGCTTAAGTTAAGGTCTCCTGTTTTTGTTTCACTGTTAGATACTTAAATCCCCCTTTTTAAAAAAAAAATTTTTATTTATGAATTTTCCAACGAATGCTAAGTCTGCAATATCTTGGATCTAATAAGTTTCTCTGGGAATTTAAATTGCATTTTCCTTTTCTTTTTTTTCTTTTGTTTAAAATGACTCAAAGCTTCTTTAGACTATATATATATATATATATATATATATATATATATATATATATATATATATATATATATATTATTTATCTACCTCCCACAAGGTAAGATGTGACACAAAGTCGGGAAAGTGGGATTAGATAAGCCAGCGCTCGAGAGGTGAGCACTCTGGCCATTTAAAAACTGCCTGGGCAGCCCCGTCGGCATTCCCCGGTAGGGGCGCCTCAGACAGTAAGCAATAAACTTACTCCTCCCCAAAGAGGTGATGGAAAGCCTGGGAGGGTGCACCTCCTAGAACTGCACAGGACCAGCAACCCCCAATAGACTGGCGTAAATCAAGACACAAAGGCCCGGACGATACCGGTTTATTAGGCGGGGTAAAAACCCTGGCTATATATATATATATATATATATATATATATATATATATATATATATATATATATATAGGTGACTCTCACTCCATTTGTATTTATTAACATGTTTTAATTTATATTTTAAGTATACCCCCCCCCCCCATAAATATATGTATGGAAAAAAAACTAAATTAGTTTCAGCATGTAATTTTATTGTAACAAAAAACAATGTTCCACCCCCTCCAAAAAAAAGTTTATTTTTATAACTCACTAAAATCTCTTAACTCCAAATTTAATTTTTCATAATGTGAAATCATTTATAGCGGCTTAGATGTACGACGGCAGTTTTATGACCTAGTTTAGTAACCTGTCTTTTGAAAATATTTTTAAACAAATTTCTTAATTGTACCCGGTGTAAGAAAAAAGGGCAATCTTCACTTTCGGCTACAGGTTAGTTTAAGTTTAGTGTTCGGGTTAGATTAGATATCCCTACAGTATATATATAAATGCCCCCCCCCCTCCCCAAAAAAAAACCCCTTTAAAAATGTAAGTTTTTTCACCGCTTAAGAAAAAGTTTCCCTCCATTTGTATTTATTTACATGTTTTAATTTATTTTTAAAGCATTCCCCCAATACTTTCTTGTACACAAAAACCTAAATTATTTTCAGAGCGTTATTTTATTGTAACAAAACACAATTACCTTAACCTCTAAAAAGAAAATTGAAAAAAAAATAACGTATCCAATACAGAATAATCTTGAGAATTTGTTTTTTATTTCGCGTAAGAAGAAATCCTTCTAGAATAAGGTATGTCAAAAACACACCAACCAGTATTTGCTTTGCTAGACTAGACAACCTCAAAAATTAAAAAATTCTGACCTATTCCGATGCAAGCTATGCTAATCTTCCTGATAGGGGAAGACAAGGAGGACAAATTGTCTTTCTTGCAGATGAAGAAATGAGAGCTTGTCCACTAACATGGAAATCCACTAAAATCAAAAGAGTGGTTAAATCAACATTAGCTGCAGAGACCCTATCATTTATTGAAAGTTGTGATATGTCCTTCCTTATGGCAAAAATAGTTGCTGAAATTATTTACAATGATAGAGAGTCAATTTTACCTATTCACTGCCAGGTTAACAATAAAAGTTTGTTTGAGGCAGCAGAAACAATTAAGGTAATAAAAGACATCAGCCTACGTGTAGAGATGTAAATTGTTTGGGAAATGATATAGAGAAAAGAAGTGACATTGTCATGGATACGAAATGATGAACAATTGGCAGATACCCTTACAAAGGATGGATTATCAAGTGCAACTCTCTTAAAAGTGCTTGATGAAGCACACCTATTTATTTGAAGCTCCATTTGAGCTATTTGGATTTTTTTTTAAATGGGGGGGGGGGGGGGGAGAGTTCAATATGCAATGTGGGTTTGTCCTGAATTGGTCACTAGTTTTGTTTAGTGATCACAACCCAACAAAAGTGTGAGAAGTAGGAAAGAAGAATAGGGGGAGATTGTTAATGTTGTATGGGTTACTGTTCTTGGTTTAGGAATAGCCACCAGGGCTAGGATCTATAAGAGTCTGGTAGCCATATTGGATGGGTTCAGAAGTTAAATAACAATTGGATCAGAAGCACTGTTAAAGAAATTGGATTACCAGCGGATGGTATTAGGATATTTAGCATCCATGATAATTCAAAGTTATTTTAGTTTATTAATTCGATTAATTCCTAATATATAGATAGTCAGACGATAAGGCCTTAAGGAAAATTTTAGCAATTCTCTTTTTTATTCTCCAGTCGCTCCTCCTTTTCATCTTTGATAAAATAAATAATGTTTCCTCTGAAAGTTATCCTACCATTTTATTGTACTAGTAATCTGCTCTCTCTCACACACCCCCCACACACCCACACACACACGCACACACGCACACACACATATATATATATATGTATGTATATATATATATATATATATATAATATTATAACATTATAATTGGGTAGATTATAAAATTTCTGACATAATTAAACTTTTAAATATTATAATCAAGCTCTGAATAAAAAACACTAAACAATGTTTATCCATATGTACGTGCGTTTCAGAAAAGCATTTTATTAACACTATTACACATCAAAGTAAAGCTTGAAAACTTTTATGATTTTCCTCATCAGCATATAGAAAATCATAAAATATAAATAAGTATAAAATAGTATTGCATCTGCCAAATCGATCTTTGATTTTGCCTGGCCAGTGAATTAAGGATTTTACTATCTGTGTTATTCGTATAATGAAAAAAGAATTCAAATCAATTTAATCGGTTACATAGTATATCGGCTAGATACATCCTTCAGTAAAAGAAAGTTTCCAATAAACACTGCCATTTTTCAATGGATTGTCATCTATTCTCATTAGCCAATCACATCGGTGCATTTGTTACAGATAAGGACACACGAACTTACTACAAAAATACAGAGGGGAAGAGGGGGAGAAAGAAAGAGAGAGGGGGAGATTGTAGCCGGATACAATTATTATTATTATTATTATTTACTCACTAGGAGTTTTCACACAATTCAGTATCAGTGATTGCTCACTAACAATAGCTAATGATCTTCCCTAGAGTATGAGTGACAATAAATCTCCCCAGATTTCCAGCACTCTCCATCTCTTTTTGATAACCATTGCAAATCATTTTACGTTATTGCAACAACCGTTTACCATTGATTTATCACTGGCACAAACTGTTGGTCTTCTCTGGAATTTGAGTAGCAATAAGCCTCCCAAAGTCCCAGTACTCTCCGCATCTTTCCGGTGGAGGTCTGGGTAGTGTTTTCCCTCCTCAGTATTTCCATCCTCTTTGACCCTTCATGATCATTTTGTGTTGCACTTTTAGAAGTATATTTAGAAGTATATTAGTAAAAATAACTCAGAAAATACGAATTTCTAAACCATTAGACTTAAACATTACAAGTAAATTCCTATTTCAGTCACCTAAATTATTTAGAGTAAAATAGGTTTCAGCTTATATATATATAGTCTTGGAAGTTTCTCAACCATTAAAACTATATTAAAAAAAAAAAAAAAAAAAAAAAACTTACGTCCCAAGTCGTTCAGTAGAAAATCACTCATGTAAGTCAATTTAACATTTACAGTTATTATATTAGTTTGCTTCAAACATTATTTAAGGGATCATCAGTTGTTTACCATGAAAAACTGTTTCGGGAATTTAAAAACAAGACAGTATTTAATTTCATGGCTTCCCAGTAGAGTTGATCAGACCCCACTTCCCTTAAAAGACAAAAACATAAACGTTCCGTATACTAAACCTAAGTTTTGTTCCGTATAAATGTTTTGCTAACTTATATTAGTTATTAAAAAAAAAAAAGTCCTCCTTACCTGTGTTGTTCGTCTGTCTAATAAAATTTATATATATAGTATTGTTATTGTTTTTACTCGCGATAGAACAGTATTGTTGTTTCTGAATTTTTTAGATGAGGATTTATAATTTGTATAATTTCAATTATTCGGACTACTGTTCTCATCTTGAGTGTTATCATCACAACGTTTCGGCTGCTGTAACCTCCGGCCTTCTTCAGGTGTATCTTTTCGAACTCGGGAATATTTCTGTCAAACTCAGGAATCTGGACGTAATTTCGAACGGAACCCTTTATTTAATCCACTGGGGTAGCATGCTCTTGTTCCGTCAGCCATGACTGGGAGAAGTCTTCAGTAATTCGCAATTCTTTGTATCACCCGCACTGAGAATTGGACCTTAAACCTTCAGATGACTATCACTTAGAACTGAATTTGACTTAGTACTATATCTACTGCGCCACGGATCCTTGCGTTACAGCGTTCGAAACGTTGTGATGATAACACTCAAGATGAGAACAGTAATCCAAAGAATCTAAATTATACAGTGTTGTTGTTGTTTTTTTTTTGTTTTGTTTTTTTCACTTCCTAAGCGGTTAAGAATATGCAGAATAATATGACCTGTCATTATTTTTATTTTATATATATATTCATTAATTAATTTACGTACATAAAAGAAATTCATCAGCATGATGACGACGGCTGATAGCCAGATACACGTGTCCATAGATTTCTTTAATGTACGTAAATTAATATATATATATATATATATATATATATATATATATATATATATATTTTATTTATTACAGATTGCAGTCCCATTCCTCAACTTCAGATCGTAAATGGAAATGATGCCCCAGAGAGAAAATGGAAGCATCACGTTTCCTTGAACTATCGTCCATCGCCCTTATATGCCTACAGTCACAGATGTGGAGGGTCTCTCATCCATTTGGACTGGGTCCTTACAGCTGCCCACTGTGTTATGTTTGAGTGAGACATCTTATTCTTTTTATATGTCTGCTTTGTTGTTGTTATCTTCTTTTCTTCTATATGTAAGAGATTTACGTCTAATGATCAACAAATACACGACTATAAAATCAAAATGTTTATTGAAATGAATCTTTGAATGAAAAAAAGTGGATTTCATTTGAATGTCTCTAAAAGGAAAGAAAGTGAGGTGTCTTTTTGACTGAAATAGTTAAGTATTAGTATTACTTTTTGTAGATGTATGACGAATAATTGTTGTCCACCTTTAAACGGCAGAGTTGATTACAGCTATTATTATCATGATGATGGCCTCTTGTTATGTTACCAAGCCGTGTAGTACTACTAAAGAAATGTGTAACAATGAGGCCAAAAATAAAGGGTAACATTTAATGTTATTAAGACAAAGCTCCTTTCCTTTAACAACTATAAGAAACTTTCCCAACCACCGATTGTCATGACTGAGAGCACTCTTCCCAAAAGTCAAATGTTTAAACTCCTTGGCCTGGCATTCTCAGGCAACATGAAGTGGAATAAGTACATAGAAGATGTTGCTAAATCTGCTACAATGAAGGTAAGCTCCCTCTACCGTGCTAGAAAACTTCTCATACCTGCCGGCATCCTATATCCCTATAAGGCTACCATTCGCCCATGCATGGAATATTATTGCCACATGCGGGCTGGTGCACCAACCACTAGTCTCTCCTTCTTGGATAGGGTTAAAAAAATAATTCCTAACCTAATAGAGCACACACTGTCTGCCAATCTCCAGCCTCTGTCGCATCGCCGCAGTGTTGCATCCTTGTGCTTGTTTTTTTACAAGTAATTTCTATGGAATGTGATTCGATGAACTTACTGCACTTGTACCACCTAAATGTAAATACTCCTGACCTACCCGACTAGCAGTATAATTCCACCCCTTCACTGTA
>OY744518.1:102952514-102995014 GCA_963556195.1 Sepiola atlantica
CTTGGGATGGGTATTCTTCTTGTTAAACCAAACTTACACAAAATTAACAACACCGTTGGATCCCTCGTAAAATTATGCTTGAAAAAAGTAGTTTGATCTTGTTACAGGTCTTTGTTTTGAATTTCATCCTCGAAATAGTTTTTGATGGTAAACAACTGATGATCCCGACAAAAATATTAAGACTAGCGTAAATTCTTGGAAGCAAACTAATACAGTGATTACAAGAGATTGATTGAAACAAAGGAATTAATCTAACGAAAGACTTGGGACTACATTTTTTTTCTCTTCCATATAGTTTTAAAGGTTGAAAATCTTCCAGGACTAACGGATAACTTTTACCAAACGCATTAATATGTAATTTTCTACCGACCCGTATAATTTAAAAGTGTGGGAACGGATTGTAAGATTTATTATCATCTCTAAATATGGTATCGTTAATTTGACTTTTACGAACACGATAAAATCAAAATGGTGTCGATCTTTTCTGGAGGATGTCACTAAATTCCAGCTTAAAAGATAGTGAAAAAGATTTACCCTACCACTAACCCTAAGTCCAGGGAGTGATCTTGCCAGTCAAGCTTAGTGTTAGTGGTAAGTTAAGTTATTTTTTCCTATTCTTTAAGGAATGGAACACCAATAACAACAAAAATGGCGTCGGCCATATTGAATTCTGACTGAAAGACAAGTATCGACGAAATCTTGAAAAAAAAACTACTTGAAAACAGTTTCAGAAATTTAAAATTATACAGATCGGTATAAAATTAAATTTTATTACGTTTGGTAAAAGTTTTTTGTTGCATATTTTTTTTTGTTTTGTTTTTTTAGATTTCTTAACTGTTAACCATACTGCATAATTACCGATGATTGATTTGGCAAATTCTTCTTCCTTTTTGCGTATAAATGTTCATGGGTAGAAATTGTTTTTTTCTGTTCTTCTTCTTGCAGCATCCACAATTTACTGCTGATCCAAATGGCTACCCGTTTGATTTGGCGCTCATCAGACTCTCCCGATCAGCCGTCAACAGTGAAGCCGTGGAACCAATGGATCTACCATCTGACGCGAACGAAACATTCGTCGGTAGAGAATGTTGGATTATGGGATGGGGAAAAATGATACGTAAGTATGTTGCGTTCTTTACCTTGCGTCATGCATGCAGCAACCAGGTGGCTGCAATCATTGCAGAAACATTTTTTATCGCAAATTATCCGTATCTTGGTTGCCAGTCGCTCTTCATGTACACGCTTCTGCAATGATCTTCCTACACAGAGGGAATAACGTCCTGCAAACAAACTCGACGCAAAATTGATGGAAGACAGCGGGCGTTTGTTTAATGTGATCTTCGTTCCAAATCACTGACTAGTAGGGAGGGAGACAGAGAAATCACTAATTAATTATATGCTACACGTCCGAACGTCTCACGTGCTTCCAAATGAACTCTCTTTTCTATCACCCTTTCTTTTTAGGCAATGTGCCGTCATATCCGTTTCTAGTACACCCCCACAGCCTAAGCAATATTCAACTCGGGTTTATCAAGTTGACCTCAGCTAACCTCTCATCATCAAGTCGCTGTTTTGATACTTCAGCAGTTTCCTATTTTAGCAGCTTCTTTTCAAAAACTGTAGGCTTGTGGAACTCTCTTCCTGCTGACTGTTTTCCCCGACATAGGTAGGAAGAAAACAATCAGCTAAACTAATGCCAATAAGCATCTCCTGTCTTTTCGATAATCATCTTTCGTTCTTGTTAGCTCCTTACATCAAGTGGCTTCATGCCTTGTCTGGAGCGATTTCCATTTAAAAAATTACTGTTATTCTCAATTAACTTAATTATATACTGAGGGATCTACCGACTCAATATCGAACAAGTATATAAAGTAGAGTAGATTGGACTCGTAAGTTCTAGTAAAGCAACAAGTCTAGGAGAAAGAAATAACTCCAATTTTGATAGGCTGTGTGGCTGACACTCCTATTGTAACGAGATTGGTACTGGTGAGTTGGAGTATGTAGAGGTGATACTAATTGTGACGAAACATGTGTCAGGTCAAGTTTAGGAAGAATGAGTTGATGGAATGCGAACACAATACTGTGAGATTTGAAAAATGAACAAAAGTGATTTATAGGCTGGTTAGCTATGCAGAGAAACAACTGAATGGGTACAAAACCAAAAACAACTAAAGAGCTAGCAAATAGAAAAACGTCAGAACGAATTTTGGGACTAAACAGCGAAGACGTGTTTTAGGTGCTGGCTCTCACTTGGAGGGGGGGGGGCTCAAAAATTTTCATGATACATGGAAGAGTGTGAGAAAACATTGTAACATCAAATAGAGTGAGCGATAAAAATTCCTTTATTGTTCTTTTAAATCTTTACTGGTAAACTAGTCTCCGAAGTAAGGATGCTTCAAGAAATGTGAGGAGAATTCGCCAACGGAAGGAGAATTGTTTCCTATGTAACGTGACCCACAGGCAAAAAATGGGTCGAACCATGATACACTATCATCCTCCTTTGTCATGGAAAGCAACATAATTTCTTGAAGAGGCGTGGTTGCCTACCTTCATTCATGATGATGGCACTAATAATAAAGAAGGAAAAAGTATGTATAATGATTGGTAAGCAGAGGCAACGGTACCTAGCTCAGAATCCCCTAACAAGAGAAGCTTGCTGGCTCGTTTTATTTTTTATCCCTTTATTTAAAATGTTGTCGATAACACACTAAAGCAAACGTTACTGTACATGAAATCTGTGTACTCCACTAGAAGCAAATACAATTGTCATTCAGGATAAATTAATAGAAAAATTATCATACCAAAGATCCCGTTGAAGACTAGACTCCGTCTCTATAACGCGTACTGCGTGTCCATCATGCTCTACAATAGCAACAGCTGGGCAATAACAAAAGCCATGCTGGACAAGCTGGATGCGTGCCACCGCAGACACCTCCGTTCCATCACAGGTCACTGCTGGCCGAAAAAACTTATCAGCAACAAGGCACTATACGAGCTGTGCAACGAAAAACCCCTCTCCACAAAGGTCGCTGAACAAAGATGGTCTATGTTAGGCCATGTCCTACGAATGGAATCTGACACTCCCGCACAGAGAGCACTAGACTTTGCCGTTACTGACTCGCAAGCCTACCAACCGCGACTAGGACGGCACTGCACAAATCTGCTGAGCACACTACGTGCTGACCTCAAGCAGGCGGGACTAGGACCACTACGTACAGCGAAACAACTTGATTGCCTACGACAACTTGCGCATAACAAGGTCAGGTGGCCTGGGACTAGCATGGAGGACTGATTGCTGCTACGGGATGTCATTTGACTACGGTAGCCGCAGAACACAGTTTTAATAATAAATAATAATAATAAATTAATAGAAATACATATAGAAGGAATCACAATGAACTGATAGGGAATTGACACCGGCCAGACAAGGAAATACTTTAATAATTATTTATAAGAATATAAATTTACTGTAAACTCAATAAATATTTCCTATTGTATTTCTTAAATGTGTACAAAGAAACCATTGCAATATTGATAGCCATTGAAATACCATTGCATTTCTCACATATCAAGACAAAAAAGACATATTCCTTAATTTAGTTTTAGCAAAAAAACGAAATCACAAAACTGATTATTGAAATTTACATTTAGAAATATCATCCTATATACATAGGGAAGGAATCGAACCAATGCCTAACAATAAAGAAATTGTAATGCTACTATACCGTCTGAGGTAAACTGATTTAAAACAAGTTATTACTCTAAATATGGGCTTCATAATAAATTTTCGGTATATATATATATATATATATATATATATATATATATATATATATATAGTCTCGGAAGTTTCTCAACCATTAAAACTATATAAAAAAATATATATAAAAAAATTTTTTTTTAAACTTATAGTCTCAAGTCTTCCAATATATATATATATATATATATATATATATATATATATATATATATATATATATATATATATTACATTAAATATGAATTTGTGTCTCTTTTCCCTCACAGATTTATCGGCGTCCTAGGTGGTGGGTATGCTAAGGGAGCCAATTGCGTCTCTCTGACATGTATCAAGTTTCAAAATTTGCAAAACTATGAATAAAAAGTAGGAAAAGTGAAGCGGTACGCTGCCCTGGGCGAGGTAGGCACCCAGGGTGGATGTGGAAGGTATGCTTACACAGCATTCGATCTTTACTGGAAAACTTTGGTGACGAAGTCGTTAATGATATACGAATGAAAAAAGAAATATTAATCTAAATGAATAAATGTGAAAGTATTTTTTTCATTTATCACACATATATTATTATCAATACGGTTGACTGTTATTTTAATCAGTAATACGACAGTCTTTTAAAATACTGTATATATAGTATGGAGCAAAGACCCAAAACACAGTTATTTGTATGCCTAATTTTCGTATCTATTTTTAAACAATTTATAATAACTTAATGTTTGTGTTATTTATTTGTAATTTTATTGTCCTATTATCTATATATGCAGTAGTTTTGTGATATTAACAGTAATTAAAGTGATTTAATAAAAAAGCTTTCTTAAAATATTTGTTAATTATTTTTTAGGGGATAATTGAAATGAAACTAACATCGCTCTAGAAAGAAAGATATACTGACTATTCATAAGCAAGTAAAGTCCATAGAGAAAGGAGAGGGGTGACTGCTTTCTTGCTCGATTTCTCTCCCTATCTCTCTTCCCCCGGCTACTCTGTTTCGCAATAGTGTTTTATTTTTTTGAAAAATATTTAGCATTTGTGTTCAAACGTTTTCTAACGTCGTTCAAATGTTTCAAACATCGGTCGCTCTCAAGAAAAAGCGACCGACTCTATTTTTGTAAATTACCAGTGAAAAGACAAATTTGATTCTTTTATCTTTTCTTTTCTTTAGGTTACATATAAAAGCTAAATAAATGTTTTGAAATTACCAAAATGTTAACATTTCGTGTTTGAAACTAGTAGGGCTAACCGGTATTGCCCGGGAGGAATAGTAATTTATTTTTATCAATAACAATTGATCTCCTCCTGTCGTCACACGCGAGGTAATTCTTAATGTACAAACCTAAAACAACTAATCGAAGTGAGACTGCCCCCACCCAAAAAAAAAACAGCGACAACAACAACAACAAAAATAAAATAAATAAATACGCGAGTTATAGCTGACTAAAAAAAGAAATACCCGAGTAAAGTTAAAAAAAACGCGAGATACATTTTACTTATGAAAATAAACTAATCTAATCTCATCTCTCTCTCTCTCTCTCTCTCTCTCTCTCTCTCTCTCTCTCTCTCTCTCTCTCTCTCTCTCTCTCTCCTGTTAGCGACGCCACATTTCCTTTTTTATTATTTTTAAATAATTATTTTGATCCCGTGAACAAACGTTTTACATTTGTGTTCAAACGTTCGTTTCCGGCCTTTTCTTTAGTGGAACTTCCTTTTCTAAATTGCAAGTTAAAAAAAGACACACACACATACCATGGCTCAAGCAAATTGTTTTCTACTTTTTTATTCTTTATAATCGAATTTTTTTTTAAATTAAATAAATTTGTATCAAAATTACTAAAACGTTAATAGTTGTCTATTTATATGAATAAATGTTAATTTGTCTGAATGAATGCGAATTTTTTTGTCTCGTGTTTACAACAAACCTATGAATTAAATGTTTATTATTTAAAATTCTGGTTTCAAGTATTTCCAGTAGCGAACTGGCAAAAGCCAGCCAGTATTTTTTATAAAGCTGTGCTTTGTTTGCTTTCTTCATTACCGATAAACCAGGCGTTTAATATTTAGCCAGTATACGAGTTTTTATGTATGTTTTATTAGATAAAATTTGAGCCATTCGCTTGAAAATAGCAGATAGCGAATTTTCAAAAAAAAAAAAAAAAATAGAAAAGAAAATCGTGCTGTGGTAAAATTTCAGTATAGTTAACAGTCAATAAATCGCAAAGAAAAAAGAAAAACAACAAATAATTTATAACAAACGAAGTACAATATGGAAACTATGTTTTTGTTTTGTTTTGTTTTTAAAAAATCTTATTTCTATGATCGTGTGTCTTATGAACACACAAAAACAACATGGCGATAACGTGTGGTATTACGAGGGGTTTTGTTCGGGGGAGGGGGGCTTGCTACTCTAACTTAGGGTTAGTGGTAGGGTTAGTAATTGTTTTTGTTACGATCTTTGCAGCGTGAATTTAACCGAAGTCCTCACGTGGACATCCATTTTTGTTTTAGTGTCAAGATAAGCCACAGAAATATCGAAAACAAATTCTGAAATCAAAAATAATTACAAACAGTTTCAGCACGTTAAAAGTATACATGTCAGTAGATAATTCAATTCTGCTGTGTTTAATATTTGTTGCATTTTTTAATGATCTATCGACTGTTAACATTACTGCAATTTTACCCGTGCTGCATTTTAAGCTGGATTTTTATCTGTCTGCTTTAGATACGGCCCTGGTGCTTCCTACTGTCCTTCAAGAAGCGAGCATTGCTGTCATACCCAATGTAGAATGTGCACTGCGCTGGTCCCGCGTTACAATAGCGGAATCTCATGTATGCGTCTACGAACCTTTCAAGTCAGGCTGCAACGTAAGTAATTTGTGTCATTGTTGAAATTAGTTGAAATTAAAGCAGTAGATTCTGAATCTGTGGACCCCCTGTGCCAACGGTAACAACAACTCCGCCAGAGAAACGATATCTAAGACATTCGATGTTCACTTGGTTGAAAAACTTAATACAGATTGGATTACAATACTCGATTTGAAATTTTGCCTATTTCATACTTCAAACAATCAGAAAGAGTTTGCTATGGGAGCCGGGCACCTGTTTGCGTTATCTATATAAACGAGCGCTCATGCGCTGTCCTCGGTGAGAGGCAGTGAGAGCCCCAACTTGCCACAGGAACCTACGTTATTCACAACATGGTCTTACATACTGCCATACATATTCTTAGCGAACAAACAAACTGAGCCATAGCCCCTTGCTACTGGTATCTCGACAAAACAACACAGGTCACAGTCATGGACTTATTCTTAAATATAGCGACGGTTTGACTGTCTTACGAACTCACTCACTACTCAAAGCCGCACACGTGCGGACAGAACAATACTTTCTCCGTGTTGCCTGAGACACTAAGACCCTTTTAACTGATAACTCTTCACTTTCGGCTGTTCTATTTACTATTCGCTGTTCCACATAGTTGATCACCCCGACGTATGAACATGCTTTGAATTATGTACCTTTAAACTCGTCTTAACAAAACAACATTTTCTTCGTCTAGACCGTTGAACATTTTTTAACTCTTTTCTTTCTCAACTCATTACTTTCGTTTGTTCAACAAGGCGTAAATAAAATTGATATATCATTTATGGATAGGCATTGTCATTACGTTTCATAAATGCCTTTTCAGTGGAAATAACGATAGAGTAGAGAGAGACTAGTAACGTCTCTTTTGTGAGAAAAATTTTGATGGAAAGATCGTCATCATGATCATCGTGATCATTATCATTTTCGGTTTAACGTCCCTTTCACACGCGAGCATATGTTAGACCAGGGGGGGGGGGCAAACTTTTCAGAGTGAGGGCCAGATGAGACTTTAGGAAGGAGATCGCGGGCCGGAGTGAAAAATGAAATCTCAGAATTACTATATTTTGTTTACATGAATAAATTGTACAAGAATTGCATTGAACACTCTACAAATCTGATATTTTTTTTCTCAAGAGACTTCTGTGTGTGATGTTATAAAAGGCGCCGTCGAAGAGCCATTTTGGAATCATAAAAAATAATGACGGGGGAAGTAGCAAGTTGATCCAGCATTCGTTTTGACACACCTCACATAAGTTCTATGTTTCATGCCCTTTCCTCGTCTCACGTTTCCTCTTTGCCTCTCTCTTTCTCTCTCTTTCTGTTTTTATCTCAGACCAAGGATTTGAAATTAATAGTTAAAGAAAAATGAAATATACATTCATCATCGCTCGCTGATGTTTATACATTTTTATCCCACTGTAAATCTTAATTGAAACCTACTTTTACGTCTATGTCACAAAATCATATGAGTTTTACTGGGAGGTCCGCGGGCCGGATTGCAATAATAAAGCATAGCAGGGTGGCGGGTCGGACGCTAAGCCTTCGCGGACCGGATGTGGCCCGCGGGCCGGAGGTTGCCCGCCCCTGTGTTAGACGGTTTGTAGAAATTGACTTCCAAACTAACCTATCTCTTGCAAGGTCTTTATTTATTCCTCTTTCTCTTAAGTCCATCCTTATCACTTCATCCCATGTTTTACTTGGCCGTCCCCTGCTATCTCTACTAATTTAAGAACTTTCAACGTGGTCAGGCCATCGAAGTCTCCTGTTCTGCACTCTCTGTTCTGCACACATCTTTCCATACTGTCCAGATTTAATCTTCCTGTGAGGTCCTAGAGGTCAATTCTGCAACTAATCCGACCGGGGTAAGTGGTGAGAGGACAACTAAAAGAACCTTGCGAATATTGTGTGTGTCCGTGTTTTTCTATTCACCTCAGCAATGAATTCCATGATGTGTGCATGGTCGCACGTGACCACATGACGAATGAGCAATTTCACGTTCATAAATGAATATCCAATTAGGAACACCACTTGAAACTCTAAAAATCTAACCTCATGAGAAATAATCCTTCCGGTTGAGAACTTCTGATTGGGAACACCTTGAATATATTATTCTAGATCAATCTGTTGCATTATCACCCTGGCCCTATTCCAGAACTCGTGGGGACCAACGTGGTCGCCATTGTTCAAGCGCACTGTTTTGTTTTGTTTTTTTGTATTTTTTTTTCGAGCCAGTTCTCCTTTCTCCTTGATGGAATACACGATATAAAATAGATGATATGGTTTTATTGCTCCCCTCTCCCCCTCTCTCTCTCTCCCTCTCTCTCTCTCTCTCTCTCTCTCTCTCTCTCTCTCTCTCTCTCTCTGTCTCTATCTGTTTTCTCTGTTCTGGAAAACCAATCATACAGACGTAGTTCAGAATGTTGCCCTGCTACTAAAAGATGCCTAGAAGAAATAGAACGTGGTCTCCTAATTCTCGTATTCTTCACATTCACACAAATCCGCTTCAACTTACATGTGGAACACAGTGGTTGGACCGGATTCGTGTGGAATATGAAAGGTGGTGCTTGTGCACAATAGACATTCAACAAATTTCGGTACTTACGGAGATTCTCAAGTCTTGACGTACGTAGCTACACAGACGCTTGGCGAACATGATAAACTTTCTTTTCTTTTTCTTTCTTTTTTTGTAAACAATTTATTCTGTATTTTTCATTGACTGCCCAGAAGAGGGCAATGTTTTTAATTGTTTTTTTCCCTAGTTTTATTTTTTACTTGTGGAGGTAGGAAGGCTGCAAATAGAGGTCGAGGGTTGATAAATTGTTTTTATCTTTATATTTATTTTTTCGGTCTTTTTTTTTGGGGGGGGGGGGAGGATATGTTGCTACTTGACTTGGGGTTAGGGTTAGCTTAGAGTTAGGGTAGGGTTCCAGTATTCTTTTGTGGTGGAAGGAAGAGTGCAAATGGATAACAGAGGTCGATAAATTGAAATTAGGTATATTTACGAAAAAAATAAAAGAAGAAGAAGAAGAAGAAGAAGAAGGTGGGTGATGTTTTATATCCGAAAACGGGTACAAATCAGAAATCTGCGAAAGTAAACTGGCGTCTATAAGCGCCTTTTTCATTCGTATTGGCTAATTTATCGTCTGTCAATTTATTGTCTGCCTATCTTGGCCATCTCCGGAATTTGTCATTAGAACTCGGGAATCTCCGTTAAATTTTTGTAGGTCTATTCTGCACAAGTACTCTAAAAATGTTCAGAGAGTTTTTTTAAGGTTTTGTGTTTATGGCTGGTTTTAAGTTTAAAAATGTACTGGAATCATTCTTTTATCGATGCTAGACAAACTCGACCACGGGTGCAATCTGTGTGTATTGACCTGTCCTATCTAAAGTCTAACTTTTACCATTTTATAGCTAACAAGCCAAATGCCCGTCCCATGACGGATAGAAGCAATATGTAAAATATTACATTTTCATTTTTATTTTTCTCATTTTTATTTTTGAGACCCTCAAAATCCATGCCACACCTCACCACGACAAAAACCTCAGCCCCCCCCCCCCTCTTTCCTCTCTCCCATCCTAAAGCAAATTCACTAATACTCTCACCCACCCCTTTTTCACTGCTGCCTTAATTGTACCCACTCAAAGCTTTCCATATTCATTTCATTCTTTGCCACTACTGACTTCTCGCAGCCTGGACCCTCGTCCAGCGCTCTTAGTAGCCACGACTACTACTTTTCCTTATCTACCCATCATGTCAACCCAATATTTCGATGTACTTGCATGATATTTTTCTTAAAATTATCATCCTGAGGAAGTCTTACAATAAAGACGAAACGTTGATGAAAATATCTCTTGGTTTTTCCTATTTCATTTCCCATATATATATGTGTGTGTGTGTGTGCGCGCATGTGTGAGAGAGAGAAAGAGAGAGAGAGAGTTCTTATAAAAAGTATATATTTAAGTATATACTCCTAAAAATATCCGAAAATGTTTCAAATCGCAAGCTTAAAGAGGTTGTATTACAAGCTTCAGAGCATATATACTTTATAATTGCATTCCAATGACCGAAAGTTGAAACGACCTTTCAAACAGTCGCCTTTGTTTGGTTTTTGTTTTTTGTTCTGTTTTTTGTTTTTTTTGTTGCCGGGGGGGGGGGGGGTCCTGGACTTTTGTCACCATTTATAAAGTGAGTTTTTAAATGTATTTTGGCTTGCCGTTTTTGTTTTTTTTACAAGTATGCTTTCTTTTTTCTTCTCCCTTTCTCCTGTTATTGGGATATGTTTTTGTAAAATAATGATTCAGACATGTTAAGTAATAACGCATAAGACGTCACGGGGAGGCTAAGGGCATGACCCCGCAATAATGAAGAAAAGCCGAAGACTAGATAGATTGTCAATTAGGCATAAAAGAACAACGGAAATGAATCGGTGACCTTTGAACGAGCCCAGGTGTCGACGAGTTCATTTCCGAGTATGACGTCGTAAAAATAAAAACGACTCGGTAACCGTTAAAAGAATCAAATGCACGAGGCCAGAATAAGAAGACACCCGAGGTGCAAAGTCAGAAATTAAAACGGCAGTTTTAAACGAAGGAAGAAGGAGCGCTTACGTAGCAGAGATTGGGTTGGGAGGATATAGAGAAAAGCTTGTTGTGGGTCAGCCTCAAAGAGAGGTATCCCCACCACGACCGAACTGCAGTAAACAACTGGCGTGGGGACCACAAGCCTTCCCTAGATTCCGGGGGCAGACTGCTACAGAACGTATTGTCATGTTTCCCTGCCAGGTTTTCGTGAAAATAACCTACGTTGGGTAGATTAAAAAATCAACCGCCGTCAAGGTAAAAAAAAGAGGTTTCTTCGTAAGACAAGGGAAAGAACAATAATGCCAAAGGACTTTTGCTAACAAAGATATATTTAATTATATATATGTGTATACCCAACTTACACCAGCTGGTGGTGAAGAATAAAGAAACAGAGTTTCGTCGAGCATGTCCTATTCTCTATCGTTGTGTTTTGTTTGATGCTACCGGGTCCCCCGAAGGAACGGGTATTGCAACATTTTCCTATTACTGATAAATGAATTATTGCTCTTATGATATGCAAAATTAAACTAAAGACTATATATTTATCTTGACTTTGCTGTGAAACGCCCTTAGAAAAAGTATTAAATTTGAAAATAATAAATAAAAACTTTCGTTTTGTGAGACGAAAATTAAATACAGGCATTCGTTGCATTATGAAACTAAAAAAAATGAAACCATGAATGAAAATTATGGTTTTTAATTGAAATCCTTCTTATGGTCATTGGAAGTTATGAAAATATATTTATGGCAATTAAGCTAAACAGATGCTCTCGCGTTTCACCCCCGCGTGGGGGGGGGGAATCTTCAGGCTAAAATGCGGGAGCCTCTGTGTAGCTTAATTGCCATAAATATATTTTCATAACTTACTACTACCTAGCTCTACTTGCGTATCGAGCACTGTTAAAATAAATACTGAAAATTGATACATAAAAAAGTATATCCCCTTATAAAATTTAATGTGGTTACATGAAATAGTAATATATATATATATATATATATATATATATATATATATATATGGGAAGAGAAGGATGAAGGTAATCCGACGTGATGGGAAAATGAAAACGGAATATTATGTATATACATATACTTAATTTTATATTGAGAGATTAAAGAAAATTCTATCTACACGGTTACACCTAATGGCATGTTATTATTATTATTGGTTGTGCCACGTGACAAAACACGTGATATATAATAAAATAACTCCACCCCTTAGCCATCAGTTATACTTCACGTGCGTACCTTGACCATGACTTATACATCTTTTCGTCAAATATCTAATATCGACCCAGATTATATTTTATATCAGGTCGTGTAGAAATGTCCAAATATTTTATGGTCATATTCCTTTCTTATGTATGTATTTATTTACCTGGCCAACATTTATTGCTTTTTTTTAATAACCTGTCGCATTCTTTGTTTCTAATATTCAGACTACTATTCTCATCTTGAATGTTATTCTCACAATGTTTCGGTCGATGTAACCTCTTCAGGTGCGTCTTGTCGAAACTCGGGAATCTGTTCGGAATTTCGAACGAAACCTTTTATTTAATCCACTAGGGTAACTAACTCTCGTACTGAGGATGGAACCTTCAAGAATAGGTTTAACGCTCCTAAAATTCATACTAAAATTGTCCGCAAGGATCCGTGGTACAACAGATAAAAGTGCTAAGTAATAATCAGTTCTACGTATTGGATGTTTACGGTTCAATCCTCAGTACGGGCGACATTATAAATACAATTACGAATTACTTAAGATTTTTACTCGGTCATGGCTGACGGAACGAGAGCAAGCTACTCTCGTAGATTAAATAAAGGATTCCCTGTACAGATTCCCGAGTTCGGCAGAAAGATTCCAGAGTTCGATAAGATGCACCTTAAAAAGGTCGGGGGTAACATCGACCGAAACGTTGTGAGTAGACATCCAAGAGTAGACCGAATAATCCAAATAATCCAAATAATCCAAATAATCCAAATAATCCTATCCGTATCTAAAAAAAATTCCGAAACATAACATTATTTATGGTGTTTTTATTCATATTCGCAAATCGTACTTTTTAATTATAATTTCGGCGAAATCTACAAATCATTATAGATGGTCGGTCAGAATGGATGAAGTAAAGGTGAGTGGATATCTAAGGCCACCATAAAAAGGGGCTTTGTAGAGGTCGATGACTCTGCTGACTCCATGTTAGAAACAGCTAAATAAAATGTCCTTCTGTTACAAAAAGGAAAAAGTAGACAACGATATTGCTATGTAATGCCAAAAATACCCTTTTTTAAACTGAATCGGAAAGAGATTAAAGAGAGACAATAGTAAACTCTATCAAATGTAAGGCGCCACGGTCCATAACATTCTCCATGCGGCCTGGTTGGTTGGAAGAGAACCAGCCTATAGACAGCCTCTTTCTCGAACGCTAAAAATCCAACTGATTGTGTAGCGGGAACAGTGTTGCCAACTGAGATTTTCAAAACCCGCTAGATCGGAACAAAAAAATCCTTTGAAAACCGCTAGATTTAACTTTTCGTACCTTAAATAAAAAATATTACGAATATACATAATATTCCGTTTTTTAATTGTTTTGTTATTGAAATTGTTTTTGTCACTTTAATGTTTAATATTTTGTATTTAATTTAAATGTTAAAAAACAAAACCAAAAAAAGATATAATTCATGAAGGATTTATTTTAAATGTCCTTTTTTTACTTATAGTTATCAGACGACTAAGTATGAGGATAGGGTTGTGCGCACCTGACACTATAACATTAATAACATTCATCTTTGCCGTTAAAAATTCAGGCATTCTGAGAAGTCCTCAAGATCGTTTTCAGTCTCAAATCAGTCTTCTTGCGTTTGGCATGTGTTACTGGTAGTTTTGATATTTTAGACGACTCTTGGACAGCGCCAGTTATCCCTCTCTCTCTCTCTCTCTCTCTCTCATATATATATATATATATATATATATATATATATATATATATATATATATATATATATATATATATATGTAAAACAGCTTTCTTGTGGCAAAACTCCAGGCTCTGATGGCACACCCTCAGAGATATATAAGACAGGTGACCTCACACTGACAGAAAAAAGCTACATGAGCTCTTTCGCCCATTCTGGGCAGAGGGTCTATCCCCCCCCCCCCCCCCCCCCAGGAATTCAAAGATGCATCTATAATGCATATCTACAAGAGGAAGGGAAACAGACAGAGCTGCGACAACCACAGAGGAATCTCTCTTCTCAGCAGAGCCGGTAAAATTCTTGCAAGACTGCTGCTCAATCGTTTAATCAAGCAGACGGTGAGATGGTCTCTTCCCGGAAAATCAATGTGATTTTCGTGCGGGGCGTGGCATAGTTGACATGCTGTTTGCTGCTCATCAACTCTAGGAAAAATTTCAGGAAAAATACCAGGACCTCTACACATTATTTGTTGATCTGATAAAGGCCTTCGACACTATAATCCGGGAGGGATTATGGAAGATCATGGCAAAGTTTGGATGTCTTGATAAATTCATCTTAGTCGTCAGACAATTTCACAATGGCATGATGACTCGTGTCATAGATGATGGAGAGGTTTCCAATGATTTCCAAGTCAACAATGGTGTTAAACAGGGCTGTATCCTGGCCCAACGCTCTTCAGGATGATGTTTTCAGCGATGCTGGCTGATGCATTCAACGCAGAAGACCCCAGAGTATGCATCAATTACCGGACAGACGGAAGTTGTTCAACCCAAAACGACTTAGTGTTGTCACCAGAGTTAAGACCACCATCATACGATACCTTTTATTTGCTGATGATTGTGCTCTCAATGCCAACACAGAACCAAACATGCAACCCATTGTTAATCGTTTTTCTGAAGTGTGCGACAACTTTGGGCTGACTATCAGCATCAAAAAGACCAATGTAATGTACCAGCCTGTACTGGGGAAACAATATGTTTAGCAACAGATCTTAATTCATGGAACCAACCTAAAAGTTGTGGACAAGTTCACTTAATTAGGCAGTACCCTGTCAAGGGCAGTACACAGAGACGATCAGGTCGACTGCAAGATAGCCGAAGCTAGCGCTGCGTTTTGACGTCTTCGATCCACTGTATGGAAGCGTAGAGGAATTCGGCTGCAATTCAAACTTCAGGTATACAGAGCCTTGTACGCCTGCGATACCTCGACCGTATATGCCAGACACGACACGGAACGGAACCATTTTCACATGATCTGCCTACGTATATTGATGAAAATCAAGTGGCAAGACAAGATACCAGACACAGCGGTTAACGCGGTCAAGCCTCCCGTCAGCATACACCATGCTGCAACGGTGTCAGGTTCGTTGGACGGGTCATTTATGGTAAGTTGGCAAAAGACAAAAGCACCGTAAGAGGACATCGGAAACGGTTCATGGACAGCTTTATGGTGTCCATCAAACAGTTCGGTCTGTATTCCGACTTGTGAGAAAACCTAGCACAGAACAGATGTGCCAAAAAGGAGCCACGCTTGCTGAATCTGCACGCATGAGGAACGCAAGAGGAAACGTACTATTCATAAAGAAAGAGCAGTCAGCACTTTTGCGACATAATCATCCTGCAGGTGCTCTACATGCGGGAGATACTTCAGAGCACACATCGAACTGATGAGCTATTTCCGGACCCACAAAACAACTACATGATCACTGTCATCTTCGCAAGCGATGGACGAAAATTATATATATATATATATATATATATATATATATATATATATATATATATATATATATATATATATATATATATATAAAGTGGTGTACTAAAAGCGAACTTTTAGGAAAAGTAAAACCTATTGTGAAGAGTATACAGCTCAATATCTAGGATAGAGCAGGTAGATATGAAGAAGAATGGAAAGGAATTAGAGAAGCAAAAGCCAAATCATAATTCAATTCAATTGCTCAGAGCAAGGTATATTCCGCAAAAAAGGCAATTTATTCAAGTTAAATTTTCCTTAAGCCAGGCTTTTCAAAGATCAAAATCTTATCATCAGAGGAAGTCTTCCTCTGATGATAAGATTTTGATCTTTGAAAAGCCTGGCTTAAGGAAAATTTAACTTGAATAAATTGCCTTTTTTGCGGAATATACCTTGCTCTGAGCAATTGAATTGAATTATGATTTGGCTTTTGCTTCTCTAATTCCTTTCCATTCTTCTTCATATATATATATATATATATATATGTGTGTGTGTGTGTGTGTGTGTGTGTGTGTGTGTGTGTGTGTGTGTATGTGTGTGTGTTCAGAATACAAGCATGCCAACGGAAATGGAGTAACAACTGGAAACAATGAAGTATATAAAAAACATTTATAGTCTGCGAACCCGACTGGGTCCCCTATGAAATTGTGTCCACGAGAATGTGTATAAAATGTCTGAGTAGAATGATGTGTGCGCAAGTCGGGAGGGAAATCTTCTATACCGTGTCTTTGTAAGTGCGCACATGGAGGCAAAGTGCCCTCATAGCCGCCAAACCGAAAGAAGACGGTCTGACTGATGCTGTCTGCAGCCGGTCCTGGGTTAAAAGAGGAGACAGTCTGTGCGTCCCTTTTTATAACGCGTAAAATGTCGTTTTTCAAAACCAATATGCAAATTAGTTAACCTTGCGATTGATATCGCGTATACATCAGCGGTTTATAAAAAGATGGTGCGTCTATTGTATGAAGTTAAATTAACATGAAATGGGTCTTTTTGATTTACCGTTAATCCGAGAAATAGGCCAAACTTACGCATTTATTCATTTAGATACATGAGCTATTAAATAAAATAACGTATATTCTTACACATGGCAACCCTATATATCTAAAGACGATCAGGTTTGTTGTTTTTTAGATTTTTTATGTTGTGTTTATTGGTGATTACAAGTTATAAAGTTTACGTTGATAATTTATACAACTGTTTTCATGCATTTGTTTGCAGGGTGACAGCGGAGGGTCTCTGGTGTGTAAAAATGTCAACGGGGATTGGGAACTTGTTGGCGTGACATCGTGGGGAATCACGACTTGCAGTGGTGCGTATCCAGGAGTGGACACGAGAGTCAGCTCGTTTATTTCTTGGATACAATCTTACATTGAATAAAGGCATAACGAGTTGCGTTATGAATTAGCAGTACTCGATTGTCTTTTTGTTTTTGTTGCTGTGGCTATTATTATTTTTGCTTGTATATCACTACCCCCACCCCCAAAAAGAGACGGTAATCCCTGGGAGGACGTATCATAACGTACGAATAAAGACTACACTACACCCACAAAGGAAGATGTAATGCCTGGGGATGGTCTCATGACAACCGAACAGATACTACACTACCCTCTCTTAAAAAAGGAGGAGGTGATGCCTGATAATATGAGATCTTGACAACAGAACAGATACTACACTACGCCCTCCTCCGAGTTGAACGTTAGAAGATAGTACAATAGTACATTAAAGAAGTAATAGTAAAGTTTCGGCTTACAACAGACAGATACCAAATCTCCATTCGTAATAGATTGTTATTATTTACTCACTAGGAGTTATCACACTGGTCATCGTCAGTGATCGCCCACTGCCAACAACCTGTGGTATTCCCTGGAGCCTGAGTGACAACAAGTCTCCTCAGACTTCCAGTATGCTCCACCTCTTTTCGTTCATCACCACTGATGACCTTGCGGTATCGCAACAGCCACCTACCACCAATTTCCCGCTGATAAGGGCCATTGGTCCTCTCTGGGGCCCGAGTGGCAACAAGCCTCCCCAAGGTCCCAGAGCTGTCCGCGCTCTTTCAGTGGAGGTCTGGTTTGCGCTTTCCCTCGTCGACCCTCTGTCCATAATTTTCGTGGTGTCAGCCTATGCTTGCGCCTCTCTCGTGCGGTTGTATTTTCCCCGGTTCTGTTTTCTTGTGCTTCCATGTGTTTGTTCTCCATTCGTTGCTTATGTGGGTTGGTTTCCGCATTCGAGGACGTTTCTCAGGATTGTATCTGTTTTGATCATTACTGTCCTTTGTATGGTCTCAGTTATCCCCTTGATTCCTATTTCTCCTAGTCTTTTCTCCATGTTTTGGGGGACTGTTCCTAGTGCTCCTATGATTATTGGTGTTATACTGACTTTCTTCATGTTCCATATTCCTTTCAGTTCTCTGGCAAGTTCAGTATATTTGCTTCTTTTTTCCATCTCTTTGATCTTCACTCTGTGGTCCGCTGGAACGGCAAAGTCTACGATTTTGCAGGATTTTTCTTTCTTGTTGATTATTATCATATCCGGTTTCCTTGCTGTTATGGGTTTGTATGTTTGTACATTCATATCCCATAGGATGTTGTGTTTTTTGTTTTCTAGTACAGTTTCTGGTTTGTGTTTGTACCGTTTTTTTGCATATTCGAAATTCAGTTGTTTGCACATTTCCCGGTGTACTTCTTTCCCCACGCTGTCATGTCTGTTCCTGTATTCCTTTTGGGCTAGCTTGCTGCATTCACTTATTATATGATTTATCGTTTCGTCTCTTTGTCCACGCAATCGGCATTTACTGTTTTCCTAGGTTTTATCTATCTTTGCTTTAATAAAGTTTGTCCTAATCGCATTGTTCTGTGCGGCCGTCAGCAGAGTTTCCGTTTCTCTGTTCAAGTGTCCTTTTCTTAGCCATGCCCAGCTGTTTTCATTGGCTCTATCGCTTGTGAGTCTTATAAAGCGTCCATGTAGTTGTTTTCCTTCCCACTTTTCCTTTCTTGTCTTTTTGTTTCTGGTTTCAGTGCTTCCGGAGTTGTTTTTTGGGCTGGTGTCTCTTGCTGTGGTGATCAGTCTTTCCGTGTTCTGGGTTACATATTTCTCCAGCTCTTTTTTGGTGTCTTCCACACAATCTTCTATACTTACCAGTCCTCTACCTCCTTCATTTCTTTTCATGTAGAGTCTGTCCGTATCGTCTTTTGGGTGCAATGCATTGTGCATAGTCATTAGTTTTCTAGTCCTCTGGTCAAGGTGCCTGAGTTCTTCTTTGGTTCAGCCTATGAATGGTCCAGAGTATCTTATTAGTGATACAGCCCATGTGTTTATCCCTTTTACTAGGTTTCTGCTATATAGTTTGGTTTCTAAGAGTTTCCTTGTTCTTCGTAGATATTCTTTTCCAGTCTTCTCTTTCATTTCTGTATATTTGATTGTGTCCGCTTCCAGGACTCCCAGGTATTTATAACTATCTTGTTCTCCTAGCGCCCTCATCTCCTCTTGGTTGGGGAGTTCTATACCTTCTGTCGTCTCCAGTTTTCCTCTTTTAATCTCAAGCAGTGCACATGCTTTCGGGTATCAGGTGGTAGTTGGTGTAATATGGCCCTGAGAGTTGCTTTTTCTGCCATTTCAAGCGCTTTCGATCATCGCGATCGTCATTAAGAGTTAATTTATATATGGATGGGTGGTAGTTGAAGCATAAAAACAATGTCATTTTTCTTATTTTTTTTCTTATTTGTTGTTATTTAATATTTCGAACGCCATTGAGAATTATAACATAGGTTTACTGGAACGCATTATATACATTTCCGCATTATATACACGAGGAAGTAAATATGAAATGACATTTCAGACAAAATGGAAAATTAGCTTATGGAAATGTAGATAAGCAAGACAACATGCTAGTGGAAATAGGGGCAATGTGTGTTATTTTGTTTTTGTTTAAATAAATAAATTTTATTTAAACTTAAATCAGCTTTCGGTGATATAACTTCCTTGTCAAAGCGAAAAAAAAATTTTTCTCATATTGTTCGAGATGGAATGCAAACATGGTGGTGGAAGAAAAAATATGTCTACATATATTCTTAGTCAAACCAGCGTATACCGCGCTAATAGACATGACTTTATTTCTTTCTTCCACCAACATGTCAGCATTCGTCTCAGACAATCTGAGAAAAAAAAACACTTTTTGCTTTAACAAGAAAGTTATATCTCCGAAAGCTGAGCTAAGTTGAAAAAGATTTTATTTATTTAAAAATCAACAACAAATTTGTCTTTTTTCTTTCCTCACAAAAAAATGGAATTTCTACACTAAAATAACAGGGGGAATTGAATTTAATAGGGCTCTGTATGCCTCTTTAATTTTAAAAGTGCCCATTAATTTTAGATAGAGCGGGTGTTTGGGAAATACCGGTACCATGGGATGGACAGGACACTCATACAACTGCTTCTCCTTCCTTCCTTCCTTCCTTCCTTCCTTCCTTCCTTCCTTCCTTCCTTCCTTCCTTCCTTCCTTCCTTCCTTCCTTCATTCCTTCATTCCTTTTTTCTTATTCTAAACATTAAAATTGTTCGATGTGACCTATTTGCGTTCTGTCGGATGTTGACAAATTTGAATTCATTCTCTTATATTTCTCCCGGGCAACGCCGGGGGACGAGGCCAGTTAGTATATATATATATATATATATATATATATATATATATATATATATATATATATATATATATATATATATATATATATACCTCAAAAATATAAGCTGAATAAATTGGCCTCTGTGGTGTACGGGGTTGAAATAAACTTTAGCTTTTTTCTTTAAACTGTGCCGGAAAAGAAGGAAAATGTTAAGTATCGACTCAAAAGTGTTTCCCGTTTCCTTTTCTTTTGTCTAACACTTAAACCATTCCTGTCGCCTCGATTACTTTATATGAACATCTGCCTCATTGTATCCCGGACTTTAACTCTTCAGTGCCATTCCGAGACAGAAAAGTATGTTATATTTCAACGTGTTTGACCTCCAAGTGATTCACTCTTGATTTTGCTTCACACGGTTCAACGTTCAAGTTAACTTTAATAATAATCTTCTTCTTCTTTTATTCATTTAACACCACTTTTCCCTTGTCCAGATGTCAGATATTTTCTGATATCACGCAAGCTCACTCTCCAGTTCTCACGGTTCAGCGGGTCAGCTGTCTCCAAATTCCACTCTTTACGGTTTTGTCTAATCACGTTTTCCTTGGCCGGTCAACCTTCCTGTGATTCAAGGCACCCATGCTTCTGCAACGGTTTATCTAGGATGACGAACGCTCTACATGAACTAATAATATTAAGAAGAATGAATAACCTTTTTGATCCAATGATAGTTTAGCTGTTCTTTGACCTTTTGGCTCGGAGCAAAGGCAAACGCCTGTTCTGATACTACACTTCATCTTTACTGTCCTCGATACGTGAATCCTACTAGACTGGGGGCATTTTTATTATAATAGGGGCAGTTCAGTTTTTTACAGACTTTTAATGGTCTACGGCTAAATCATGTTGACTCACCTATCCACCCTTTTAAACTTATACGGAAAAATAAATAAAATTTTAGTTGTAAGGGGCATGTTGACTCACCGTCAGATCACCGAAATTAAACGACATTTAACTTGGTTAGTACTTAGTTGGGTGACGATTTGGAGAATACTACGTGCTATAAGTAAACATACCATGCAGGTATACAGGTGTATAAATAGGTACCAGCCTCGTTGGGGGTATAGCCGGTGGTTGACTAGCGTCTGGTAAAAATGGACTGTCTATGCCACCATCTGGAAGAGAACTGATGATTGTTGGCTCTCTCTCTCTCTCTATCTATCTATCTATCTATCTATCTATCTATCTCTGATCTGTGGCACGTGGTTCAATGGGAGGAAAGATGTCTTGTTACTTTTAACACATCTAAAACCAAGCTTCTCTCCTTTCATCACCAACGCCTAGGTCCTTTCTTTGCCCTAGTCAAAATGAATAGCTCTTTCCTTGAAGAAGCCCATTTCAAAGCGTGATAGTCGCGTTGGGCGAATGATCACGAGACCAGGGTTCATAATACTTGGATCTGCGGTTCAAATTGTTCGACCAGCGATACGATTACGTAATTCCATATATATATATATATATATATATATATATATATATATATATATATATATATATATATATATATATATATATATATATATATATGTATGTATGATTTCAAAATGGCGCCCTGATTGGAATTCTGTCATCCTATTGCCAAGTGGGGGATCACACGTGAGTGTTGTCTGCTTTCTGTTTGTTTTTCTCCACGGACTTTGGACTCGATATAGCATGTTATAAATGCATTTCATTGGTCTCTGAAGAACAGCGAGTAATTGCGTTTAATGAGTGCATTTTACTCGTCGAGAAACAATTTAAGACCATCGTCAATTTTGCCATTGCGACAAATAAATTCTATAAGTAAAGTCTGTCCTAGTGAAGAGACAAGCAAATAAGGATTTTTTTAATAAGTTACTATTTTATCGAAATAATTCAAGGTAATTTCAAAATTGCGTTTTCATATCAAAGATTTCTTATACTTGATTCGGAACTTGGATGACAAAGAAACAAGCATTACCAAAATAGTTATTTAAAGCTCACGTATGTTAATTGTCTTATATTGAATAGGCGTATTCCAGGGGATTCTTGGAACCGGACAGCTGATTCCAGATAAATAATTATGATCACATGTCAGATAGGGAGTGGATTTAAATATAATAATGATAAGTATGCAATAGGAGCCGTGACATGTGGGAAAAGAAGAGGCAACCGCCAGTCGACGTGTTTCGCCCGTCTTTACGAATAGGAGTATTGATTCACTCCTCTCCAGGAGTTAGGCACAAGTCCAGTTTTTATCTTACTCCCACAAGTAAGATGTGACCCAAGGTCGGGTCGGGAAAGTGGGGTTTAAAAATTGCCTGAGCAGCCCCGTCGGCATTCCCTGGTAGGGGCGCCTCGGGCAGTAAGCAATAAACTTACTCCTCCCCAAAGAGGGGAGGCGAAGCCTGGGAGGGTGGACCTCCTAGAACTGCACAGGACAGACCCATAGACCGGCGTAAATCAAGCCCCGAAGGCCAAGACAATACCAGTCTATGGGGTGCAGTATCCATCGGAACAGATACTACACTTTGATCTTAGCCAAACCCTCTACACGAAGAATACACACAAACACACACGCACAAACATTTCTATTATTGTAAAGTTAGGTATGTTTATATGTTTATACATTAGTATGTACACAATTCACTACTAAACTAATTAACCGATCATTATGAATTTTGAAACACATGTGTTAAGCGTAAAGAAGTCTAAATGTGAGCTATATTGAGCTTAATTTAGTTGCATGCAAAGCAGGTAAAAAATTGGTTGTAAGCCCTTCGTGAAAATTTTGATAATCTCGAATTTTGTAAAATTTAAACAATGGCTATTAAACATCAATTAGTAAATATTCCCCAAATTTCAGTTTCTTTGGAGAATTTTAAAGGGTTCTTTATGAACATAATATCGGCACAATCTCCTACTTAGACATGCAAATATATCAGATTTGCATTGAATTAGATCCATAACGACAATTAAGCAAGATTCCCTGAATTTCAATTTCTTCTTAAGACCCCTTAAACTTAAGTTTTAAATTGTAGACATTTTCTAGAATAAAAATCATTAAATGGATGTTGATCAAAATTAGAATCAGGATTCTAGACATAAGGTTTAGTATAATTATAGCTTGGTTTTAACCTTAGTAAGGAGACATAAAGTGGCGCAAAACTGTTCTGTTCGGGGAACTAATTTCTATACCCGTCTTGGAATGGACATTCTTCTAGTATATATATATATATAGTAAGTTATGAAAATATATTTATGTCAATTAATCTACACAGAGGCTTCTGCGTTTCATCCCTGTAGGGAATCGCAATTTTACTTCCACAGTTTAATAGGTTTTAGTGGTCTTTAAAGTTTAGAATTTCACATTTTTCATTCAGGCATAATCTACACGGGTCGTCTAAATTTCTACATGTACTGGCCTCTCGTACTATTTTCCATTCGATTATTGGTGAGCGTCTGCTTTCTTTGAGCTTCAAGTAATGGTTCGCTAGTGCTGTTTATATCCGGCATTTTTGTTATTAAATGTGCCGTTGTAGTCGTAATATCTTGTTTTAAAATCAAGGAGGCCGTACCCACGTATTACTTCTTGTTATTCGGTTTTTGTTTGGCAAATATTGTGGCTTGGTAAACAATGTTTTTGGGTAGGCATTTATTTTATAGTGAACAAAGTGCGCGACTTCTGCACTTACAGCTTTTCTCTTGATTATTAACTTTTTCATTTCTATTAGGGTGATTGCTATTAAGGTTTGGGTTATTACTATTTGTAGTTCTTATATTTTTGCTCTTCTTAGTGTTATTTTTGCTATATTAGTCACTTTTTTACGCAATTTGTTATGATTTTTTCTCTACTGCTCTTTAGTTATTGTTATTGTGTGCTTTAATTATTATTTCTAAGTTTTCGTAGTAACTGTAGAACAGTTTTAGGTTATTTTTATTGAATCTTTTATGCAATAGATTGGTTACGAGGAAGTGTTTTTGATGAGATTTAAGAATTTCTTGCCCAGTTTAGATTTTAGCATCCGATTATAGGGCGATGTATACCAGATTATATTTCTTTTTCTTTTCAATTTTATTATAATTATTGGTGTCCTGTTGCTTATATTTAATTTCAATATTATGGGGCTTACTATTTTTTAGATCTGTATTGTAAATTTTGCTTGACTTCTTGAATATATTTTCGTTGCTAGAGTAATTGCTAAGCCTACGTTCGATAAAATTAGGACTCTGTTTTATGATTGATGGATCAATTGAAAACCCCGAAACAAGTGATGAAACAAACACATCACTGAGGACTCCCCTCGAAGCATCTTCAAGGTGGATTTTTTCATAAATTGAATGCGTATTCGACAATCAGTCCAACAGTGACTTTGTTGCTGTCGGACTGAAGTATGGTTCCGTTCAGTCTTACAAGGTCCGCCTTCGCAAGCTTTACCATTCTCTATAAGAGGGGGTTAGTTTATTTCTAATCGCCTGAGGTGACCCTACTGGAGAATGCTGACGGGGCTGCTCGGGAATTTTTTGTAGGCCAGAGTGTGCTTATCCTGGTGCGCTGGTTTTTCAAAACCACACCTGACCTTGTGTCTAACCTCCCGGCAAGGAGGTTAAATAAACTCATTGAAAATCATGATCGTCGCTTTTAAAGTTTTTCAAGTGGTTCTACTTTTTGACGTTTCCTGAAATGATAGTTACTACTGTTGTCCCATGACCATTTTTCCTTTTTTAAACCGATTCATCCTAAAAAAAAGAATTAAATAAGACGTAAAAACATAATAAATATCAAAGAAAATTGGAAGAGAAGAACCCGCCATTTTGCCCATTCAGGAAAGGCCTCTTTCGAGCCCCTCAGCAAACAGTATTTCATTCATCAATGTTTCATTTGTTCGGGGAGGGGAGAAGAGGGTAACTACTTATTTAAAAAATATATAATATTCGTAGTTTATTGCTATTTTCTTTTTATAAAACAGAAGCATTCATTCTTTTGCTGTTACTTTTGCGATGTACTTTCGATATCGTAAACACAATGGGTGAACAATGACGCCATTTCCAAAGTTGAAATTTCAGAACACGAACTAGTATCCTTATGATGGCATGGAACGACGAAAATGTAATTTCAAACATAAGCGTGACAAACCAACAAAAATGCAATTTAAAACTTAAACGTAACAAGCCAACAAAAATGATATTTTCAACTTAAGCATGACAAACCAACGGTAACGTTATATTATGCTAACCAACCAACTAAAATGCAATTTCAAACTTAAGCGTGACAAACAAACAAAAATACTATTTTAAACTTAAGCGTGACAAGCCAACAAAAATGATGTGTCAAACTTAAGCGTAACCGACCAACAAAATGCAATTTAAAACTTAAGCGTAACAAACCAACGAAAATAATATTTTAAACTTAAGCGTAAGAAACCGACGAAAATCGCATTTTTAAATAACTTCAAAACTCTTGAATAAATTCAACCGACATTTTAAGCATATATTCAGAGCCATTGTGGCAATGTACCCACACCAATTCACATAAAGATTAACAATTTGTTTTGTTTTTTTTATATTAAGATGTATTAAAAAAACATTAAGCATAACAAACTGGTCGACAGAAACAAAGCTGCCATAGAGACGCACCTGAAAAAAAAGCTACTTCAATCAAATTGTCGTGTTTTTTTTTCATTAGAAAGTAGTCCGGTGGCACGTAATTAAGCGGTCATAATTTCTTTGGATTACTAGTATGATTAGTCGGTGTTGAAATAGAAGAGTTAAAAAGTGTGTGTAACATCTTTATTTTAAAACTCTCTCACTCTCTATCACCCTTCTCTATCTATCTTTCTATCCCCTCCCATCCCATCCCCCCTCTTTCATCTCCTCTCTCCTCTATCTCCCCTTCCCTATCCCCTTTTCTCGCAACCCTCTCTCGTTTTTTTCTGGTAGCTATAAAAAAGATCGTTAACGAATTACTACACACTAACATTAAAAAATTGCTCTAAATGTTGACCCCCCCCCCCGACCAAATCTGTTCCTGTTGACTACCAAAAGTATAAATATTAAAAAAGAAATGAGCCTATATTTGGTCCAAGGCAATGCTGAAAAAGAATATATCAGCTTTGTGGGTGTGGCTTGTGTAGTTTTTTGTTTTTACTTTTAGCTTGACAAACAGAAAAATAGACAGACTGTCATTCGGCCATTGAAAGTCCGAGACACCTAATGCTTGGTTGCAAGATTCTTTTGATAGATGGCCATTACACTTCCGCCACAACAAAGTATCTAAATATCTCCACTGGAAGATCTGCGAAGAGATGCAGCTTGATAGTTCGCCAAACATCTGGGGGGGGGGGGGGGCATAAATCTTCACCCATAAGATCAAACGGAAAGGTGATAGTGTTCTATGATAGAGACATACAGACAGGCAGATACATAAAAGACAAGGTCACCAATCTAGATTTTATGTTATGGAACAAACCTGAAATGATTACTCTCATCATTGATGTAACCGTCCCGAATGGCTATGGCCTTAATAGAGCCGAACGAAAAAAAATCACAAAATATCATGACATCAAGAATGATTTGTAAAAAACATGGTCCCTGAAGGGAATAAACATTATACCCAGTTGTGATAGGCGCAATGATGAAGAAGAATCTAAGAAAATACCCAGGCATAATCTCTGGAAGAGCAAACTGTAGCGAAATACAGATAACAGCCCCAAAAGGCACGACGTCGATCTTTAAAAGAGCATTCAGATATAAATTGAATTCATAGCGAAATCAAGTGTTAAACCCTAAGAGGGCTCGATCTCTTAGAACTAACTGAACTAAAATAATAATTTAAAAAATGATACCTTTCATCTATATACATAAAACTCCATGTATGTATGCATGTGTGTTAGTGTGTGGGTGTGTGCGTGTGTTAGTGTGTGTGTGTGTGCCCTATACAAAAAAAGTTAGCGAATCTAGATAAAATCTAAAAGTGTATTCTAATGTAAAATTCACCGAGAAAGTTAATGGGCGTATTCCCGAATCTCTAAATTCACTCCTAAGGGGGCTATGAGGTAGATTTCGTCTGAGGGGTCGATTATTTCAGCTATTTTCAGCTCAATTTCAATTTAATCATGTATTAATTTAAATAGAAAACAATTATATCATGTACTCTTTTTTAAAAGCAAATTGCAAGTCATTCCCGAAAAAAACTGCAAGTCATTTCCTCAAATTCAACCGGAAATGACATCATAGGGAGAATGCGGTGTGGAGGGGAAATTAAAAATTCTAATACAATAATTCTAGGAATGAGGGCGACTAACCCAGGCTTTACTTAGCCAATTCATAATTCAAAACAGGAAATGAGATTTTACATTTTAATGGGCAATACCCGCCAGTGCCCGCCACTGTCCGCCACTGTCAGTCCTATAAAGAAATAGCCAACTCATAATTTAAAACAGGAAATGAGTCAACATTTTTTAGATTTTACATTTTGGTAGACACTACCCGCCAGTGCCCGCCATTGGCAGCCCTATCAAGAAATCGCCAACTTATCATTCAAAACACGAAATGCGTCAGTATTTTTTAGATTTTATATTTTAGTGGAAACTACCCGCCAGTGTACGCCAGTGTCCGCAAGTATCTGCCACTGTCAGCCCTATAAAGAAATCGCCAACTCATGATTCAAAACAGGAAATGAGTCAGCATTTATTAGATTTTACATTTTAGTGGACACTTCCCGCCAGTGCCCGCCACTGTCCATATATTGTCATGTATAAAAAATCCCACACCTGTAGATAGAACAAGCTATACTAATCTTACTATTGAGCTATGAGATTGTAATCTACTTTTTCATGTGTGCACTACCTGCACTATTGCAAATATTAGGTGATAAGAGTGTTTAAGAGTATAAAAGCAAGTGATGTGAGAACAGTGATCAAAGTGATAACTTAATTTGCCAACCAATTGAGTATACAAACATTGCTTTTTGATTCTGCACCCGGGCATCGCCGGGTAGCCTTGCTAGTTTATATAATAAATTAGGCACCAAACGAGGAAGTAGAGAGATGCGACATCCTCTACTTTTGCTTTTTGTTAATTGAATTGGTTTTTTGTTTTTTAATCTTCAGATCACTATATGGATCACAGCAAATGGTGGGTTAAGGTTAATACAACTCCCCCTTCATTTTAAAAAAATTATTTATTCCGGTTGCACTATTTGGCATTATGGTTCGAGTGTTTGCTAATGAGCCGTGAGGAGGCGGGGTTCAATCCACGGTCAAGCACTACCAGAAACTCAAAAATGGTACTTGATGTTATTAAACACTCAGCATGATAAGGTGAGAATCAAGGAAAGGAGTGTCGCTCTCTCCCACATCTCAGTGTAGTAGCCAATGAAAAAGTAGCTTTCGGGTCGCCCTCATTTTCTCCTCCCTATTACACAGAAGAAACTTTCTCTACTCTATCGTTATTTTCATGACAGGCGATCGACTGAGCTTTAATCTATGGCCGCCTCCTGTAAAACAGTCACAACAAAACTCGTCTAGACACAACCACTGTCAATAATCCCCCCTCTCTCTCTCCCCCCCCTCTCTCTCTCTCTCTCTCTCTCTCTGCTTAAAACTAAACGAAACTTCCATGAGCAAAGTTTCTTTCCTAGAACTACCCGTCTGTGGAAAACAATACGCGGTGCTGCTTCCCAGCTGACTACAACATAGTCGTTTTCAAGTCCAATGTAAACAAATTCCTACTGAGCCGACCTCTTAAATAATCAAATTCTGCCCAATTTCCACCATCATTATCAATCAACACGATGTTGTCTCATTGTCCACTCGACACTTATTAATCCTTATTCTCAAGTGGCCTTTGGGTCTTGATAAGCGATGACTTTAAACAAAAAACATTTTCAAAAGATTTTTAAAAATGTGTGTGTGGGGGGGGGCTACAGATTTGCATACATATTTTGCAGATATTTTTTTGCAGACATGAAAGCGTAAAGAAAATTCGTTGTCCCGAAGAGGTTTCTTTGTTAAAAGCAACAAAAATGGATGAGGAAAACAGGTTAGCATAACATTTTGTAAGCTAAAAACCTGGGAATGAATTAATGGCGAAGTTACATAACCAAATGAACTTCACTTACTTGCGATGTGCATACGCCAGGGAGCTTCACCATATACTTGAGAACAGAATTCTGCCACTTATCACGGTCTAGAGACAGTCTTTCAGCTGTCAGAAGCGACATAGCAGTCTCAACCCTTATCTTTGATGTCGGCTTCTTTATATGTTTCCTTTATATGATTCCATTACATAGCTGGAGTCTGGTAGCCGGAAAACATGTTAAAACCACGTTAATCTTGAAACGAACCCCAACTCGTAAAAATTAAATAAATCATTTTTTTTTTCAAAATTTCTTTGTAATAAACCTGAAAATAATTCATTCTAAATCGATTGTCGTTATAAAAATAAAAAGAAAAAGAAAGAATGTTGTGGCCATTGTGAAGTTGAAATTGCGATTTGGGGATGTCAATCAACAAGTTTAAACTAAGTGCAGTTCTATGACGGCCACGACTGCCTACTTTCAGGAATGTTAAAAGTAATGTCACTTGAAAGTACAAAATCGATACAAAAATGTTTCCTGCTTTAAGAGGAAAATAAAAATAATAACATTCCAAAAAAGTAATATTTGCATTTATCATTTATTTTAAACTAGCAGGAGTAATAATAATGTGAAATGGGGGGGTACGCTCTTAATGACTGGAGAAACATTTCATATTATTTGATCTCCTGTGAATATCTTAATTGTTTTGATTCTTTCATTTAAACTTTTAAGAGAGAGAGAGAAAGAGAGAGAGAGAGAGAGAGAGAGAGAGAGAGAGAGAAATTGGAAAATTGAGTTCGAAGTTCCGTCTAGGTAACTCACAATCACTCGAATTAGAGATAAGTTTGAAGCAGATGGGATTGTTTAGAATTCCGCAGTGGAACGTTCCGGAAAATCTAGGACATCGACGATCCCCACAAAGTTTTTTTTTTTTTAAGAGTGAGAGAAACTATCACCTATTATACTAATACACACTCTCTCTCTCTCTCTCTCTCTCTCTCTTTCGCACACACACACACACGCACACACACACACACACACACACATACACACACACACACACACATATATATATATATATATATATATATATATATATATATATATATATATATATATATATATATAATACTGGTAAGTTTACATCCACGAGGTAAAAATCCAGAGAATCCTTACTGAATTAATATAAAATAATAAATAATACAGCTGTTTATTATATATCATTTTTTTAATTCATACAAGCATTTTAAAGCTACACATTTGCAGACATGTTTCAGTCAGAGCCATGCATTGCCAGACCTCTTCGGGACAACGAATTTTCTTTACGCTTTCATGTCTGCAAAAACATATCTGCAAAATATGTATGCAAATCTGTAGCCCCCCCCCCCACACACATTTTTTTTGTATAAATAAAAACTATTGTATGCATAATACATATATATATATATATATATATATATATATATATATATATATATATATATATATATATATTACTATTTCATGTATCCACATAAAATTTTATAAGGAGATATCATTTTCAGTGTTTACTTCAACAGTGATCGATACGTAAGTAGAGCTAGGTAGTAAGCTATGAAAATATATTTATGGCATTTTAGCCTGAAGATTCTTCCCGGGGATGAAACACGGGAGCCTCTGTGTAGCTTAATTGCCATAAATATATTTTCATAGCTTACTATATATATATATATATATATATATATATATATATATATATATATATATATATATATATATATATATATACGGTTTCTACCTCAGCTAATATGTGAGATTCTTCCCCGTACAGAATTGAAATCTCTACTTAAACCGATAGGCATAATTAAGCATATGTCTGAGGTTCAAGTCTCAAGGTTGATGAGTTTGTTGAATAAACCACAACTGATGAGATTTCAAAGACGAAACATGTGTCTGTGGATAATTTTATGTCGGCGATAGCTTTTGATAACGTTCTTTTCGATAGGTTTTCTTGTTAAATTTGATTCGCCGATTGGATTCTGTAGTGTCTTCACATTCATGGAGGCGGGTTAACATCGTTTTTCTTTTGGTTGAGTTTTTCTCATCGCATTCTATCATCTTGTTCACTGAGGCATATCGACCCGTCGATATCTTTAGTAAATGAGAATTCGTTTCTTTTAACTTTTTATCTCGACGGGAACTATATATCACTTTTCGTCGACTTCACTTTCATAATTATCAGACATCGAACGTTTTCATTTTTGGTCGCTCTCAACCGCTTTTCTCCAAGATTGCCAGACTAATAATAAATGCTTGAAGCCAAACTTTTCGGGAAAAAGAGTTAAAAAGTCAAATTGAAAACAGAAGCCACACTTTAAAAGAAAAAAACAAAATAAAGGCAAATTGAAAATTCTCCTTATCAATGATATATAACGAAATATTTGCTAAAAGGTTGACGTATTGTTTTCTTAGTTACATCTAAAATTTAACTAGAACGGTTTGGAGAAATTTACTTCCAAACTAACCTATCTCTGACCAGGTTTCTAATTATCCCTTTTTCTTTCAAATCCATCCTTCTCCCCCTTCTCCTAGACTTACCGTGGCTTTCCTCTTTAAACTTCAATTGTTCTATATCTACTAACCCAAGAACTCTTAACCTTTCTTTCAACGTGGCCATACCATCGAAGCCTCCTGTTCTGCACACATCTCTCTATACTGTCAAGATTTAATCTTCCTTTGAGATCATCAGTCTGTCTTTAAGACTCAGTCATATCATTTTTATATCATTTCTCTCCATGCAACGCATGTCCCCAACCCTCAATAGCCAGATTTCACTTCCATACATCATCATACAGCGTACGTATTCTTGATAGACTCTTCCGTTGGTCGAGAGCAGTAATGATCTGCTAGTTAGTAATTGCACAAGTTCCTTGAACTTACTCCATCAACTTCGAATTCTTGCAATCACACCAGCATCTTTGTACTCCAATCGTATCACTAAGGTAATACAACGTCTGAACAACCTCAATAGGTTCGCCATCCAAACATAGTTTCACCGCATCTGAATTCTCATCCATCTCCATTGTCTTACACTTCTTACGCACAAAGTCATTATCATCTCTCAAATTATCAGTAATTCCATTGCACTTCTTGTGTACCCAATGCTTGCAAGTACCACAAAAGATGAGTTGTACGTGACTCCCTTTCAACAAACTGAGCAAGAGTACTTTCCTCTGTTGTGGGTTTTCCAACACTAAAACCGCTGATCATAACTTATCTTGGTAACATTTACTCTCAAACTTTTACTTTGCATAGCATTTCATCGAAGTCTTTAACTTAACATGTCGATCTTTCAATGTTTCACAGGCAACTACTAAATTATCAGCATACAGTATCGCTTCCTAACAACCTGTACGAAACTCCCTGGACAATGCTTCTAAGATACAAATATAAAGCAACAGACTCCGTACAGAACCCTAATGTACTCCTACTTTAATATGAAAGCTATCACTATATGTGCTGCTAATTCTAACACGATTTTGAGCATTTCTCTACATTGCTTGACCAACCTTCACCAACCACTAGTTTGCTTCTAGTTTAAACAAAGCCCATCAGACAGCATCTCTTGGCACTCGGTCAAAAGATTAGTCCAAATCCACAAAAGAAAAATACAGGTTCTTCTTCTCATCAAGGTACTTCTCTTGCATCTTGCCTATACCTTAAAAGCACAAAGACAACATTTTTATGTGTCTTTTCCTGTTTTCTTTTAGCCAAAATACTTATGTATGTTACAATCCATCTTAGCTCTTTTGAGGGATCAAAGGCCCCCGACAAACACAACGAGAAACACACACGAACTTCAGTACGCCCAACTAAGCACACACACGTCACTCATCGAAACTAAAGTATATATACAGTTTGCACATACAATCTATCACTAACAAAATAAGCACGCTAATATACATACACATACTTTCATGCCGATCCCATTTACACACACGTAAACGCACATGGTGCCAGCCGAAACAAACACTTTTCTTTCGCCAGAACATTATCGGATTCTTTGAACTCCTATTCCTCACGAACACCTTATTTCGCATTGTCTTAACAAAGTTGTCAATAAAAATTAATTATATTTTTATGGATTGATTTTGTCATTCTTCTTTTCTTTTGATAATGTCCTATATTCCACAATGTTATTGGACAATGGAGATAATGTTGCAGGTTAGAATACAGGTATCACTCGTTTCAACTTTTAACTTTGAAATATGGATAGATGTTAAAACTTTTTACAAAAAAGTTTGAGTCTGAGTCAGATTGTTCGGTTTTTATGTATATATGTGTGTGTGTCTCATATATATATATATATATATATATATATATATATATATATATATATATATATATATATATATATACATATGAATACTATAACTACCACTTAAAATGTTTAGCCAAGATTGTTTTCTTTTTTATTGTTGAATAATAATAATGCATCATTCATTATGGATACATCATCATAGTTTAACTGTTAAAAATTTGTATGATAATTATTTTAATAAAAGATAATTTTATGTAAAAAAAATATGTAATTATATAGTTTTATATAGTCTCCAATTTATCTGTCAAGGCTCTTCGCCAACCACTGGAATTAACTTTTTATGGTGTACCCACATGCATCGCGTAGGGAGGAAGGATACTGGAACAAAGAGAGTTCGGTTAGCAGTGTGAAATTTGCTGGGAGCCTTTCGGGCCTCGGTTGGATTATGGTGTGTCCATGTGTATTCTCTCTGGGAGAAGAACACTAAAGATGGAGAAAGACGTTGTGTTCGGCTTTTTATACTATGCGCTGGATTTCTCTGAGTGGCTGAAAAACCTACTGATTGGAGATGTTGTCCAGTGAACACTTGACACGTAAATACCACGTCCACTGCGCTGCTATTCCCAACAGCTTAAAATACTTAATGTTTCCTTAATAATAACTATAAAATCGATAGTTATGTTAAATCGCCGAAAAAGGGGCAAATAAAAAAAAGGTCAATACAATTTTTGAAGTTCAAATTGCTTCAAAAAATACTTAATTATAACGTTTCCGTTAATAAATATTTATGTAAAATAATTAAAAAAAAAAAAGTTTCACAAGCACAGTACAAATTTTAAAATCCAAATTTCTTCAAAAATAATTAATTATAAACATACTTAATTAGAACGATTTCTGGGTAGTTGTAGCCCCCTAAAATTCCTTTAAAATACTCCATATATATATATATATATATATATATATATATATATATATATATATATATATATATATATGTGTGTGTGTGTGTGTGTGTGTGTGTGTGTGTGTGTTTGTGTTGTGTGTATGTATTAGGGAAACTTAACAAAACAGAATAGAGTAATTTTCCTTGGACCAAAGAAAAGAGTTATCGCTCTCGGATAAAAGAGTCGTATGCCATGACAGTTAAAAAGTAAACAAGACCTCACGATCAGACATAAGCATCTCGCGTCCAGCGGTTTCTACATTTCATTTAATCGGTGTTTTTGTTAAATAAATTTGTTAAAGATTCTATTTCGTCCTTTCTTCATTTTTGAGTTGTTATTAAACCGATAACAACGTGTAAACATTAAACGTAACAATATATATATATATATATATATATATATATATATGTGTGTGTGTGTGTGTGTGTGTGTGACATTATAGCTTTTTGTTACTATATCATATTCTAACGACACTTTACACATCTTATTCTATATAATTTTATAAAGTAATGGCGAAGGCCCGGGGTCAACGTTTCTCGAGGCACCACCAAAAATCGAAACAACACGAAACTCACTGCGAAAGTTAGAAACGTCGGTCGGGCCTCTTAGTAAATTTAGCGTTCATTTAAATGCAGAATAATTAACAGAGTGTTATCTCCACATTTTAACAATAGTTTCTAAGCCTTTAAACTGGCTTTAAACTTATAATGTCCTTAACATGTTTCAAATCGTTCTTACGTTTTAAACCAATATTAAAAGTTACCATACAGATTTCTGCCTCACTGTTGGTCGTGGGTTTGCTTGCACACCCATCTCCGTTGCTGGCTCGTGATCGTAGTGGCGTACTTGTCTTGTGGGCAAACTCTGTCCTCATGCACGGGATACAAAAACGCTCGAAGGCAAGACTTTTGAGAGAGATTCTATCCTTTTATTTCGCACTTCAATCGGAGGATCCACTCGTCGGTTCCTTCATTCACACTCTCTTTTACTTTCATACTGTTTGTGGAATGTTACGGATGCAATCAGCTATATTCTTGTCCCGCCCTTGGGATCTTGCCCTGCGTCTTAGCCCATATCTGGCGATGTCACCCGGACTCTACGCATTGCAGAGCTCAGTTAATGGACGTCTGTCACTCTCGCGCCTCCATGGTGAACTGTGTAGAAAACTAATTTCTCACCAAGTATTAGTGACGTCAGAGTCCTTTGACCCTTCAACCAATGTCATAACAAAACTCAATATCGCTTTTGTGTCTAACCGTTTTGATCCGAGTGTTCGATCTCGGCCAACTCACATCCAGTGTGTTATGATTCTCAGAATGAATCACCGTGGGAACATTTTTGTTTGTCCCAAATTATATATGCACCTATTTTGCACTGCATCCTATTTCTTTCACTCAGTCCATACTAGCTAACTTTACACGTTTTCAGAATACAGGGCCCCTCATAATCTAACATATATATATATATATATATATATATATATATATATATATATATATATATAATGTATTTTTATGTAATTATTTTTATCGTTCGTTGATTTTTTGTTTTGTTTTGACACTACTACTTCGATTATCTCACTTCCTAAGTGATTAAGATGCAGAACATTCCATTATTAGTCGCCTTTAACTTTATAATACGTATTTTTCGTTAATATATATATATATATTTTTAAAAAAAACAGCGAACGCTTCTATCACCAATAAAAAATAATTACATAAAAATACATTAAATATTTAGGTGATAAAAATCGTACATATTTCTTTGTCCCATAGTAAAACGCTGGACTATAGACATCAATATCGAAAGTTCGATCCCTGTCTAAGTTATCTATGCTGATGACGGCCAGAAACACGTGACCATGGATTACTTTTATGTACGTATAAAATAAATAAATATATATATTAAACTGTAGAAGTGAGATAGCAAACAGCTGCCTACACAGATATAAATTTACCTTCGGCTAACGATACATAAATAAATGAATAAACAAATAAGTAAATAAACTAAACTAAACAAAAACCTAACAATTTAAAAATTAAAACCTAAAATAGAAATACAATGAACCGCGTGTTAAAATAAATTCAGCCATTATATCGATACAACAAAGAAACAGGATATAGGCCAATCTATAGAAAACAGAAACATAGAACATGATATATGAAGTAACACTAACCACACCTTTGTTCGTGGGAAGCCCAACGATTGGCTGAGAGAACAACAAAGAATCTGATTGGTTAACTAGCTAGCCGTTTATATATAAACGCCCGACAAAAATAACTCCATGCATTTTAGTTTGAAGATTCCCCCGTGGATGAAACGCGAGAGCCTCTGTGTGGCTTAATTGCCATAAATATATTTTCATAGCTTACTACCTAGATCTACTTACGTATCGAGCACTGTTGAAGTAAATACTGAAAATTGATACATAAAAAATTATATCTCCATATAAAATTTTATGTGGATACATGCAATAGTAATATATATATATATATATATATATTATATATATATATATATATATATATATATATATATATGACATGATCACGTTGACACCGGTTCACGTTAGATCACCGAAATTAAGCAGTACTAAATGAGTGACCGGATGCTGTATGTGGCACTATCAGCATGCCCACTGAAAAGTTAGGACAGTTAGGCGTTATGGGACAAAAACAACAACAACAACACACACACACACACACACACACACACACATATATATATATATATATATATATATATATATATATATATATATATATATATATATATATATATATATATGGAGGTGTAGGTCTTTATTATAGACTGAAGGTGCATAATTTCGAAGAAAAAAAAGAAACTATTTTGCTTTTTATTGCATTTTTATTATAATTATTTTTGTTTTCATTTTTAATAAAAGATGGATGGAATATTTCTGGCAATATCGCCGGATTGTAAACACTACGATCAAAACTTCTTAGCGTCGTTTCTGGGCTTTAAAAAACTCAGGATAATTTCATCTTCTTTCTCGCCAATGGAAATGATCGGGGCAATTATTTACGTCTTCTTTGATTAATTCATGATTGCAGAAATAATTTCTCCTTCGTGTTGTCTACATGATTCATTTATTTAACCGGAAATTAAACAAAATAAATAAAACATGAAATTCATCCTTTCGTAAAGACTTAGTCATACAAATTTTTGTTTCTGTTTTACGGCATATCAAGCCTTTGCAGACTATTGTTAGGATCGCGGGTCGTGTCCCCCCGATTATAAACGTGTTCAGTAAATCAAGCAATTGTTGCATGCAAAAACAGAGTAACAATTAACAAACAAGTTGAGGTAGTTCAAATAACGTTTATTGAACGTGTGTGTACGTGGAATGATGAAGTGTGTGATGTATGCATGTGTGTCGATGGAAAAACAGTTCTTGAAAAAGGTATAAGAAGAAATGAATCCGGCGTGAGGAAAGTCTTTGAAAGACGTACACAAAGAAAATGAGTTGAGAACTCTTTGTTTGACCACGTGTTGACGGAAGAAACGTGTGTTGGTAGTTGTTATGCCGAGACCAGTTCAAGAGAAAAGCGTGAGACGAAACGCTAGTGTATTAGCGTCGTTCTGCCGAGGCCAATTGACCAGAAGAGAAGAGTGAAACGGAACGCTAGTGTCAGCGTCTTTCTGTCGAGGCCAATTGAGTAGGAAAAAGCGATTAAAACGGAGCGCTGGTGCCAGCGTTGTTCTGCCGAGGCTGGTTGGTGAAGAAGAGAGAGAGAGACGGAGCGCCAGTGTCGTTCTGTCGAGGCTTGTTGACAAGAGAAGAGTGAAACGGAGCGCTAGTGTCAGCGTCTTCTGCCGAGGCTGGTTGAGTAAAGAAGAGAAGAGAAAGAGACGGAGCGCTAGTGTATTGGCGTCATTCTGCGAGGCCAGTTGAATAGACAGGAGAGAGTGAAACGGAGCGCTAGTGTCAGCGTCTTCTGCCGAGGCTGGTTGGTGAAGAAGAGAGAGAATTTCCGTTTGCACCTGGTTTTATAGTCCGAAGGGCAGATAACTCTGGTGTCGCTTTACAGCGCCACCTGTCGGTGAAAAAGCGACACCTAACGGCAAACCGGTGTAGTTATGTTTTGAAAGGAGGAGGTAACTGCTACACTATTTAATGACGAAGCAGGATACATATTGTAAACGATTTATCATATCCGATTAATTGAACACAAGTTGCTATTTTACCAAAAGTATTAATGCGTAAATGACCACAATAGAATCGATAAGACTTGAACTCGGCATAGCCGACTGCTTTGCGCAGGGGGTTAGACTGTTCATACAAGTCGAGGATACGTCTATGAGTCTGGGCCATTTTGAAGCTAGGTGGCCTTACTTGTGTCGGTTCTGTGCAGTTCTAAGAGATTTTATCTTCTTGCGCTTTGAAAAATGTTTTTATTTGTTGCTAATCGCCTGAGGCACTCCTACTGGGGAATGTCAACGGAGCTGCTCGAGCATTTTGTGTGCCAGAATGCACTTCCTCTTGTGCGCTGGCTTTTCAACACCTACCTTACGACCTTGTGAGGCATCTTCCTGCGGTGGGAGGGTGGGGGTCAAATATGCTAGCCGATCGTTGTTACTTCAATAAATGACGTAAGAATACGTTATTTTGTTAATACGCTGTTTTGTTAATTCGTTATTCTCGCGTCAATTAACATCCATATTTTCCCAAAATTAAAAAACAAATAAATTAGTTAGGCATTCAAATCAAGCAGGTTTTCCCTACAAGATATCCTCTAAATCCTGATGATGACTTATGTAAGTCGAAAGCTTGAACATAAATACATCAACACACCTATGAATTTTGGATGATTCCTTTATTCGTTATCTCAAAAATTCAGAAAGAATGTTTCATAATAGTAGCTGATAATAAAACGAAAACAGTTAAGTTATATCTTCCTTTAAATAACGTTTATCTTTTTTAGTTTTACTAAAGAGTTACAACTAATCAAGGCCCAAAGGCCTCTCGAGGATAAAGGTTAATTAGTTTGTCAGGTAGACGGCGAGACAACACCGTGATGATTTGTAACGATGGTTGAAATTGGACAGAATTTGAATATCTAAGAGGACAGATCAACAAGAATTCATTTACATTAGACTTGAAAACGACTATGTTGTAGCCAGCTGGGAAGCAGTCCCGCGGTACTGTGTTCCACAGACCGGTAGTTCTAGGAAAGAAACTTTGCTCATGGAAACTCCGTTTAGTTTTAGGTACACAGAGGGAGAAAAGAAAATTATTGACAGTGGTTGTAGCTAGACGAGTTTTTGTTGTGCATTTTTTTACAGGTGGGGGCATGAATTGGAGCTCAGTCGAGCACTTACCATGAAAATCACAATGGAACAGAGAGAGACTAGCAACATCTCTTATGTGAGAAAGTGGTTGTAGGGGGAAAAAGAGGGCATCTCCCACTAGATTTCGAAGTCGGTTTTGTACTCTGTCAAGACAGGAAAGGCTGCTCTGAGCAGCACCTCCCCAGAATTGATAGCAGTACTCCATCTTAGGGAGTATTTGACTCTTATACAGGCAGAGGATTGCGTCAGGTGTGAGATACTTCCTGGAGCGGTTCAAAATAATCCAAACATTTTCCCAGCGACCTTAGAAACGGATTTGATGTAAGTCTTCCATTGCAAATCTGAAATGAAGATCAGTCCCAGAAGTTTATCAAGGCAAGGGTCTTCCTCGAGGAAAGCGTTATTCGTTTTAATGAGAGCAAAGTGAGGGTTCGAGCGTTGGTGGTTAAACGAGAGAAGCTTAGTTTTAGACGCACCACGCACTCCAAGTCAGAAGTTAGACAATCAGAAAGATCTTGATCATTAATGTTCTTCGAAGTGTTGCCATAGACGGTCTACATAATACTTGTTGCTCACATACACTATATATAGGTGGATTTTAATGTTATATCTTCTATATATATAAAGTTGACTGATTTCTCCCCTTGTAGATTTTACGAGAGTAAGAAAATAACCACATGCATCTGAGGCTACGAAGCTCACCATCTAACAATAAATGTTACTTTTAGACTGCCATCATAGACTCTCACAAAAACATACTTCATACAGATAGTAGAAAAAACTGTTCTCTATAATATTTTTCTACCCCCACTCTCCCACTTAACACAGGTAAATAAATCAAATCGGATAATTTATCACCGTAATTATTTCCTTTCATACTTCTAATAATTCCATACAAAATATACAACATTCCTAAATTAATTAATAATCGCTCCCTGATATTCCTTGATAATTCCAGAATAGCGGATTATATATACGATTTGTTGTCCGTCGGTGCGTATAACTATTTACCATAGAATTCAACTAATTCCGGAATTTAAGAATAACATTAACGAACTAAATCATTTCTATTGTACATTGATTCAAAATGGTGTCACCTACTTATCAATTTCATCAAGTAAATACATTTCAGTAACGAATCTTCGATTGTTACACGTATAATTTATTTCTTAAACTTATACATTTATGCCATAAACACTTAGGCAGTTTCATAATAACACTTTCAAGGCTTATAACTCAATTTAAAACAAATCACAGCGCAAAACGAACAGAGGTCTTTGCTTAAAAACATCCAATTGCTTATAGAAATCTTATGGAGGCCCGTACTATATTCTTTACACGACGCTGCCAGTACTAATTCACACACAACACATTGGACCACATCCATACTTATAGAACATTATTCAAACAATCGTAAAACCTCAAAATATCATTCTTTTCGGTACTATTCTCAGTATTTTTAATTATTATTATTTACTCACTAGGAGTTATCACACTGGTCATCGTCAGTGATCGCCCACTGCCAACAACCGTAGTATTCCCTGGAGTCTGAGTGACAACAAGTCTCCTCAGACTTCCAGTATGCTCCACTTCTTTTCGCTCATCACCGCTGATGACCTTGTGGTATCGCAACAGCCACCTACCATCGATTTCCCGCTGATAAGGGCCATTGGTCCCCTCTGGGGCCCGAGTGGCAACAAGCCTCCCCAAGGTCCCAGAGCGGTCCGCGCTCTTCCAGTGGAGGTCTGGTTTGCGCTTTCTCTCGTCGACCCTCTGTCCATAATTTTCGTGATGTCAGCCTATGCTTGCGCCTCTCTCGTGTGGTTGTATTTTCCCCGGTTCTGTTTTCTTGTGCTTCCATGTTGTTATTATTATTATTATTATTATTATTATTATTATTATTATTATTATTATTATTATTATTATTATTATTATTATTATAACTAGGAGTTCTCACACAGGTTATCAGTGATTGCTCACCGACAACCGGTGGTATTCCCTGGAGTCTGAGTGACAACAAGTCTCCTCAGATTTCCAGTATTCTCCACCTCTTTTCGATAGCCACCGCAAATAAATTTGCAGTATCACAACAGCCGTTTACCATTGATTTCTCGCTGGTAAGGACCATTGGTATTCTCTGGGGTTTGGGTGGCAATAAGCCTCCCCGAGGTCCCAGCAGTCTCTGCACTTCCAGTGGAGGTCTGGTTTGTGCTGTCCCTTCTCGGTCTTCTCATCCTTCTTGACTCTATGCAAATATTTTGTGTGGTGTCAGCCTAGGCTGGTACCTTTTTTTGGGGGGGGGGGGCTGATTTTTT
>OY744518.1:103000014-103052514 GCA_963556195.1 Sepiola atlantica
CATATGACCTTCGACCTGCACGTAGGCCCCCCCTGACCTTTCAACAAAGGGAAGTAACCGTTGACTTACTTAGAAAAACGTCTAGAAATTTCCACAACAGGTTGAATCGAGGAAGAAAAATTACATAAGAGAAAAAAACATAAGAGAACGTACATCAATAAAAAGATAAAAAGATTAAAAAAATGAAAAAAACACATAAATAATAAATATAAAAATAAATAATAATATATATATATATATATATATATATATATATATATATATAGCTTCTTTTGTAAGATAGTGAGAAAAATCCCAGCAGAGTGCTCGATTAATCGAGAATCAAAATTAAGACCGCAATATTTATTTATTTTTTGGTACAGAAAATTAGTACAACATTAGTACCATTGGTTTCAAGCTTAGAAGGCGTTAACCATTCGGCTCTCTTTCTCGAAGTTGCCATTTCTTTACCAGGTGACAACATAAGCTGAAGAGAGCCGGATGGTTAACACCTTCTGAGCTTGAAACCAATGGTACTGATGTTGTACTTATTTTCTGTATTAAAATATATATATATATATATATATATATATATATATATATATATATATATATATATATATATATATATATATATATATATATATATATATATATATAATAATGGTAATAATCCAGGTGAAAAATATCCACAGGGTGGTGATCCAGAGAATTTTAACCGGGTTTATAAAAAGTGCTCAATATCAAAATAGAGCTTTATATATGATAATTTTATTTACACAGACATGTACAAAATCTGCGACACTGGCATGTCGATGTTATCTATATATATATATATATATATATATATATATGCTCCCTTTCTTGGGTTAAGTTTTCTGATGAATGAAATCTCCAACTGCTACTAGTGTATAACGCAATGCTCTTTAGGGCAGGTGTTTGTCTAGTCACACTGAAGAGCTGTGATACAGCGAAACAGTCTGCTTGCTGATGACTGAATATGCTCTCCTTTTTGCGTTAAGCTTTCTGGTAAGTGAACTCGTGTATAAAGCAACGTTCTTTGTGTAAACAAATGGAACTTTCTGCATTTGACACTGTTTATCATTATGAATTTGCTTACTCTTAGCGGCTAAGTGGTTATAAGCGCCGACTATCTTTTAGACGAGCGGGTCCTTGCAGACAATGCTCGTATGAATTTTAAGAGCCTTTAACCTATTCTTGTTTTAGATGTGTAATATTACTACTTACTACTATATATTACTACTTATTAGTATATACGATTACTTATATATATATATATATATATATATATATATATATATATATATATATATATATATATATATATATATATATATATATATATACCAGACCATCTTGATACAGGTATTACATAACATTGTAACATTGTGTAGATAAACAGATATATGTGTGTTTGTGAAAAAAATAATAAATAAATATATATGTGTGTATGTATACATTGTATTAAGAGTGAAACTATTTAATTTGTTCCACCATTATATGTCTTATTTGCTCCAACTTGTGTCTATTCGTCACACCTCTGCATTGTATTGCCTTCTAAGTACTACATTTCTCTCTCTCTCTCTCTCTCTCTCTATATATATATATATATATATATATAGAGAGAGAGAGAGAGAGAGAGAGAGAGAGAGGGGGGGAGAATAGTGATAAATAATTATATAAAATGAATAGTGATAAATAAATAAATCAAAAGATTTATAACATTAGTTATTATATTTCTAAGAATTCAAAGTCAACAATGGTCTAGCATACGATTGTTTCAAAGATTATTTTCCGTACAGATTCCCGAGTTCAACATAAATATTCCCGAGTTCGACAAGACGCACCTGAAGAAGTTTAGAAGTTATATCAGCCGAAATGTTGTAAAAATAATATCCAAGATGAGAACAGAAGTCAGAATAATCCAAATAATAAAACTTTATCTTTTTTCCAAATCATTGACCAGTGTGTGTGCGTGAGAGATAGATAGATAGATAGATAGATAGATAGATATATAGATAGATAGATATAGAGAGAGAGAAAGAGAGAGAGAGAGAGCGATTAAAATCACTGATTAATTATATTTTGTCAGCCCATATCATTTTACACGTCCACGCGCTGCGTGATCCCAAACGGACTCTTCTTTTCTCTATCGCACCCTCTCTTTTGTCCATGTGACGTCATATCTATTTATATTATATTTCCACAGCGTATCAATTTTAACCTCATGATCACCAAGTTGACACAGGCTGAACTCTCTGCGGTTTCCATTTTCTGTTATTCTCAACTAACTATTTTATATACTAGTGGATTTACTCGCCTAATATCTAACGCATTAATCTTCTTTCATTTCTATTTGGATCGCTGTAAACTGATTGTAGATGTCCTTCCATCTCTTTTTTTAACAATTAAGTTTACCTCATTTGTTGTTGATGAACAAGCTTTTGGCAAACTTAAATGGATCTTTTATGAAAGCTTGCACTAACGCTTTCTTTTCTTCCTTCTTTGTACTTGTCGTTTTTTCCTCATTTCGTCTCTCGGTTTGTCTTTGATTTCTTTATACAATGCATGTAGCCCCAGTCTCTTCTATTAAATCGCATTCTGTTATTTTTAACAATGTTTGCATATATATATATATATATATATATATATATATATATATATATATATATATATATATATATATATAAAAATTTTGATGATTCACTGAGTTTACCAATATATTTTTTCCAGAGAAGATTCACTACAACGAAAAAGATCCTTTATTTTATTATGTATTTATTTTGTAAAGTTATTGTTCTCTACACGTGTTTCGCTACCTAAGCAAGGTATACGTTAGGATAAGTGTAATCCTGGCGATGTTATGCGCAGATTGGCTGTTTTTTAAGTAAGGAAATTGACAACATCTTTGAAGCACGGATTAGAATGTATTAAAGTGAAATATTTTGAAAATCAACAATCGTGCAATTTAAATGATCGCCAGGACTACACTTATCCTAACGTCTTAAGAACTTGACGTCTCTTTCTGCTCATATCGTGATTCGACCCCTCGGGGTAAATACCATCAAAATGAGGAGGAAGAAAAGAAGAAAAAAGAAAACTATAAGACAGTCTCGCTAGACAAAGTTGTTCTACAACGAAAGCTTGCAAAAAAAATTAAATAAATGAATTTTTCATTTAAATTGCACGATTGTTGATTTTCAAAATATTTCACTTTAATATATATATATATATATATATATATATATATATATATATATATATATATATATATATATATATATATATATATAAGTGTAAATTAGTCGTCCAAGGCTATAGCAATGCGATGTGGTTGCCGTGAGATGGAAAAGTGAAAAGAAATAAACGCAGGGAGAAAGTGAAACTCAAAACGATTTATTAATAATTTCACGAAAACTGATTAAATACCAAATAGTATTTTTTTTTTCGGTAAGTAACAGATCGGCAAAGGGTAATCTTAAATTTTCGAAAGAAAAACTTTCATTATCAGAAGACAACAATAGAAGACCGAGAGGGTCGAAAAAACGGGAAACAAACCGGTGTCAGATCATCGTAATACAGGGGAAAACAATTGGCAGTAGGAACGCAGAAAATGTCAAAATTCCATTAAGCAATCATATAACTAAGGTTAAAACATTATAAACATTAGTTTAGTAATATACCAATTTTTTTAATTTTATTATGTTTCATTTTACATGACTCATCAATTAGTCTTTTTTTCTTTTCTTTTTTTCCATTTATTCTCTTCAAATCTAAATTTAAATTTACTGTCAAAGGGAGATAACTTATTCTAAATAATATATTCAGACTCTAGAAATGAGATTAGAAACTTGAGAAGGAATTTGAGTTGTGAAGTGGATAAAAGCCAAGGATGGGACCTTTTTTAGCAGGGGAAGGGAGGGGGAATAAGAAGAGATAATGGGAAGGGGGAGGATTATGAAAAAAAAAAAAAGCAAGTAAGTTGGGGTGGGAGTGTGAGGATGTAAGAATCAGAGGATGAAGGGAGATGGCAACTCGAATCTGTTATTCAAGGTAGGACGAAATTTAGAGATTAGGATAGCTTCCGAAATTCGAAGCTGACCTATATTGCGGACAGAGTTGAGGATGCGGACACTAATGGAGCGATGTGTGTTGCCACATGATATTAAGTGTTTATGGAAGGAAGAAATGTGGGTGTTTAGATGCTCTTTAATGCGTTGGTGTAGAGGCCTAACGGTACTACCGATGTAGAACTTTTGACACTTAGAGCATTGTAGGTTGTATACTGTATATGTGCGGAGGCAGAGGCCAGAGTTGGGGATGGGGCAACTAGCTAGAGAGCAGGGGTCTGGGGTGTAGTGGCTTCTTTTGGATAAATGTTGTCGGGGAGAGGTGCCTGTGTGAGAAAGTTGTATGTTAAGGTTCTCACTACGTATGGCATTGCGGATAGCAGAAGTGATACGGTCGCTAAAGAAGGGGAGTTTAAGGAAGCAAGTGTTGGTGAGAGTGTGGTGTCTACGTCTTCTAGTGTTGTTAAGGTTAGATATGGTAGTTAGGGGGAAGCCGTTGGTCAATAGAGTTTGGTGGAAGGCTTCGGTGTGTGTTGTTTTATCGGAAGAAGAAGAGCATTTGTCTTGTATGCGGGTGATTTCTGTTTGTGCGTAACTAATTTTGGATTTGAGGGGTAATGCGGATTTGTAGTGGATGAAGAGGTTCCTGCAGGCGGGTTTTCTATAGAAAGTGGTGTGGAGAGATCCGTCGTCATTAATGCTGAGTTTGAAGTCTAGAAGTGAGAGAGAGCCTGAGGTGTTGGGATGTTCGATGGTGAATTTAATGTGGGGGTCAGAATTATTAAATGTATTAAAGATAGAGGTAGCTTCCTCTCGGGATGAAGTGAGGATCAAAATGTCGTCGACGTATCTCGAGAAGAAAATATGGGAATGGCAGGTGCTAAGTGCTTGCTGTTCCAGTCTGTTCATGTAAGAAATGGCGAGGAGGCCGGAGAGACTGGAACCCATGGGTAGGCCAGAGACTTGTTTGTATGTGTCTTGTTGGAACTTAAAGTAGGTGTTATCCACAATGATACGTAGGAGCTGATGAATGTCTGTAGGGGTAAGTCCAAAACAGTCAAGATTTTTAGAGGAGATGTGGTCAGTTATGAGGTCAATGGCGGGGTGTGCGGGAATGGAGGTATAAAGGGAGACTACGTCAAGGCTGAAGATGTAGTTGTTGACGCGGAGCTGTTGGGGTTGGAGCAAGTTGAGTCTATCTATTACCTGGTCAGAGCTGCTGACGTGTGCCGGGAAGGTGGGGAGTAGCGGTTTAAGTAAGTGGGAGAGGAGCCAGGAGATCTTGTAAAGAGGTCCCTCAGTACTGGAGACTATAGGTCTGATCTGTAGGTGGTTGCTGGTTTTGTGGGTTTTAATAAGATGGTAAAAGGTGGGGAGTCTACTGTTTCTAGTGGTGAGATTGAGCCTATAAGCCTTGGGGAGATTACGTCTGGAGCAAATTTGGGACCAAGCGTTGTTAATAGAGGTTTGTATGCGGGTAGCAGAGATGTCATTATCGGGTGTGTAAAGGGATGTATTGCTGAGGTGTTCTAGGGCGAGAGTATTGTAGGATTCTTGGGAGATAATGCAGAATTCCTTGCCTTTGTCAGAGGGTAGGTAGACCAGGTTTTTTTCTTAAGGCCTTTGAGGGTGAGGTAGTACCGTTAGGCCTCTACACCAACGCATTAAAGAGCATCTAAACACCCACATTTCTTCCTTCCATAAACCCTTAATATCATGTGGCAACACACATCGCTCCATTAGTGTCCGCATCCTCAACTCTGTCCGCAATATAGGCCAGCTTCGAATTTCGGAAGCTATCCTAATCTCTAAATTTCGTCCTACCTTGAATAACAGATTCGAGTTGTCATCTCCCTTCATCCTCTGATTCTTACATCCTCACACTCCCACCCCCAACTTACTTGCTTTTTTTTTTTTTTTTTTTTTCATAATCCTCCCCCTTCCCATTATCTCTTCTTATTCCCCCCTTCCCCTGCTAAAAAAGGTCCCATCCTTGGCTTTTATCCACTTCACAACTCAAATTCCTTCTCAAGTTTCTAATCTCATTTCTAGAGTCTGAATATATTATTTAGAATAAGTTATCTCCCTTTGACAGTAAATTTAAATTTAGATTTGAAGAGAATAAATGGAAAAAAAAAAAGACTAATTGATGAGTCATGTAAAATGAAACATAATAAAATTAAAAAAAAATTGGTATATTACTAAACTAATGTTTATAATGTTTTAACCTTAGTTATATGATTGCTTAATGGAATTTTGACATTTTCTGCGTTCCTACTGCCAATTGTTTTCCCCTGTATTACGATGATCTGACACCGGTTTGTTTCCCGTTTTTTCGACCCTCTCGGTCTTCTATTGTTGTCTTCTGATAATGAAAGTTTTTCTTTCGAAAATTTAAGATTACCCTTTGCCGATCTGTTACTTACCGAAAAAAAAATACTATTTGGTATTTAATCAGTTTTCGTGAAATTATTAATAAATCGTTTTGAGTTTCACTTTCTCCCTGCGTTTATTTCTTTTCACTTTTCCATCTCACGGCAACCACATCGCATTGCTATAGCCTTGGACGACTAATTTACACTTACATTTACCAGCAATGCTTCAAGCAAACTACAATCTCCTTTTATTTATATATATATATATATATATATATATATATATATATATATATATATATATATATATTAGCAGATGTAGTCCAGGTTGCCTGTTTGTCAGATATTCCAGAACATTTAGCCACAAGTAGAAATATTAGATTGCGTAAGATATTCTACAGGAAAGATATTCAAAGGAAATATCGAATTCTTGTCACAACAAAAAAACTTACACGCGTTACAGAGAGAAAGTTTCCAGATCGGCCACGGATTTTGTTTCTCTCTTTCTGCCCTTCTCTCCGTCTAAAGATATGTTAATATTTAATGTTCGACCCACATCGGACAATGAAAATGTATTCCCTCCCTATCACCTATTCCTATTCGTCAATAAGAGAGAGAGAAAAAAACACGTATCAAAAGAAAAAGAAAGATGTAGTTTGCAATTACCCTATGTTAAAACCTGCTATTAGCGACAACTTTCTTTTTACTGTATCTTCTGTCTGAAAGCTTCCCTCCCTCTCTCTCTCTCTCTCTCTCTCTCTCTCTCTCTCTCTCTCTCTCTCTCTCTCTCTCTCTCTTAGGTAACAGATAAAATATTTAGCTTGAAAAAATAAAGAACGAATAGAAAAATCAATGTTTATGAATTTCTCGATATCTTTCGCATGAAAACTATTAAAAATGACTGCATTGAATTCCTTGGGTAAAAAGCTGAATTAAATTATATTATTTTCAAATTCTTTAATATAACTTTAATTTCCTTTAATAAATATTCATAGATATAAATATATATGCGAGTTCAAAAATCTAATATATAAAGTAAAGACAGTTTTTTTATCATTACTTTGTCATCGATATCTTTCATCCTACAAAATCAATATTTGATTCTGGTTCTTCAGTTGTTCTTGTGGATCGTTGCAGCATGTAGTTACGAAGAATAAAATGCAATCTATTTAATTATTTCCAGAAAATACTCTGTCCGGGTCAGAATACTTTCCAAATAGTCACCATCTTTGAAAAAGGTACGTAACTCTGTATTCTTTCATAGAGAGTTACTTCCTTTTGATTGTAACCAAAAAATAATATTTTGGAAAAAAATGGCAAAGTTTTAAAAAAGAAAAGCAAAACAAATTGCAAGTAAATCAGCTACCGGGTAACACCGGATAGGGAAAGCTAGTATGTAATGAAGTTATGCTGATTCTCTCGTCGTTATTCATTTCGATTTATAAGTTAGAAAAAGGAAGAGCCATGTGGTGTTCGGTGCTTGTCGATTATCGTTTAATATTTTGGTGGGTTGCATCGACTAGCGTGACCATTTGTCACGCAGTGCGTTTCTAGTCGAGTGGCTGTTTTCAGTACGTAGTGTCATTCGGTTGTTTCCAGCACTCCATCTAGCCATGCGCACGCATCTGATATATTTTCTGTCTCTACTCTAATTCTACTCACGCACTTTTGCAACACCAGGTGCTTTTATTGTCAATAGAGTTTCTACAAATGTTAGGGGATTAAAACTAGTGTTTGGCCGAATATTCGGAATCGCGAATTTTAGGGGTATCAGAATCAGAAAAGAAATTAGTCTAATTTCGTCCCATCACGAGTTAAAACAAGGAAGGTTATTTCTAGTTCAAATGTCGACCACGCGCATTTCCTTTGCCTTCAAATACATATTTATAGCGATGAGAAACCATCCAAATGATTTTGATACACCAAGTGAACATTGATAATAGTTTTAAACAACGGTCATCCCCTGGAACCTTGGTCAATCAGCAGCAACAAACGTATATTTTTGTAAAATATCAACTCTTGATTGGATACAAGTCTTAATACAATGATTTTATTTCACCTAATCAAAAATGAAGAAAATTTACATTTTCACACAGTCTGAATCTGCAGTCGTCGCTGAGACGAAAGGATGCGAACAGTGGAGGATTTTCGGACAGACTGTGTGAAATATTTGTTTGGTTAGCTTAAGTATTGATTAGCTGGATCCTAGCGCATATTTTAACGTCTATTTAAAAAAAATAGACGTTAAAATATTGGCACCATGCGCTAGGATCCAGCTAATCAATACTTAAGCTAACCAAACAAATATTTGACATAGTCTGTCCGAAAATCCTCCACTGTGCGCATCCTTTCGTCTCACCGACGACAGCAGATTCAGACTGTCCAGTTACTGTTAATCTCGCACTCACTGCCTAACGAGCTTCTCCATTCTCCTTTTCACGGTTCTCACAAGACTGTTTCTTACCAGTGGCTGTATATTTGACCATTTCTCCAAATTCGTCAATAAAACTTATCATTTTTTTTTTAATATTTGCTTCCTGTTACATATACCTCCTCTCTTATAGGAAGTATAATGACTCACAAGTCACAGTCAATTAAAATACATGAACCTTCATAGCATACCTTGCTGGTGGTTCATTCTCGACCGCGTCCCTTATGTGATCCTGCCTGAGTGCGAAAAGGGCAAAGAAATGGCAATGATTGAAGACAAAAATGTTTATTCGTCTGGGGTCGCCTGTTCTTGATCACTGACGACTGGGGTGGGGGACAGAGAGAGAGAGAGTCGGTAATTACCGGTTAATCACATTTTAAAAAGAACATTTCTCAACGTACGTGTTCACACCACAAAGCTTCCAATCGAACTGCTACTTCTCTCCGTCCCTCCCTCTTCGGGCCATGTGACATCATGTCCGCTTCTATCAATTCCCACAGTAGGTCGAGTTAACCTTGGAGCACACTAAGCTGACCCCGACCGAACCCCATTTACTTTCATTCTCAACTAACAAAATTATACTCGCCCAATATTTAACGTTGCATCTACAATCTAACCGTAGAAGCAGAAATGGTTGATTTATATCGCGAAACATTTACTCTTACTTATAAGTAAGAGTAAATGTTTCGCGATATACAATTATATGTTAGATAATAAAGGAAACTACTATTTGTCGAAAGAGACCAGGCGTTAAATTAGAGAGGTGTGTTTTGAAATAGTGAGTGATTGCACCCGGCGAAAAAAACGAGTGTAGATGTTCTTCTCTATAGCAACCTGGAAAAAGATGAACACGGTAAAATCTTAGGAACGTATGACGTAATGAAAGCGATGGTGATTATGAATTTGAATACATTTATTTCCTAAATATTCTTCTTCTGTGGTCATCAATTCATCTATGCAGTTCGGCCACCATGAAAAACGAAATCCAGTATGGCGCCGAGGTTACACGTGGAGTCCAGATATTTCTACTATATGCCGGCCTTACTCTCAGATTTCTTTATATACAATGGGTTCCCCATGGAGCCTCACCAAGGGAGCTAAGCACAGGACGTCCTCCCGACAGCTGACCGTATTTATTTTACACATTCAACTACTGAATTTCATAACTCACCACCTATCAAAACAACTTCAGACCTGATTACCAGTGTAATATATTGGGCAGTATAATTTTTCTTAGTTGAGGATAACAAGAAATAGGGTTCACTCGAGGTCAACTAGTGTATTCGGATGTCAGTTTAACCTCCTGTGTACCAGAAGCGGACGTGACGTCACATGGCTGAAAGAGGGGAGAGCGAAGAAGGGCAGTCGGTTTGAAGTCTCGAACGAACCGGGCGGATGATTTAAGATCGACGATAAACTAATGGGCCAAATATCCGTAGCTAGAGATGCCCCACTCAGTCGCTGGCAGAAGACAAGGCAACGCCAACATCTCAATAAAAGGTATTCTCTTCAAATTTATGATTTCATCCTTTCTTCGTGCTGTTGTGAAACATTAATTTCAGGTGCCTCGGTCACAGAGGAGTGGCGTACCAAGGTAGGAAATAGTTGTGTTGTTATGATTTGTTAATGTTATAAAAACCCATGCATTTTATTTGTTTTGTAGATATATAGACTTCCTCTAGAAGGGGAGGTAATGAAACACCAGAAGCGATTGAGAACTACATTCCAATTTTTACCTATATTTTATTAGCCTACTTTTATAACAAAAACTGCATCCGTCGCCATGAATGACTACTAGTATAATAATAATAATAATAATAATAATAATAATAAGTAGTAGTAGTAGTAGTAGTAGTAGTAGTAGTAGTAGTAGTAGTAGTATTACTTCGTTACTTGTTCCTCTATTGTTGTTACCATTTGATAGGGTTAACAAGACTTTCTGTTCATCCTGTAACATCAAAGCAATCCCTCCCATAAAGTCCAACCCTTCCTCACTGTGGTAGGGGCGATGGCAACGTAATAGTGTCAGAGCTATCCGGCTAACATGGGCTCTGGTGAAAATCCAGGAGGTGTCCACATCAGGACCCGTCGTCCTCTAGTCGTCTCTGAGTCTGCGTGTGGCAAGCAAAGGCTTGATTCTGCGCATGTGCAATGGCTATTCCTTTGTGTTAGATGGGTCAAACTTGCCCCGATTTCGTATGCAACCGCTGAGACTTGCTGCTCTGAGTGTCGGGGGTAAAAACATGTCATTTTGGCAAGTATAACGAATAGCCACAACCAAGGAGGAGGACTTCATGCAGACCAGACAAGGTATGGTCTTCGGGTGCTCGGTGCAGAAGTCCGATTCCTTTCTCCTCCTCCTCTTCCTCCTTCTCTTCCTCTTCCTCCCCAGCATCGCCATTTTCATGGAAGATGCTCGACTGAGCTCAAATCTGTGATTCCACCCGTAAAACGTTCACACCATGAACGTGTCTAGCTACAACCATAGCAAAATAATTCCCTTTCTTCCATCTGTGTATCTAAAACCTGACAGAACTTCCATGAACAGAGTTTCTTTACAAGAAATTCCCGTTAGTGGAACATTATACCACGGGACTGCTTCCCTGGTGATTACAACATGGTCTTCTTTAAGTTCAATTTCAATAAATACTTGTCAAATTCTGTCCATTCTACCAATCGTTTTCAATCCTCTCATAGTATTGTTCATCATCCAACTGACAATTTCATTAACCCGTATTCTGGGGTGGCTTTTTGGTTTTGGTAAGCAGTGACCCATTAGTATAAAAGAAGCAACAACAGAACGGACATTGAAGCATCTCCATTCTCCGCCTGTACATAACAAGAACATGTCATGAGACTGCATACCCCCGCCTGACAACGTAAAGAAAATTCAAAGTTTTATCTGGTCCATACTTTTCTATATTGTATGGAAAAATAATTAAAAAAATGTAGTAACTCAAAAACTATTTACCTGATCAGGTTGAAATGTTGTATGGTGGTTATTGTTATCAAAGAGCATCAGGTCCGTACATCGAATTTGAAAAAATCGGAAGTTTAAATTCCGTCAGAATTTTTACCTTGACTGAATGTCGAGGTCTACTGTCAAGGTCATATAAGTAGTAGGATTCCATTAACTACAATGTACTAACTAACATGAAGAGAACCGAGGTTACCGCCAAAAGTGTGACTTTCACTGTTTCCGTAACTTTGACCTTGACCTTTGATTTAGATATCTCAAAATCAAATAAGTTCTAAGTTAGACCATGACTGACATTTTAACCAAGTTTGGTGACGTTTGGTCAAGCGATGTGTACGCTAAGCTGTACACAAACACTCAAACAGACAAACTCGACTGAAAACATAACCTCCTTGGCGGGAGTAAGAAATCGTAACTTGTCGAAATGACTCAATTATTTGGAGAGCCGTTTGCTGCTTTCGTCTTTTTTGTTTGCTTCTTGTTGCCGTTTTTAATTTCCGAGGGCAGAAGCAAAACATGAATCATCTGCACAACATCGATGTGAAGATATCAGGTTAATTATGGAGCGACGGAGAATTAGTCAAATAGATGTGGAATAATTGACCTGACTTTTCAATCTCGTCGAAAGGAAATAACTTGGGAAACGGCAGATAAAGTTTCCACTGTATTTATTCTATACAAGCAAATAAGTAACTGGATATTACCAGCTAAACTAAAAGACCCGATTTTTAACCGGGTTGGGGCATTTAAATAGCTTTATTTACCTCATCTGCAGGAGGTTAGACATAAGGTCAGGTCAGGCTTTGAAAAAAAAACCCAGCACACTAAGTGCATCCTGGCCTACAAATAATGCCTGAGCAACCCCGTCGGCATTCTCCGACAGGGGAGTCTCTAGCGATTTGCAATAAACTAACCCAAAGAAGCCTGAGAGGATGAACCTTCTAGGACTGAACAGAACCATACCATTTATTATAATCTTAAAAAGGCATCCCTAACATATCTTCATGTACGTTTATCAAACTGGATATTAACCGGGATTTCACCTAATTCAGAACGCCGACGATTCCACTGGGCATAGATTTTTTTTTTAATTTAAAAAGTCAGCCCATCTGGATGAAACCGCGGTACGTTTCTGAAATATGTAGCATATAGTTTTCAAATAAATTATATTAGCTCTCACTCCTCTGCGATCGAGCACTTTATTGATTTCTTTTCAATATATATATATATATATATATATATATATATATATATATATATATATATATATATATAGTGTTGGGATGATTAATCGGAATTTGAAATCGCAACAATCGGAACAATGGAACTTTTTGGGGTATCGGAAATGGTATCGGAATCGGAAAAATTTTAGCCTCATTTCCGATTCTAAGAACGATTCTTTAAAAAAATTTTCTTGACAATAAAAAATGAAATAAACACGATGTATTTATTTATTAGAAGACTGTTTATTTACAACATAAGTCTAAGGGCCACAGAACCGCAGGTTAGGAAGCCCATTTTCAGATTTAATATTGACTCTCCGAGTCTTTTTTTATTGTTGGTAAATTATGGTAAACAATGTTCTAGAGTTCACTTGCCTATTCGCTTATCAAGTCTTTTGAAATGTTCAAATTTCTTTTCGCGCCTTACGACGCCTCTCGGAATGCATAGTTAACTATTAAAAGATTTTAAACGCCGGGAGTGAGTCGGGACAAGTTTAATTTATTTTGTTGGCACCGCTCTGATCTTCGTCGTCTGGTCACAGCCTATCCTCTGAAATAATTAATGTTTTAATGCATTTTTTTCGGTTTTGGCACAAGTGAAAAAAGGTGACAATCTCACAATGAGTTTATCAAAATCTTGGATACAATACACAAGCCGCGCGTGCGTGGTCCCCCTCTGTATGTGGTCCCCGAGTGTAAAATGCAATAAATTTGGGCAATTTGGGGCATTTTTGACCCCCTGGGGGCGCGAACCAGAATTTTTCTGGGGTCAAGGATGCTCATTTTATATCCAGAACAATTGCCTCTACATTTTGGCCAAGTTTCAGAAAAATTGAATGGATGGATCAAACGTTATGGGAGAAAAGGGTCATTTTTTGCCATTTTGGGGGCTTTGCCCCCCCCCCCCCCCCCCGAGGGCACGAACCAGATTTTTTCAAGGTCAGCGATACTTATTTTCTATTAGGAACAATTGCCTCCACATTTTGGCCAAGTTTCAGAGAAATTGTATGGATGAAAAGTTATGGGCCAAAAAATGTCATTTTTTGCCATTTCGAGGTCTTTTTACCCCCTGAGGGGCTAACCAGATTATTTTTCAAACATCGGAGAATGTCACTTTCTAACCTGACCAAAGTAACAACTTCATGCAAAATTTCAGAGAAATTCAATGGATGGTTGCGGAGAAAACTCCGGACGGACGGACGGATGGACATGCCTCAAAACATAAGTCCCCCGATTTTATAAATCGGGGGACCAATAAAGGGAAAAACATTTAGAAGTTTGTCAAATTAAAAAAGAAACATCTACATTTAAAATGAGATTCTACTTTTCTAAAGCGATTATGTGTGACACTGAAAAAAATTTAAAGTTTGGAGTGGGGGGGGTAGTTGCGCATATACGTTAAATTTATATGCGCAACTAACCCCCCCCCCACCCCCACTTCTAACCATTTTAGAGCAGTTAACTTAATTTTTACCACTTACCCTAGGTCCGACCGGCAAAGTTATAAAAGCATGCGTAGTCGCTTTATTTTTCTTATTACCACCCGGACTTAGGGTTAGTAGTAAGAAGAGGCGTGTTTTTTATGACTTTTAACAATGAAATATTTTATACTAAAGTCTGATCATGAACATTAACATAGTCAAGATTTAAAACAAACAAAATTGGTTACATGTCCTTAAAACACTCACTGGTACGAAAGAGATGATAATTTTACGTTAAGTTTATATGCGAAACTGATTTATTTGGTATTCTATCTTATTTTTACCACTTTTATTTTTACCAAGTTTTTTAGGCTGTTTGCATGTAATCGCCTAAAAAATGGAGAATCGCATTTTTCTTTTGGGATGAATTAGCCTTGGGTGCAGAGCTCTAATAATACCTTACTTTCTTTCACAACAACATTCTTTTCACGTCACAAACGTACCACAACTTTTTCTATGCTATTTCTTCAAATCAGTCATTTTGTAATAAAGACCAATCGTTGATGAATATATAAATAAATTTTTGTTTCCTTTTACATTTTTCATCACGTAGGAATATTATTTCCATAATTATAATATATATATATATATATATATATATATATATATATATATATATATATACACACAATAATATTTTAATAAATAAATATTAATTATTTAAAATACCTAGAGACATCGATGTTTCATGCTAACGCAATCTTCAGTCTAGGAACCAATTCCCGACGGTCGGTAGGCGCGAACCCCGAACACAAATCGCCACTGATTCGTAGTCGGTGATCTTAACCAAAGGGCCATCGTCAATTAGTTAGTAAATATAGAGTAACTTTAACTGTAAATAGCGACACGTGGCCGCCATTCACCAGGCAGCTAGAGTGATCTTACGAAACGGTGTTCGGATCGCGCATATAGCTATTAGTACTGCTTGTTATTAAAGCTACTCGAAAGTGCCCAGCCCTTGTGGGGAGGGGGCTGATAAACAATAATATTTTAATAAATAAATATTAATTATTTAAAATACCTAGAGACATCGATGTTTCATGCTAACGCAATCTTCAGTCTAGGAACCAATTCCCGACGGTCGGTAGGCGCGAACCCCGAACACAAATCGCCACTGATTCGTAGTCGGTGATCTTAACCAAAGGGCCATCGTCAATTAGTTAGTAAATATAGAGTAACTTTAACTGTAAATAGCGACACGTGGCCGCCATTCACCAGGCAGCTAGAGTGATCTTACGAAACGGTGTTCGGATCGCGCATATAGCTATTAGTACTGCTTGTTATTAAAGCTACTCGAAAGTGCCCAGCCCTTGTGGGGAGGGGGCTGATAAACAATAATATTTTAATAAATAAATATTAATTATTTAAAATACCTAGAGACATCGATGTTTCATGCTAACGCAATCTTCAGTCTAGGAACCAATTCCCGACGGTCGGTAGGCGCGAACCCCGAACACAAATCGCCACTGATTAGTAAAGTAACACGGAATAACATAATCACCGGTGCAATAATTTATTTCGATCCTACGGTCATATTCAAGCATCCAAGCGAGGCGATTACATTTTTGAAAATGAAAAAAGAGAGCTCGTGATTCTACTTATTCTATTGTTATGAAATCGTAACAAAGCGAATTAGAAAGAAAAAATGAATCGAAATCCGGTTCTCTATTACACAAATAATTTATCAAACTAAAGTTCGACAAAAGACAGGGGTTTATCTGCTTGCATTCTGTTGAGGTACCCCCCACACGACACACACATAATACAAGCAGATGAACATGGATAGTTGCATATCTGTCTACGACGCGTGGAGAGAGAGTGAAAGAGAGAGAAAGAGGGCGAGTATTTCTCATTATAGGTGTATGCGAATAGTGCACGAGGGGTTTGTGTAGAGAGACACTAAAAACGAAATAATTTTTTGAAGCTCGAAGAAAATGTAACGATGAAGCATGTTTACTAATAGCACAAAAATACATTTATTTAGTGTGATGTGCAACAGAGATGTTGTATACATGTATAAAAGAACTGAAAGAGAGAGTTTGTTACATGTATTTAGTTTGTGCTTTGTTGAGAAATGAGAAAGAAAATGTATGTGTGTGGGTAAATGTGTGAACCCGCCCGTTGCCTTTGTCCGAATTCTGTGCTTGATTTCGACACTGACCCTTGTGTAGATCATGTGGTCTCAGTCACTACTGTAACAAAAGGATTTTCTTTCTAAACAAGATCACAAATCAATTTTAAAACCAGCAACAATTTTCTTTTTATTTCGAAGTTACAACGACACCTGGCTTCTCCACAAAACGACAGGCTTGCAAAAATAGACGAACATCTCTTCCAACCAAACCCAAACAACCCGTCGTTCACGACTCCAAAAACCCATCTGTCTCTTAAACAAACTGACTCCTTCTGCCCGTCTAGCTGGAATGTATATATATATATATATATATATATATATATATATATATATATATATATATATATATATATATATATATATATTGGTCTCATTTGAAGTAGACCATACAACCAGGCTTCTTGCGAGAGGTCTGATCTGAACACCCATTTTAAAGACGTAATCACTTTTTCAAAAGTCCCAACCGATTTCTTGGATGGTTTAACCCCCAACCAGATATTTCCCCCATCACCGGCCTGCCGTCTGCAGCATACATCTATGCACCCACTAAACATGCAGCATTGCGTATTGTTAGGGGGTGAGAAAGAAAGTGCAACTATGCAAGTAGAAAATGGATGCATAAATAAGGAGCGTCGATGGAATGAGAAATCTATCTATCTCCCAAGACGAGTAAATTCTCATATCTTGCTGGGTTGACTGAATCTGGGAAAAGAATACGATATCGAAACAGCGTCTTTTCAGCTCGATGGTCCGTCAGTAAGAGAGAGAAAGAAAGGCAGTCATGTGACTGGCGTCACAATGTTCAGAGCTAGCAACAGAGGATCCAAACATGTGTATGTGTTCGTATACTTGTCTGTTACAAACTCTATTTTTAAAAATTATATTTTATTTCTCTGTCTTTTTTTTTCCTTTGTTTTTTATTTTTTTATTCCGATTTTCTCTCTTCCTTCCTTTCTTTCTTCGTTTCCTATTTATTTTCTTCATTTTTTTTTGTTATTTACTTGTTATTGATTTTCGTCTCCTCTCTCTCTCTCTCTCTCTCTCTCTCTCTCTCTCTATATATATATATATATATATATATATATATATATATATTATTATTATTATTGTTATTATTATTATTATTATTATTTAATTTATCCACATATAATATTATAATGAGATATAATATATTATGTATTGATTTTCAGTATTTACTTCAACAGTGCTCAATACGTGAGTAGAGCTAAGTAGTAAGTTATAAAAATATATATATGACAATTAAGCTACACATAGGCATCCATGTTTCATCCCCGTAGGGAATCATGTAATTTCATGTTACTTAGTGTTTTATATATCCACGTGATGTTTAGTCTAGCTAGCTAACCAATCAGATTCATTGTTATTCCATCCCAATGATTAATGTTTTCATTAGCTAATGGTAAGGCTTCTCTCAGACAACTGTTCGTCTGACCTTTACTTCACACACACACACACACACAGACACACACACATATATATATATATATATATATATATGTATATATATATATATATATATATATATATATATATATATATATATATATTATATCTATCTATATATATATATATATATAACTCAATGTCTGTATGTATGTGGGTTAGTGTGTGTGTGTGCCCTATAGAAAAAAGTTAGCGAATCTAGATAAAATCTAAAAGTGTATTCTAATGTAAGATTCACCGAGAAAGTTAATGGGCGTATTCCCGAATCTCTAAATGAACTGCTTCTAGGACTGAACAGAACCATGCCATTTATTATAATCTTAAAAAGGCATCCCTAACATATCTTCATGTACGTTTATCAAACTGGATATTAACCGTGGTTTCACCTAATTCAGAACGCCGACGATTCCACTGGGCATAGATTTTTTTTTTAATTTAAAAAGTCAGCCCATCTGGATAAAACCGCGGTACGTTTCTGAAATATGTAGCATATGGTTTTCAAATATATTATATTAGCTCTCACTCCTCTGCGATCGAGCACTTTATTGATTTCTTTTCAATATATATATATATATATATATATATATATATATATATATATATATATATATATATATATATATATATATAGTGTTGGGACGATTAATCGGAATCTGAAATCGCAACAATTGGAACAATGGAACTTTTGGGGGTATCGGAAATGGTATCGGAATCGGAAAAATTTTAGCCTCATTTCCGATTCTAAGAACGATTCTTTAATTTTTTTTTTCTTGACAATAAAAAATGAAATAAACACGATGTATGTATTTATTAGAAGACTGTTTATTTACAACATAAGTCTAAGGGCCACAGAACCGCAGGTTAGGAAGCCCATTTTCAGATTTAATATTGACTCTCCGAGTCTTTTTTTATTGTTGGTAAATTATGGTAAACAGAGTAAATGTTCTAGAGTTCACTTGCCTATTCGCTTATCAAGTCTTTTGAAATGTTCAAATTTCTTTTCGCGCCTTACGACGCCTCTCAGAGTGCATAGTTGACCATTAAAAGATTTTAAACGCCGGGAGTGAGTCGGGACAAGTTTAATTTATTTTGTTGGCACCGCTCTGATCTTCGTCGTCTGGTCACAGCCTATCCTCTGAAATAATTAATGTTTTATTGCATTTTTTCGGTTTTGGCACAAGTGAAAAAAGGTGACAATCTCACAATGAGTTTATCAAAATCTTGGATACAATACACAAGCCGCGCGTGCGTGGTCCCCCTCTGTATGTGACTCGATGTGGCGAGTGTAAAATGCAATAAATTTGGGCAATTTGGGGTATTTTTGACCCCCTGGGGGCGCGAACCAGAATTTTTCTGAGGTCAAGGATGCTCATTTTATATCCAGAACAATTGCCTCTACATTTTGGCCAAGTTTCAGAAAAATTGAATGGATGGATCAAACGTTATGGGAGAAAAGGGTCATTCGTTGCCATTTTGGGGGCTTTGCACCCCCTGGGGGCGCGAACCAGATTTTTTCAAGGTCAGCGATACTTATTTTCTATTAGGAACAATTGTCTCCACATTTTGGCCGAGTTTCAGAGAAATTGAATGGATGGATGAAAAGTTATGGGGCAAAAAATGTCATTTTTTGCCATTTCGGGGTCTTTTTACCCCCTGAGGGGCTAACCAGATTATTTTTCAAACATCGGAGAATGTCACTTTCTAACCTGACCAAAGTTACAACTTCATGCAAAATTTCAGAGAAATTCAATGGATGGTTGCGGAGAAAACTCCGGACGGACGGACGGATGGACATACCTCAAAACATAAGTTCCCCGATTTTATAAATCGGGGGACCAATAAAGGGAAAAACATTTAGAAGTTTGTCAAATTAAAAAAGAAACATCTACATTTAAAATGAGATTCTACTTTTCTACAGCGATTATGTGTGACACTGAAAAAAATTTAAAGTTTGGAGTGGGGGGGTAGTTGCGCATATACGTTAAATTTATATGCGCAACTACCCCCCCACCCACTTCTAACCCTTTTAGAGCAGTTAACTTAATTTTTACCACTAACCCTAGGTCCGACCGGCAAAGCATGCGTAGTCGCTTTATTTTTCTTATTACCACCCGGACTTAGGGTTAGTAGTAAGAAGAGGCGTGTTTTTTATGACTTTTAACAATGACATATTTTATACTAAAGTCTGATCATGAACATTAACATAGTCAAGATTTAAAACAAACAAAATTGGTTACATGTCCTTAAAACACTCACTGGTACGAAAGAGATGATAATTTTACGTTAAGTTTATATGCGAAACTGATTTATTTGGTATTCTATCTTATTTTTACCACTTTTATTTTTACCAAGTTTTTTAGGCTGTTTGCATGTAATCGCCTAAAAAATGGAGAATCGCATTTTTCTTTTGGGATGAATTAGCATTGGGTGCAGAGCTCTAATAATACCTTACTTTCTTTCACAACAACATTCTTTTCACGTCACAAACGCACCACATATTTTCTATGTTATTTCTTCAAATCAGTCATTTTGTAATAAAGACCAATCGTTGATGAATATATAAATAATTTTTGTTTCCTTTTACATTTTACATCGCGTAGGAATATTATTTCCATAATTATAATATATATATATATATATATATATATATATACATAAAGTAAAGTAACACGGAATAACATAATCACCGGTGCAATAATTTATTTCGATCCTACGGTCATATTCAAGCATCCAAGCGAGGCGATTACATTTTTGAAAATGAAAACAGAGAGTTCGTGATTCTACTTATTCTATTGTTATGAAATCGTAACAGAGCGAATTAGAAAGAAAAAATGAATCGAAATCCGGTTCTCTATTACACAAATAATTTATCAAACTAAAGTTCGTCAGAAGACAGGGGTTTATCTGCTTGCATTCTGTTGAGGTACCCCCCCCCCACACACACACACACACTACACACACATAATACAAGCAGATGAACATGGATAGTTGCATATCTGTCTACGACGCGTGGAGAGAGAGAGAGAAAGATAGAGAAAGAGGGCGAATATTTCTCATTATAGGTGTATGCGAATAGTGCACGAGGGGTTTGTGTAGAGAGACACTAAAAACGAAATAATTTTTTGAAGCTCGAAGAAAATGTAACGATGAAGCATGTTTACTAATAGCACAAAAATACATTTATTTAGTTTGATGTGCAACAGAGATGTTGTATACATGTATAAAAGAACTGAAAGAGAGAGTTTATTACATGTATTTAGTTTGTGCTTTGTTGAGAAATGAGAAAGAAAATGTATCTGTGTGGGTAAATGTGTGAACCCGCCCGTTGCCTCCGTTGCCTTCGTCCGAATTCTGTGCTTGATTTCGACACTGACCCTTGTGTAGATCATGTGGTCTCAGTCACTACCGTAACAAAAGGATTTTCTTTCTAAACAAGATCACAACTCAATTTTAAAACCAGCAACAATTTTCTTTTTATTTCGAAGTTACAACGACACCTGGCTTCTCCACAAAACGACAGGCTTGCAAAAATAGACGAACATCTCTTCCAACCAAACCCAAACAACCCGTCGTTCACGACTCCAAAAACCTATCTGTCTCTTAAACAAACTGACTCCTTCTGCCCGTCTAGCTGGAATGTATATATATATATATATATATATATATATATATATATATATATATATATATATATATATATATATATATATATATATATATATTGGTCTCATTTGAAGTAGACCATACAACCAGACTTCTTGCGAGAGGTCTGATCTGAACACCCATTTTAAAGACGTAATCACTTTTTCAAAAGTCCCAGCCGATTTCTTGGATGGTTTAACCCCCAACCAGATATTCCTCCCATCACCGGCCTGCCGTCTGCAGCATACATCTATGCACCCACTAAACATGCAGCATTGCGTATTGTTAGGGGGTGAGAAAGAAAGTGCAACTATGCAAGTAGAAAATGGATGCATAAATAAGGAGCGTCGATGGAATGAGAAATCTATCTATCTCCCAAGACGAGTAAATTCTCATATCTTGCTGGGTTGACTGAATCTGGGAAAAGAGGACGATATCGAAACAGCGTCTTTTCAGCTCGATGGTCCGTCAGTAAGAGAGAGAAAGAAAGGCAGTCATGTGACTGGCGTCACAATGTTCAGAGCTAGCAACAGAGGATCCAAACATGTGTATGTGTTCGTATACTTGTCTGTTACAAACTCTATTTTTAAAAATTATATTTTATTTCTGTCTTTTTTTTTCCTTTGGTTATTTTTTTTTTCTTCCGATTTTCTCTCTTCCTTCCTTTCTTTCTTCGTTTCCTATTTATTTTCTTCATTTTTTTTGTTATTTACTTGTTATTGATTTTCGTCTCCTCTCTCTCTCTCTCTCTCTCTCTCTCTCTCTATCTATCTATCTATCTATATATATATATATATATATATATTATTATTATTATTATTATTATTATTATTATTATTATTATTATTATTATTGTTATTATTATTATTTAATTTATCCACATATAATATTATAAGGAGATATAATATATTATGTATTGATTTTCAGTATTTACTTCAACAGTGCTCAATACGTGAGTAGAGCTAAGTAGTAAGTTATAAATATATATATATGACAATTAAGCTACACATAGGCATCCGTGTTTCATCCCCGTAGGGAATCATGTAACTTCGTGTTACTTAGTGTTTTATATATCCACGTGATGTTTAGTCAAGCTAGCTAACCAATCAGATTCATTGTTATTCCATCCCACGGGTTAATGTTTTCATTAGCTAATGGTAAGGCTTCTCTCAGACAAGTGTTCGTCTGACCTTTACTTCACACACACACACACACACACACACACACATATATATATATATATATATATATATATATATATATATATTATATCTATCTATATATATATAACTCAATGTATGTATGTATATATGTGGGTTAGTGTGTGTGTGTGCCCTATAGAAAAAAGTTAGCGAATCTAGATCAAATCTAAAAGTGTATTCTAATGTAAGATTCACCGAGAAAGTTAATGGGCGTATTCCCGAATCTCTAAATGAACTGCTAAGGAGGCTATGGAGCAGATTTCGTCTGGGAGGGTCGATTATTTCAGCTATTTTCAGCTTAATATCAATTTAATTATGTATTAATTTAAATAGAAAACAATTATATCATGTAATCTTTTTTTAAAACAAATTGCAAGTCCTTCCCGAAAAAAAATCTGCAAGTCATTTCCTCAACTTCAACCGGAAATGACATCATAGGGAGAATGCGGTGTGGAGGAGGGCAATTCAAAATTCTAATACGATAATTCCAGGAAGAAGTAGGAGGCTGACTAACCCAGGCTTTACTTAGCCAACTCATAATTCAAAACAGGAAATGAGTCAGCATTTTTTAGATCTTACATTTTAGTAGGCACTGCCCGCCAGTGTCCGCCACTGTCAGCCATTGTCAGCCCTATGAAGAAATAGCCAACTCATAATTCAAAACAGGGAATGAGTCAGCATTTTTTAGCTTTTACATTTCAGTAGACACTGCCTGCCACTACCCGCGAGTGTCCGCGAGTGTCCGCGAGTGTCCGCCATATAAAGAAATCGTTAACTCATAATTGAAAACAGGAAATGAATCCGCATTTTTATAATTTTACATTTTAGTAGACGATGCCAACCACGCCATGCTAATATCCGCCACTGCCCGCCACTATCCGCTATGTAAAGAAATCGCCAACGCATAATTGCTATGAGTTCTTTTATATATCGGTTACATAAATTAACATGCTTTATGAGTTTTTTCATATGCCAGGGGCGCTACATAGATGAACATGATTTTATATAATAGGGAAGCTACATAAACGAATATGCGTTACGAGTTGAAATGGAGGAGGAGAAGAAATCAAGAATTGACAGTGACCATTTGTGCTTTTCGGCGTTGTCTGGGATCAAAAATTGTATAAGTCATTGCATTAAAGTTCTATTTCCAAGTCTTTAAAAAATAAAATGTAAATTGATGATAAACTGTATTGAGGCAATCATTCTCACTTGTTGTGGCAAAGGTGAAATTGTTTTTATTCCGAAGATACCAATTATACCATCAAATATACCCTCACTATAAGCGGTTGCAGTTTCATGTACGACTTTGTTTCGCTATGTCCATCAATAAAAGTCAAGGCCAAACACTAAAAGTTGCCGGATTGCAACTTGAAGAACCATGCTTTTCACATGGTCAGCTTTATGTAGGAGCATCACTTGTGGGTGCAAAACAAATCTTTTTCTGTATGTACATCAAAATAAAACAAAAAAACATTGTTTATGAAGAGATTTTCAATCTTAATGCCAAATAATTTTCGGATTATTATTAAATGATTGCAGTTTGTATTTCCTTAAACGTTCTTTAAAGTTTTGAAACTTTCCATAAAAAATAGTTTAGGAGTAAAAGTTTGAAACTGTTAAGCTTTTACACATAATTTTTTTTTTATAAACAGCATATGATAATTATGGATTTTATTCACTTGTATACTTGGTTTCGTTAACTGGAAGCAAGTTTTTAAAATGTACACTAAAATAAAAATTATTATAGGAATTATCCTCTGAAGGAGTAAAGCTGTAACACACCATGTGATAAAAAATAAAATAATAAAATCTACAATTATGTTTTTGTGGTTTGTATTTAAAGAAAAGGAGGTAAAAAAAAGTTATTTACTTTACCTGGTTTCATTCGTCTTGAGAAACCATGTATAAAATATCCTCCCACATGTACATAGAATAAGCTATACTAATCTTACTATTGAGCTATGAGATTGTAATCTACTTTTTCATGTGTGCACTACCTCCACTATTGCACATATTAGGTGATAAGAATTTTTAAGAGTATAAAAGCAAGTGATGTGAGAACAGTGATCAAAGTGATAACTTAATTTGCCAACCAATTGAGTATACAAACATTGCTTTTTGATTCTGCACCCGGGCATCGCCGGGTAACCCTGCTAATATATATATATATATATATATATATATATATATATATATATATATATATATATATATATATATATATATATATAAGGATGAAAAGGAATTAGAAAAGCGACGGAGGCAGATCTTTTTTCAATTCAGTTGCTCAATGCAAAGATTGTGGGGGGGGGGGAATCCACAATCTTTGTTTTACTTTTTCAAATTTTAAATCTTGGCTTCTCGCCAACTTATCTATCCCAGCAATTTCATCTGATGATAAGATGTTGATCTTTGAAAAGCCTGGCTTAAGGAAAAAATTAATTAAATAAATTGCTTTTTTGCAGAATATACCTTGCATTAATCAACTGAATTGAAATAAGATCTGCCTCCGTCGCTTTTCTCATTCCTTTTCATCCTTCTATCTATCTATCTGCTCTATCCGGTATATTGAGCTGTATACCTTTCACAATAGGTTTTACCTTTCCTAAAAGTTCGCTTTTACTTTATATATATATATATATATATATATATATATATATATATATATATATATATATATATATATAAAATATAATAACACGAAATCACATAATTGTCGATGCAATAATTTATTTCAACCGTTCGGTTTTTTCAAGCATCACTCAGACAATTACATTTTTGAGACTGATAGAAAATTGAATTTCCCTACCACAGTTCCAATACAATCAGAGATGGTGGTGGTAGCAACCAATTTGATACATCTTTTATAGAGAGGGGGAAATTTAAAACTTATATTTAACTATGGCGGGCGAAGGGGAGGGATCTTTAAGTTAATCAACTAAAAACTGCCATGTCAAAATTATGACACATACGACTTGGCGATATCATACATATAGGCAATTTTACTCACGCGCATACACAAAACTAAATACGCACACATCATATGCGCACTCACATACATAATCTCACTCGCACATTATCATAACTAAACATAATCACATACGCAACTTTTATTCATCTCTCTCTCTCTCTCTCTCTCTATCTATATATATATATATATATATATATATATATATATATATATATATATATATATAATTAAAAAATAAAATAAAATGTAATATTTATTTAATATATATATATATATATATATATATATATTAAATAAATATTACATTTTATTTTTAATTATTTTATTTTTAATTATTTAATTATTTTATTTTATTTTTTAATTATATATATATATATATATATATATATATATATATATATATATATATATATACATCAATTTATTCATTTTTCCTTACTATTTTCTGTCTATCTCACTTTCTCTCGTCTTCTTTGTATCCTTTTTCATTTTTTCTGTCATTCAAGTTATTTAGCCCCCACTCTCTCTCTCTCTCTCTCTCTCTCTCTCTCTCTCTCTCTCTCTCTCTCTCTCTCTCTCACTCACTCACTCTTTCCATTTTTTTTCTAATCGGCGTCCACTTGGAGAGGGTTGGATCAACCCTTTTAACCTAGGACAAAAGGGGTTGGATATGAGAGGTCATGGAGTAAGTTAATTTTAAATACTATAGGTATCTCTTCCCCCCCCCCTCTTCCTGGAAAGTTTCAGCGGACGACCTTGTCCTTTCTTATATATTTCTTTATTTTCTTATTTTTTTTATTTTTCTTCTTTCTCTCCTATTTTTTCTTTTCTTTTCTTTTCTTTTCTTTTCTTTTCTTGTTTTTTGTCTCCATAAAACGCTGACAGCCATTTTCTCCTCTTGTCGTTCAACGCTTGAGTGTGTTGTAAAACGATTCTTCGGCAGGTTTAAGAGGCCGGCTAACATCAGTCATTCTAACGTGAAGGCCGAGCATGTCAAAAGGCAGACTTGATTGGCTAAGGAGAATTTACCTTTTATTTATCTTGAAACAAACCACAACAAAACACGAAATGAAACGGACAACAAATGAACGCCATTTTGTTTTCGCTGACAGCCATAAAGAACGCTGCTTATAAATAGATTAACAACTGCAGACAGGGCAACAATAGAACTAATTTTACGTGAAAACATTTCTTTCCTACTCATAATTTACGCCCTTTCTCGCTAGTAAATCTTGTACAATATTATGAACAAAATTGACAGTCGACTTTTTTTTTAATCCTTGACAATCATTCTGCCAACCTAGGGACTGTCTTGGCTTTTGGTAGACCCTTCTTTGTTGGAATGAGGTATGATTTGGTTCTAGGAGGGCACTCTTCCATGCATTATCTCCTCCTTCGGGAGAGAGTGGGTGGATTATTGCCGGTCGCCTGAGATACCCCTTGCGGTGATGCCGACGGATCCGTTCACGGCTATTTGTGTATCTTCTAGTGCCATTTCGGGGGAGCTAGTTTCTCCCGCCACAATAAAAAGACCTGGAGTCACATCTTGCTGTCGTGGGAAGCAAGTAAATTCTCCAAACAAACCGAGCTGGCAGGTTTAATCATACCAGCCGAGGGAATTCTTGATATCATTTTGGCAACCTAGGAGACTTCTTTTATTTTGACAAACCCTTTTTTGTGGGATGAGGTATAGTTCAGTTCTAGGGTGCTATTCCCCAGGCATTACTTCCTGTTTCACGAAGAGGATAGGTTTTTGCCGGTCGCCTGAGGCGCTTCGACCGGCGAATTCCGACAGTTCCGTTCACGGCTATTTCTGTACTTTCCAGGGTGCCCCTTTCCCGCATTAAAAGGACAAATGTATCACATTTTTCTGTCGTGGCACGCATGTAAATTCCCAAATAGAACTTGATGGCTGTTTTTGTTATATACCAGCCAGGAGAATTCTTGACATTATTCTGGCAACCTAGGGACTCTCTTGACTTTTGGCAGACACTTTTTTGTCGGAATGAGGTATAGTTCGGTTCGATGCTAGGAGGCCATCTCCTCCTTCGAGAGTGGTGGGTGTTTTATTGCCCGTCGCCTGAGGCACCCTACCGGGTAATGCCGATGCGTCCGTCCACGACTATTTGTGTACATTCTAGAGTGCTACATCGAAGGAGCTGCACCCTCCTCCGGTAGAAAAAAAAACATGTCACATTTTGCTCTCGTGTGAAGCACGTAAATTCCCAAATAGACCTCGCTGATTTTTTTTTTTTTTCATACTAGCCGAGGGAATCCATAGCACGATTCTGGAAACCTTTCTTTGTGGGAGTGAGGTTTGGTTCAGTTCAGCCCAGAGTCTATCCTCCCATGAATTACTTTTTCCTCTAGGAAAGAGGTTGGTTTTTTGCCGGTCGCCTAAGGTACTCCGATCGGGTAATGCTGACGGGCTCGTGTACGGCTATGTTTGTACCTTCCTGGATGCCCCTTCAGGGTAGCTGCTCCCTGCTACATTAAAAAGACATTGTGTCACATTTTGCTGCTTTGGTAAGCAAGTAAACCCCAAAATGGACCGCATAACAGCCGAATTAAGGAATTCTCTTGGCTTTTGGCAGATCCTTCTTTGTGGGAATGCGATATGGTTTGGTTCGGCCCGGGAAAATTGAGTAAACTAAGAAACTCCTGCTCCCACTCCTGAACTTCATATTGCTATTTTAAGTCTTATCTTTTACTTATAATAATATTTTGTCAAGTTAGAAATGAAAGCAAGTAAAACGTTTTCCTTGCTGTTTATGTGTGTCCGGCGACAACGCAGACCCCACGATATTACTGTAAAACCCCAACGACAAAAAGATCAAACTGTAAAGTTATAAGTTCAAAAGTGAATAATCGTTTTAAATCAAATCAAATCACATTTATTGGCAAAACATAGCAAAGTGCAACAAGCCATGTAAAAAGACAGAATATGTGTGCATCTACATAACGTCTGAATGTTTGTCCAAGGTGACTTTAAACCTGGATATAATAGACATCGTCATTACTTCTGGTAGGCTGTCCCACGAAGCCAAAACACGGGCATAGAATACTGCCTTTCTTTTAATGAGATGAGAGTGACTATTGTATATCTTTTGTTAAATCCCATGGACACCGTGACGTGGCGTTGGGGTAAAACAATTCCTATTTAAATTCTGGTTCGCGTCTCCGCGCAGCCCCTGCTTTTGGCGTAATGCGACATTTTCTCTAGATAAGTACTTTTTATCAAGCTTGAAAAGTAAGTAGTTTGTTTTTAATTTTATTCAGATGATTTTTCATAAACTCGATCAAGGGTTTGAAATTATTTTATTAAATCCTGGAAAAAAATAATAAGTTACTTTTCATGTCGTTATTGTTTATATTCTTACTTACATTCATTTTTTAACATTCGGTGGTTGTTTGCGTATGTTAAATGTTTGAACGCATTTCTTTTGCTTGTTTTTTCGTTTGCTCATTTTCCCATATCAGACAAAGTCGACAGTTAAAATGAAAGGAAGTCGCCCTGGGTTAACCTTATATTTAGAAATGGATCGCTAACTAGAACATAAAATAAGAAACGGCGAGTCAATGAAAGAGCAGTGCGTTCAATGGAACAAAAGAAATTATTTAAACTGTAATTTAAGTATTAATTATTTGACGGCAAGGAAGAAATGTCAGTTAACATACACTAAAAAGGGACAGTTTTAATAAAATTGAAACGTACAGCTTTTATTTGATGTCAACGTTTCAAGCGTCTAGATTCATTGTAAACAATAAGGCTGTATGTAATTGTATAGAGGCACGGATGCGTAAAAATAGGGGTAATCTGTTGATTTTATATAACGCGTGTTTAACTTGTGTCTTTAATGTTTCTAAAGTTAATTAATCTGAAAATTACAACTAATAATTAGCCAAGAAATTGTTTTTAATTCACAAGTCAAATGTGTTAATGTTAGAATATGTGGTAGATTAATGTTATAATGCGCATCCGTAAAGTTAGCAAGCGGTGAAGCGAAACTCATGTATCTTACTAAACAAATGGACTTCGTGTAATTGGGTGGCTGGCGAAGTACAAATTAACGAGAAGGTGAAAACTTCTCCCAAATTTTTATATACTAATGAGTCACCACGTACCAAAGTCAAAAGGTCACTCGACGACAAGGGTTAATGAGATTGTCAGTTGAATACTATGAGAGGATTGGAATGGACAGAATTTGATTACTCAAAATGACAGCCCGACAACTATTTGTTTACATTGAACTTGAAAACGACCATATTGTAGTCAGTTGGGAAGCAGTTCACGGTAATGTATCTCACAGCTTGAAAGTTCTTGGAAAGAAACTCTCTTCATGGAAACTCTCTTCATAGCAGTACTCCATAAGACGAAAAATTCCTGAAATATCGACCGGACTAAATAGTTAAATTGGTTAATGTCAGTGAAAAAGATGTTTTTTTTTCTTTTTCATGACACGGGCCAATTTAGGAAGAAAAAGAATGATGAAAGATATTTTTTTATCTAGCCTTTGTTTATAGACCGATTCCGGCCAATGGAATAGGGGGAATCCCACTTTACTTCTCTATATTAATAAAGTAAACTCGATTTTTCCCGTGCAACTACAGTCATTATAGGTCATTCAAAAAAAACGCTGTATAGAAATCCCATATGATTACGCTTTAGATATTTTCATAATAACGAAAATACATCCAACGTTTATTGGTCCCCCGATTTATAAAATCGGGAGACCTATGTTTTGAGGCATTTCCGCCCGTCCGTCTGTCCGTTCGTGTGTCCGTCCGTGTGTCCGTCCGCCCGTCCGTCTGTCCGGAGTTTTCTCCGCAACCATCCATTGAATTTCTCTGAAATTTTGCATGAAGTTGTAACTGTGGTCAGGTTAGAAAGTGACATTCTCCGATGTTTGAAAAAAAATCTGGTTAGCGCCCACAGGGGGTCAGAAGGCCCCGAAATGGCAAAAAATGACATTTTTTGGCCCATAACTTTTCATCCATCCATTCAATTTCTCTGAAACTTGACCAAAATGTGGAGGCAATTGTTCCTAATAGAAAATAAGTATCGCTGACCTTGGAAAAAATCTGGTTCGCGCCCCCAGGGGGTCAAAATCCCCCTAAAATGGCAAAAAAAAATACCCTTTCCTCCCATAACGTTTGATCCATCGATTCAATTTTTCTGAAACTTGGCCAAAATGTAAAGGCAATTGTTCTGGATATAAAATGGGCATCCTTGACCTCAGAAAAATTCGGGTTCTCGCCCCCAGGGGGTCAAAGGGGGGTCAAAAATGCCCCAAATTGCCCAAATTTATTGCATTTTACACTCGCCACATCGAGTCACATACAGAGGGAGACCACGCATGCGCGGCTTGTTATTATTCGAAATAGAATTAACGTTCATGAATTTTCCCCGATTTATATAAGGTATTTATTGTTTTGTCTTAGGTTACGATTTCTGTACTGTTAAAAAACACCTCTTCGATAATTGCCTCAGTTTAAAAAGATTTCTTCCTTCCTGAACAGAACACAGAACAGATGACAGAACAGAGCGCAAAAAAATCACAGTTTAGTTGTTTCGGTTTATTTGCTTTTTTTAATTTTTCTAAAAGAGTGATAATCTAATATGTATGTATGTATGTATGTATGTATGTATGTATATATGTATGTATATATATATATATATATATATATATATATATATATATATATATATATATATATATAATTTTTATTATTTAATGTATCCACAGAAAATGTTATAAGAAGATATAATATATTATGTATCGATATTCAGTATTTACTTCAACAGTGTTCAATACGTAACTAGAGCTAGGTAGTAAGTTATAAAAGTATATTTATGGCAATTAAAATAAACAGAGGCTTTCGCGTTTTATCCCCGTACGAAATCGGCATTTTAGCGGAAGAAGAATAAGAAGAAGAAGAAGAATAAGAAGAAGAAGAAGAAGAAGAAGAAGAAGAAGAAGAAGAAGAAGAAGAAGAAGAAGAAGAAGAAGAAGAAGAAGAAGAAGAAGAAGAAGAAGAAGAAGAAGAGGGTCAAAATGCAAGCTGGACGTGATCCCTTTAAAACTAAAAAGATTGCAATTCAAAAGAATTGTTAATAAAAACGCGTTCAGATTATTAACTATGGAAGCCCGTTCTGCATAAATCATCCCGTTTGTTTACGTTATTTCTTGGATTCATTTTATGTCTTTTTTATTTCCATACTTACTTTCTTTTTTCTCGTCTTTTTTCTATCTTTTCTTTATTTGTTTTATTTTATTTTTTCTACCTTTTCTTTCTTTTTCTTTTTCGTCTTGTTTTTGTTGGGTTTTTTTCTATTTCTTTCTGTCTTTCCTTTTTGTTTTTTTCTTGTTTTTATTTCCTTTTTCTTTTCCTTTTCTTTGATTTCTCTGTTTCTTGCCTTTTCTTTATGTGTTCCTCTTCTTTTCTTTTACTGTTCTTTCTCTTTCTTTCCTTATTTAATATATTTCCTTTTCTTTCCTTTCTTTTTAATTTACGTTCTTTTTCCTTTCCTTTTTTCTTCCAAAAAATCAGAAAACGACATTCGCTTCGGGGGTTAATTAAATAATTAAAAAGTACAGCCAACTGAATGCACCTACTTGACACTAATCTGGGTCAACTTTAGTGAAGCTGTCACACGCGTTGCCTGCCTTTTACTTAAAAATATAAAGTGTGATATATATATATATATATATATATATATATATATATATATATATATATATATATATATATATATATATATATATATATATATATAATTGTATTACATGAATTTTAGTACATGAAGGCGGGTGTTATACGTGTATGGTCGCTGACTGTTATTAAATTACAAATTAATAATGTATTAATAAAGATTCATATATTATTTTTATATAAACAATTCCTCTAATTAATAGATAAACACTTTCAACTAACCAATAAGCTTCACAAACTCTTCAATAGGAACGGAGCATCACCTCCCTAGCAACCACCGTATAGAACCTCTGAGATTCCAATAGACCCTACGAAATTAAATGAACAGTCATCGAGAAACAAATATCTTATAATCCCACCTCTAGGAATTGGCCACTATGCACCACAGAAAAACTTAGGACCCTACAAGCTATTAATAGCCTTTCCATAAACTGTATGAACGTCAAAACTGAAGTCTTCAAATTGTGCCCCACAAGAAAACTTCTACTAGCCAAATGGTTTAGTAACGGAAACATATAACTCACTGAAAACCTTCCTCTCTCTATCCGTATATAAATATAACACTCCCTATCATATGGAAATTAGAATGGATATCCACCCTCCCCAGCATCCTCTAAATTAAATTATTCCACCTTTATTATTAAATTAATCATGGATTTATATAACGGATAACAACCCCTTCCCTTCCTCCGGATATATTATATACGTCACATCTACATATTTCCAGTATATTGTATATTGTATTGGCATCCGTCAGTCGCAACGACTATGGATCAGCGCCGTATTGGGATGTTGTTTGTGTGCATCTTTTTGTGTGACTGTAGAGACCAATTCTTGATTTGCATGGTCTACTACATCCTAACTCCTATGATCCCAACCAATCATAAATAACATAAATAAATATGCAATTAATAATATACTAATATATTTAAATATAGTAAATATCTCACTATATAAATAACTAGAAATATATTTATAAATTACGCTTAAACAAAATTAAAAAGATAAATAGGACACATAATTAAATCTAACCGATACACAACGGCCCTCTGATATATATATATATATATATATATATATATATATATATATATATATATATATATATATATATATATAGTAAATTTACCGAAATAAATAAAATACAATAACCCCAGATGACCTAATACAGGAACCACCACTTGAGCATTAAGGAAATAGCAAACCCACAAATACCCTTTTACTTAATTTGGCTAGCCCTTTTCTCTGAAAAGGATATCCCCTTCAAGTGAATAACAATCTCAGCCTACACAACTCAGCCTAAGGTTAAAAAACGCATCTTTCAGAAATAAATACATAATAACCTCTTTATACTCAAACATGAGCACCCTCCAAAGAAAAATATTAAAATAATATATGAATCCTTTAATAGTAGTATTAATACACATTTAAGTTGTAATTTAATAACAGTCAGCCACACACACACACACACACACACACACACACACACACGAGACTACTTTCCAATCGACTTCAGCATGGTCGTCTTCGAGTCTGATGTAAACAAATACTTGATGAGCCGCCTTCTTGGGAAATCAATTCCTCTTAAGTAATATCCTGCCAATCACACACATTGTTTCTAATCTTCTCGTGGTGGCGATCATCGTCCAATCGACGATCTCTTTAATCGTTATCCTCGAGTCGACCCCAGACTATTAGTAAAAACAATTCACATATGTCACTCGTCTCCTTAAACTGAGTACTCCTTTACATCGTTGTATTCACGTGTTTTCACGAAACACCCAATCATTTGAATCGAAAAATTCCGACATGTTCATCACTATCACACTTGACGCATTTTTTTTCCTGCTTAATTTTTCCCCCGTTTTTTTTTTTTGTCTGTTTTGTTTTTTCCTCAACCAAAAGGGTAAATGATTCACCATTCGTGGGTGTGGGGGGGTGTAACTTTCACTGTTGCGTGTAAAATGACGTCACTCCCTGAGGTGTGAGCTTTTGTGCACTATTAAGGCTATTTATTACTTAATAGAAACAGTCGGGTTTTTTGCCATATTTCTGCAATATATTCTTGCCTAATGCCTAAGTCAAGTGACACGAAATCAGTTCAGAATGTATATTATTCATCACCTCTATGCCAGCCACATAGGTCATTCGTCTCCCTTAACTGGGCACACCTTAATATCGTTGTGTTCACATCCAATCATTTCAATCAGATCTCTAACGTTTACTTTATTTTTTCCGCCATGTTTTTTCACCATCACAAGCGTCATGTTGAATCCCTGCTTTTTTTTTTTGTTGCTTGTATTTGTTTTATCCTCAACCAAAAGGTTAAAATGATTCGTGGGGGGGAGAGAGGGGGTATTTTCTTTTTTTCATTTACAAGTCGTGATCAAAAAGTAATCAGACATTTGGATTTTCAGGTCGAATACACTGGTAAAAATACAAGAAACTTATCAATGTATTCAATTAATGTTTGCTTCTGAGAATTCACGTCACATTGAATGCGATCTGATTACTGCTTCGCTGTTTTGTTTTGCTGTCCTATGCAAAGAAGACCCGTAATGCTACTCCTTTGCCTTTTTTTTTTACTAGGAGCAAAGTGTAATATCTGTTCTGATACTACATCTCCTCTTTTCTGTCCTCGGTCAGTGGAGGAGAAATCTTTCTAAAAATGAGGCCATTTTTATTTTTGTCCCAATCCAGTATTCCCATTTCAGGGGAGCTGGATTTCGGTCATGCTTAAATCTTAAATAGCATTTTTGTCAGTCTGTCACGATTCATTTTGAAATAGCATTTTTGTCAGTCTGTCACGATTCATTCTGAAATAGCGTTTTTGTCAGTCTGTCACGATTCATTTTGAAATAGCATTTTTGTCAGTCTGTCACGCTTCATTCTAAAATAGCGTTTTTGTCAGTCTGTCACGCTTCATTCTGAAATAGCATTTTTGTCAGTCTGTCACGCTTCATTCTGAAATAGCGTTTTTGTCAGTCTGTCACGCTTCATTCTGAAATAGCATTTTTGTCAGTCTGTCACGCTTCATTTTGAAATAGCATTTTGTCAGTCTGTCACGCTTCATTCTGAAATAGCATTTTCGTCGATCTGTCACGATTCATTCTGAAATAGCGTTTTTGTCAGTCTGTCACGCTTCAGTTTGAAATAGCATTTTTGTCGATCTGTCACGATTCATTTTGAAAATAGGATTTTCGTTAGTATGTCACGTTTCGTTTCGAAATAGCATTTTTGTTGGTCTGTTATACTTCAGTTTGAAATAGCATTTTCCTTGGTCTGTCACGCTTCAGTTTGAAATAGGATTTTCGTTGGTCTGTCACGCTTCAGTTTGACATAGCATTTTCGTTGGTCTGTTACGCTTCAGTTTGAAATAGGATTTTCGTTGGTCTGTCACGCTTCAGTTTGAAATAGCATTTTCGTTGGTCTGTCATGCTTCAGTTTGAAATAGGATTTTCGTTGGTTTGTCAGGCTTTAGTTTGAAATAGGATTTTCGTTGGTCTGTCACGCTTCAGTTTGAAATAGCATTTTCGTTGGTCTGTCATGCTTAAGTTTGAAATAGCATTTTCGTCACTATGCACACAGATTGAATGGACGTGTGTTAAAAATATCCGTTCTTGTTTTTTTTACGCTAACCATTTAATTAACCGCTTTAACAATACTCCCTTTGCTAATTTTATTTTTGTTTTATCTATTTTACGGCAGATCAACCCTTTTGTTTACTTCATGCTGAAACACAATACCTACTTTATAATAGCCCGTTGTATATGAATAATTGAACAAAAGTCGCTACTTTACCCATGTGGTGGTTATACCTTTCCTAGCAGTGTTAGTGCGTAATGCTCTCTTCTTGCGATGTTGTTGCGGGCTGGACATGACTGGGAAAGCTTCTCCTTGAGTTCAATCGCTGGGTCGTTAGTTCATATCAAAAAAGTCCGATGGGATTTGAGTGATCCCATAAGCCGCGGCGGTATCCATTTGGCCAATTATGCACACCCATTTTAATATTTCCAATTATATGTGTTGCGATCAAAGAGTAATGAAACTATTATTTTTCCGAAATACTCTGAAAAACTAACAGATCAATGAGAAAATATTCAATTTTTGTTTGCCATTCAGAATTCACGCTCGGCTAAGTAATGTTGCATATTATCATAATTGTTTTTTTGTTGTTTTTTTTATTATTTCGTGTGTAATATTATCAGGTGTGTACTAGCAAAGGAGGGAAGACTTCTTTTTCGTTGTATGTCTTTGAAGCATGTGGTCATACAACACTTTCCCTACTTCTTTACGCAGTCCTTTGCAATATCATCGAACTCTGCTGGACTTTCAAGCTGCACTGGTTGCATAGTAGAGTGCAGTGCTGCATCGTATGGTCTTCCTCTCCACATTCGCAGATGGTTGGGTCGGTTTTGTAGCCTCATCTAAGCATTGCAGCTTTTGATCGCCCCATTCCTGTTCTCAGGCGGTTGAGTGTACTCCACTGAATCCACTGTGCTTCTGGGCCAGGAGGAAGGACTTCAGAGGGGGAGGGGGCATGTCGGTAAGAGGGGAGCATTCCCTATCCTTTTGATAGTTAACTGCAGTCTGATCTCTTCCTGAGATGTTGTTAGGGGCTCGGCATAGCTGAGATAGCTTCTCCTTGACTTCAATCGTTGAGCCGTTGGTTCATGTCACTAAGAAAGATGGCGTTTATCGCTGGTAACCTTCGTGATCTCTACTCGACTGCCAACTTCTCGTCTTACATCTGCAAGGCAATGTTAGCGAGGAGTTGTTCAATGAAGACTGGGACGATATATATACAAATCTGAACAATACAAACGAAATATGACCTTTGAAAATAATGTGAGCAAGTTTTACCAAAACGTAAATGGGGGAATAATAATAAGAGAACAACCGTACCCGATAGAAACAAAACACATGCTATATGGGAAAAGAAAGCATGCCGAAAAACGACAAGAGGGGTACATGACTTACTATACATCAATCAAATGTCCTCTTCTTCTCTACAGCCTTTTTCTAAGACAAGAAAGGTTGCTAGTCTTTCTTTACTCTACTGTTATTTCATGATAGGTGCTCGACTGAGCCTTAATCTATGGTTCACCCCTGTAAAATATTCACAAGAACTCGTCTAACTACAACCACTGTAAATACGTTTCTTTTCTTCCTCTGTGTACGTAAAACTAAGCGCAACTTCCATGAGTAAAGTTTCTTTCCAAGAACTACCCGTCTGTGAAACACAATGCTACGGGGCTTCTTCCCAGCTGACTACAACATAGTCATTTTCAAGTCCAATGTTAATAACTTTTTGTTGAGCCGTCCTTTTAAATAATCAAATTCTGCCCAGCCACAACCATCATTACCAATCTACACGGTGTTGTCTCGCCGTCCACCTGACAAACTTATTTGCCCTTATCTTCGAGTGGCCTTTTGGCCTTGATAGGCGGTTACTCGTGAGTACATAAAATAAACAGAAGAAAAAAACATAACCATAGCATGAATTGATTTCAAGAAAGCCTACGACACAATCTTCCACCCCTGCATAATTGAACCGAATATCTGACAAAATTATCAACTTTATGGAGAAAACAATGAAAATATGGAGACTGGAAGTGACACCTGGAGGACAACAACTGAGGGATAAGAATGCAGACACATTTTCCAGATAGACTGTCTATCACCACTACTGTTTATTATATCCATTGTGCCACCGAACAACATACCCAGGAAGTGTGGTCGCCATCAAATCAACAGAAATGAAAGAGAACATCAGAAGAGAATACCTGAAAAAAAACAAGAACATTTTTAGAAACCAAATTATATAGTAAAGACATAATAAAAGGAATAAATACCCGTGCAGTATACTTAGTCAGATATTCCGGGTCTTTCATAGACTGGACAGAAGAAGATCTCAGACACCTAGACTAAAACACTAGGAAACTAATAACCATTCACAAAATACTAACTGACTCTATGTCAAAAGTAAAGAAAGGGAAAGAGGACTGATACGTATAGAAGACTGTGTTGATTCTGCAATAAAAGAACTAGAAAAATGCATAACCCAAAGTACATAAAGGCTGATTACCGCTGCAAAAATCCCTGCCAAAATGAACAATTCAAAGAGCAGCGAAACTGGAAACAAACGTGCGGGAAAAGCAAAATGAGAATAGAAGAAGCTACAAGGGATCAAATGAAGGATTGATAACATACAATGCACGGCACTGGTGAAAACAGCCGAGATATTAAGGAAAATTCTCGAGTGCGGAAACCAACTCACATAAGCAGGTAACGCTGAATAACCACAGACAAATTGAAATAAAAATAGACCAACAAATATAGAAAGAACATTACACAAAGACAAACGAACTTATCCTCCTCCCAAAGAAAGTGGCGACACCAACCTCGGCTAGTACCACCCAAAATGGCCGTGAAGGATCAATGAGAATGGAAAAACCTAGGGATAGCACTACCCAGACCTCCACTAGAAAAGTGTGGATGGTACTGGAACCTTGGGGAGGATTATTGCCACTCAAATTTTCAGAGAAAACTAACGGTCGTTATCGAAGACGAATCAATGGTAATGGTCGATGATTTGCAAGAAAGAAGTGGAGAGTACTGGAAATCTGAGGTGACTTATTGTCACTCGGACTCCATGGAACACCGCTTGTTATTATTAGTGAGCAATCACTGATAATGACTTGTGTGAAAACTCCTAGTAGTAGTAGTAGTAGTAGTAGTAGTAGTAGTAGTAGTAGTAGTAGTAGTAAAATACATCACTAAATGAATGTCAAGGAGGCAGAAAAACTAGCTTGCCAGAGATCTAGAGGGAATATATTGAACAAAGAAAATATCAATAATTTTAGGAGTAGAAGGAACCGCTTCGAAAACCTAGAAATAAAGACTGTGAGAAATTGAAATCAAAGGGAGGATTGACACCATAAAATTCACGACAGTGATTTTTTTTTTTTAAAGCCGAAAATATTAAGAAAAATCATCGAGTGCGGAAACCAACCACTATAGTCAGGTGACACCGACATTCTTCTAGGTTTACTTTTAGTGGGCGGCATCTATAAACCTTGTATATTATTCCCCCATTTACATCGAATGAAATACACGCAGTTCTTGGTCATGAATTCTTTTTCGGTATGTCGCATATTTTTGAACGAGTTGAGTTTTTTGCTCTGGTTATATGGGATAATCATGTTGACACACCGGTTCTTGTTAGATCACCAAAGTAAAGCAACGTTGAGCTTGGTCAGTATTAAATGGGTGACCATTTGGGGATACTAAGCACTGTATGTCGGATGACGGCGAAAACTCCCTGCAAAAAATACAGCTCTGAAGATGCCTTTAGTAAGTACTTCAGTATAACCTGCTTATCCACATGGGAATTGAAACAACGGTACAACCGCCACCCTCAGCGGAAGTTCTGTTCTCAATCGTGTGGCGAAGCTCTCCCGAGAGTATATGCAATTTTTTTTAAAAATGCCCTGGTGTCATATGAATCACAGATCCTCTGAGTGTTTTACAGACAATCCATCCATATTTGTAGATAAACTGTTGTAGGTTTTCGATGTTTGATTCAGATTTCTACAGACTGACGTCATGCTCTCTAGATAACTAGTTTGCTGAAAGGTTTCTCTTGGGTTGACCTGATATCTGATACTACACTTTGTCTTTTATCTGATACTACACTTTGTCTTTTATCTGATACTGCACTTTGTCTTTTATCTGATACTACACTTTGTCTTTTATCTGATACTACACTTTATCCTGATATCTGATACTACACTTTATCCTGATATCTGATATTACACTTTGTCTTGTATCTGATACTACACTTTGTCTTTTATCTGATACTACACTTTGTCTTGTATCTGATACTACACTTTATCCTGATATCTGATACTACACTTTGTCTTTTATCTGATACTACACTTTGTCTTGTATCTGATACTACACTTTGTCTTTTATCTGATACTACACTTTGTCTTTTATCTGATACTACACTTTGACCTGATATCTGATACTACACTTTGTCTTGTATCGGATACTACACTTTATCATGATATCTGATACTACACTTTGTCTTGTATCTGATACTACACTTTGTCTTTTATCTGATACTACACTTTGTCTTTTATCTGAAACTACACTTCGTCTTTTATCTGATACTACACTTTATACTGATATCTGATACTACCCTTTATCCTGATATCTGATATTACACTTTGTCTTTTATCTGAAACTACACTTCGTCTTTTATCTGATACTACACTTTATACTGATATCTGATACTACACTTTATCTTGATATCTGATATTACACTTTGTCTTGTATCTGATACTACACTTTGTCTTTATCAGATACTACACTTTGTCTTTTATCTTAAGCTACACTTTTTCTTGATATCTGATACTACACTTTATACTGATATATTATACTACACTTTGTCTTGTATCTGATACTACACTTTGTCTTTTATCTGATACTACACTTTGTCTTTTATCTTATACTACACTTTTTCTTGATATCTGATACTACACTTTATCCTGATATATTATACTACACTTTGTCTTTTATCTGATACTACACTTTGTCTTTTATCTTATACTACACTTTTTCTTGATATCTGATACTACACTTTATCCTGATATATTATACTACACTTTGTCTTGTATCTGATACTAAACTTTGTCTTTATCTGATACTACACTTTGTCTTTTATCTTATGCTACACTTTTTCTTGATATCTGATACTACACTTTATTCTGATATATTATACTACACTTTGTCTTGTATCTGATACTACACTTTGTCTTTTATCTGATACTACACTTTGTCTTTTATCTTATACTACACTTTTTCTTGATATCTGATACTACACTTTATCCTGATATATTATACTACACTTTGTCTTTTATCTGATACTACACTTTGTCTTTTATCTTATACTACACTTTTTCTTGATATCTGATACTACACTTTATCCTGATATATTATACTACACTTTGTCTTGTATCTGATACTAAACTTTGTCTTTATCTGATACTACACTTTGTCTTTTATCTTATGCTACACTTTTTCTTGATATCTGATACTACACTTTATCCTGATATATTATACTACACTTTGTCTTGTATCTGATACTACACTTTGTCTTTTATCTGATACTACACTTTGTCTTTTATCTTATACTACACTTTTTCTTGATATCTGATACTACACTTTATCCTGATATATTATACTACACTTTGTCTTTTATCTGATACTACACTTTGTCTTTTATCTTATACTACACTTTTTCTTGATATCTGATACTACACTTTATCCTGATATATTATACTACACTTTGTCTTGTATCTGATACTAAACTTTGTCTTTATCTGATACTACACTTTGTCTTTTATCTTATGCTACACTTTTTCTTGATATCTGATACTACACTTTATCCTGATATATTATACTACACTTTGTCTTGTATCTGATACTACACTTTGTCTTTTATCTGATACTACACTTTGTCTTTTATCTTATACTACACTTTTTCTTGATATCTGATACTACACTTTATCCTGATATATTATACTACACTTTGTCTTTTATCTGATACTACACTTTGTCTTTTATCTTATACTACACTTTTTCTTGATATCTGATACTACACTTTATCCTGATATATTATACTACACTTTGTCTTGTATCTCACACTACACTTTGATTTTAATCTGATACTACACTTTGTCTTTTATCTGACACTACACTTTGTCTTTTATCTGATACTACACTTTGTCTTTTATCTGATACTACACTTTATCCTGATATCGTATACTACACTTTGTCTTTTATCTGATACTACACTTTGTCTTGTATCTGATACTACACGTTGTCTTGTATCTGATACTACACTTTATCCTGATATCGTATACTACACTTTGTCTTTTATCTGATACTACACTTTATCCTGATATCTGATACTACACTTTATCCTGATATCTTATACTGAGTGTTTTACAGACAATCCATCCATATATGGTAGATAAACTGTTGTAGGTTTTCGATGTTTGATTCAGATTTCTACAGACTGACGTCATGCTCTCTAGAAAGTTAGTTTGCTTGAAAGGTTTCTCTTGGGTTGTCCTGAAATCTGATACTAAACTTTGTCTTTTATCTGATATAAAACTTTGTCTTGTATCTGATACTACACTTTGTCTTGTATCTGATACTACACCTCGTCTTGATATCTGATACTACACTTTTTCTTTTATCTGATACTGCACTTTATCCTGATATCTGATACTACACTTCGTCTGTTATCTTATACTAAACTTTGTCTTTTATCTGATACTACACTTTGTCTTGTATCTGATACTACACTTTATCCTGATATCTGATCCTACACTTTGTCTTTTATCTGATACTACACTTTGTCTTTTATCTGATACTAAACTTTGTCTTTTATCTGATACTATACTGTATCCTGATATCTGATACTACACTTTATCCTGATATCTGATACTACACTTTGTCTTTTATCTGATACTACACTTTGACCTGATATCTGATACTACACTTTGTCTTGTATCGGATACTACACTTTATCATGATATCTGATACTACACTTTGTCTTGTATCTGATACTACACTTTGTCTTTTATCTGATACTACACTTTGTCTTTTATCTGAAACTACACTTCGTCTTTTATCTGATACTACACTTTATACTGATATCTGATACTACCCTTTATCCTGATATCTGATATTACACTTTGTCTTGTATCTGATACTACACTTTGTCTTTATCAGATACTACACTTTGTCTTTTATCTTATGCTACACTTTTTCTTGATATCTGATACTACACTTTATACTGATATATTATACTACACTTTGTCTTGTATCTGATACTACACTTTGTCTTTTATCTGATACTACACTTTGTCTTTTATCTTATACTACACTTTTTCTTGATATCTGATACTACACTTTATCCTTATATATTATACTACACTTTGTCTTTTATCTGATACTACACTTTGTCTTTATCTGATACTACACTTTGACTTTTATCTTATGCTACACTTTTTCTTGATATCTGATACTACACTTTATTCTGATATATTATACTACACTTTGTCTTGTATCTGATACTACACTTTGTCTTTTATCTGATACTACACTTTGTCTTTTATTTTATACTACACTTTTTCTTGATATCTGATACTACACTTTATCCTGATATATTATACTACACTTTGTCTTTTATCTGATACTACACTTTGTCTTTTATCTTATACTACACTTTTTCTTGATATCTGATACTACACTTTATCCTGATATATTATACTACACTTTGTCTTGTATCTGATACTAAACTTTGTCTTTATCTGATACTACACTTTGTCTTTTATCTTATGCTACACTTTTTCTTGATATCTGATACTACACTTTATCCTGATATATTATACTACACTTTGTCTTGTATCTGCTACTACACTTTGTCTTTTATCTGATACTACACTTTGTCTTTTATCTTATACTACACTTTTTCTTGATATCTGATACTACACTTTATCCTGATATATTATACTACACTTTGTCTTTTATCTGATACTACACTTTGTCTTTTATCTTATACTACACTTTTTCTTGATATCTGATACTACACTTTATCCTGATATATTATACTACACTTTGTCTTGTATCTCACACTACACTTTGATTTTAATCTGATACTACACTTTGTCTTTTATCTGACACTACACTTTGTCTTTTATCTGATACTACACTTTGTCTTTTATCTGATACTACACTTTATCCTGATATCGTATACTACACTTTGTCTTTTATCTGATACTACACTTTGTCTTGTATCTGATACTACACGTTGTCTTGTATCTGATACTACACTTTATCCTGATATCGTATACTACACTTTGTCTTTTATCTGATACTACACTTTATCCTGATATCTGATACTACACTTTATCCTGATATCTTATACTGAGTGTTTTACAGACAATCCATCCATATATGGTAGATAAACTGTTGTAGGTTTTCGATGTTTGATTCAGATTTCTACAGACTGACGTCATGCTCTCTAGAAAGTTAGTTTGCTTGAAAGGTTTCTCTTGGGTTGTCCTGAAATCTGATACTAAACTTTGTCTTTTATCTGATATAAAACTTTGTCTTGTATCTGATACTACACTTTGTCTTGTATCTGATACTACACCTCGTCTTGATATCTGATACTACACTTTTTCTTTTATCTGATACTGCACTTTATCCTGATATCTGATACTACACTTCGTCTGTTATCTTATACTAAACTTTGTCTTTTATCTGATACTACACTTTGTCTTGTATCTGATACTACACTTTATCCTGATATCTGATCCTACACTTTGTCTTTTATCTGATACTACACTTTGTCTTTTATCTGATACTAAACTTTGTCTTTTATCTGATACTATACTGTATCCTGATATCTGATACTACACTTTATCCTGATATCTGATACTACACTTTGTCTTTTATCTGATACTACACTTTGACCTGATATCTGATACTACACTTTGTCTTGTATCGGATACTACACTTTATCATGATATCTGATACTACACTTTGTCTTGTATCTGATACTACACTTTGTCTTTTATCTGATACTACACTTTGTCTTTTATCTGAAACTACACTTCGTCTTTTATCTGATACTACACTTTATACTGATATCTGATACTACCCTTTATCCTGATATCTGATATTACACTTTGTCTTGTATCTGATACTACACTTTGTCTTTATCAGATACTACACTTTGTCTTTTATCTTATGCTACACTTTTTCTTGATATCTGATACTACACTTTATACTGATATATTATACTACACTTTGTCTTGTATCTGATACTACACTTTGTCTTTTATCTGATACTACACTTTGTCTTTTATCTTATACTACACTTTTTCTTGATATCTGATACTACACTTTATCCTTATATATTATACTACACTTTGTCTTTTATCTGATACTACACTTTGTCTTTATCTGATACTACACTTTGACTTTTATCTTATGCTACACTTTTTCTTGATATCTGATACTACACTTTATTCTGATATATTATACTACACTTTGTCTTGTATCTGATACTACACTTTGTCTTTTATCTGATACTACACTTTGTCTTTTATTTTATACTAAACTTTGTCTTTTATCTGATACTATACTGTATCCTGATATCTGATACTACACTTTATCCTGATATCTGATACTACACTTTGTCTTTTATCTGATACTGCACTTTGTCTTTTATCTGATACTACACTTTGTCTTTTATCTGATACTACACTTTATCCTGATATCTGATACTACACTTTATCCTGATATCTGATACTACACTTTGTCTTGTATCTGATACTACACTTTGTCTTTTATCTGATACTACACTTTGTCTTGTATCTGATACTACACTTTGTCTTGTATCAGATACTACACTTTGTCTTTTATCTGATACTACACTTTGTCTTTTATCTGATACTACACTTTGACCTGATATCTGATACTACACTTTGTCTTGTATCGGATACTACACTTTATCATGATATCTGATACTACACTTTATCCTGATATATAATACTACACTTTGTCTTGGATCTGATACTACACTTTGTCTTTTATCTGATACTACACTTTGTCTTTTATCTGAAACTACACTTCGTCTTTTATCTGATACTACACTTTATACTGTTATCTGATACTACACTTTATCCTGATATCTGATATTACACTTTGTCTTGTATCTGATACTACACTTTGTCTTTATCTGATACTACACTTTGACTTTTATCTTATGCTACACTTTTTCTTGATATCTGATACTACACTTTATTCTGATATATTATACTACACTTTGTCTTGTATCTGATACTACACTTTGTCTTTTATCTGATACTACACTTTGTCTTTTATCTTATACTACACTTTTTCTTGATATCTGATACTACACTTTATCCTGATATATTATACTACACTTTGTCTTTTATCTGATACTACACTTTGTCTTTTATCTTATACTACACTTTTTCTTGATATCTGATACTACACTTTATCCTGATATATTATACTACACTTTGTCTTGTATCTGATACTAAACTTTGTCTTTATCTGATACTACACTTTGTCTTTTATCTTATGCTACACTTTTTCTTGATATCTGATACTACACTTTATCCTGATATATTATACTACACTTTGTCTTGTATCTGCTACTACACTTTGTCTTTTATCTGATACTACACTTTGTCTTTTATCTTATACTACACTTTTTCTTGATATCTGATACTACACTTTATCCTGATATATTATACTACACTTTGTCTTTTATCTGATACTACACTTTGTCTTTTATCTTATACTACACTTTTTCTTGATATCTGATACTACACTTTATCCTGATATATTATACTACACTTTGTCTTGTATCTCACACTACACTTTGATTTTAATCTGATACTACACTTTGTCTTTTATCTGACACTACACTTTGTCTTTTATCTGATACTACACTTTGTCTTTTATCTGATACTACACTTTATCCTGATATCGTATACTACACTTTCTCTTTTATCTGATACTACACTTTGTCTTGTATCTGATACTACACCTTGTCTTGTATCTGATACTACACTTTATACTGATATCGTATACTACACTTTGTCTTTTATCTGATACTACACTTTATCCTGATATCTGATACTACACTTTATCCTGATATCTTATACTGAGTGTTTTACAGACAATCCATCCATATATGGTAGATAAACTGTTGTAGGTTTTCGATGTTTGATTCAGATTTCTACAGACTGACGTCATGCTCTCTAGAAAGTTAGTTTGCTTGAAAGGTTTCTCTTGGGTTGTCCTGAAATCTGATACTAAACTTTGTCTTTTATCTGATATAAAACTTTGTCTTGTATCTGATACTACACTTTGTCTTGTATCTGATACTACACCTCGTCTTGATATCTGATACTACACTTTTTCTTTTATCTGATACTGCACTTTATCCTGATATCTGATACTACACTTCGTCTGTTATCTTATACTAAACTTTGTCTTTTATCTGATACTACACTTTGTCTTGTATCTGATACTACACTTTATCCTGATATCTGATCCTAAACTTTGTCTTTTATCTGATACTACACTTTGTCTTTTATCTGATACTAAACTTTGTCTTTTATCTGATACTATACTGTATCCTGATATCTGATACTACACTTTATCCTGATATCTGATACTACACTTTGTCTTTTATCTGATACTGCACTTTGTCTTTTATCTGATACTACACTTTGTCTTTTATCTGATACTACACTTTATCCTGATATCTGATACTACACTTTATCCTGATATCTGATACTACACTTTGTCTTGTATCTGATACTACACTTTGTCTTTTATCTGATACTACACTTTGTCTTGTATCTGATACTACACTTTGTCTTGTATCAGATACTACACTTTGTCTTTTATCTGATACTACACTTTGTCTTTTATTTGATACTACACTTTGACCTGATATCTGATACTACACTTTGTCTTGTATCGGATACTACACTTTATCATGATATATCATACTACACTTTATCCTGATATATAATACTACACTTTGTCTTGGATCTGATACTACACTTTGTCTTTTATCTGATACTACACTTTGTCTTTTATCTGAAACTACACTTCGTCTTTTATCTGATACTACACTTTATACTGATATCTGATACTACACTTTATCCTGATATCTGATATTACACTTTGTCTTGTATCTGATACTACACTTTGTCTTTATCTGATACTACACTTTGTCTTTTATCTTATGCTACACTTTTTTCTTGATATCTGATACTACACTTTATCCTGATATATTATACTACACTTTGTCTTGTATCTGATACTACACTTTGTCTTTTATCTGATACTACACTTTGTCTTTTATCTTATACTACACTTTTTCTTGATATCTGATACTATACTTTATCCTGATATATTATACTACACTTTGTCTTTTATCTGATACTACACTTTGTCTTTTATCTTATACTACACTTTTTCTTGATATCTGATACTACACTTTATCCTGATATATTATACTACACTTTGTCTTGTATCTCACACTACACTTTGATTTTAATCTGATACTACACTTTGTCTTTTATCTGACACTACACTTTGTCTTTTATCTGATACTACACTTTATCCTGATATATTATACTACACTTTGTCGTGTATCTGATACTACACTTTGTCTTTATCTGATACTACACTTTGTCTTTTATCTTATGCTACACTTTTTCTTGATATCTGATACTACACTTTATCCTGATATATTATACTACACTTTGTCTTGTATCTGATACTACACTTTGTCTTTTATCTGATACTACACTTTGTCTTTTATCTTAAACTACACTTTTTCTTGATATCTGATACTACACTTTATCCTGATATATTATACTACACTTTGTCTTTTATCTGATACTACACTTTGTCTTTTATCTTATACTACACTTTTTCTTGATATCTGATACTACACTTTATCCTGATATATTATACTACACTTTGTCTTGTATCTCACACTACACTTTGATTTTAATCTGATACTACACTTTGTCTTTTATCTGACACTACACTTTGTCTTTTATCTGATACTACACTTTGTCTTTTATCTGATACTACACTTTGTCTTTTATCTGATACTACACTTTATCTTGATATCGTATACTACACGTTGTCTTGTATCTGATACTACACTTTATCCTGATATCGTATACTACACTTTGTCTTTTATCTGATACTACACTTTATCCTGATATCTGATACTACACTTTATCCTGATATCTTATACTGAGTGTTTTACAGACAATCCATCCATATATGGTAGATAAACTGTTGTAGGTTTTCGATGTTTGATTCAGATTTCTACAGACTGACGTCATGCTCTCTAGAAAGTTTGTTTGCTGGAAGGTTTCTTTTGGGTTGTCCTGAAATCTGATACTAAACTTTGTCTTTTATCTGATATAAAACGTTGTTGTGTATCTGATACTACACTTTGTCTTGTATCTGATACTACACTTCGTCTTGATATCTGATACTACACTTTTTCTTTCATCTGATACTGCACTTTATCCTGATATCTGATACTACACTTTGTCTGTTATCTTATACTAAACTTTGTCTTTTATCTGATACTACACTTTGTCTTGTATCTGATACTACACTTTATCCTGATATCTGATCCGACACTTTGTCTTTTATCTGATACTACACTTTGTCTTTTATCTGATACTAAACTTTGTCTTTTATCTGATACTACACTGTATCCTGATATCTGATACTACACTTTATCCTGATATCTGATACTACACTTTGTCTTGTATCTGATACTACACTTTGTCTTTTATCTGATACTACACTTTGTCTTGTATCTGATACTACACTTTGTCTTTTATCTGATACTACACTTTGTCTTTTATCTGATACTACACTTTGTCTTTTATCTGATACTACACTTTATCCTGATATCTGATACTACACTTTGTCTTTTATATGATACTACACTTTGTCTTGTATCTGAAACTACACTTTGTCTTTATCAGATACTACACTTTGTGTTGTATCAGATACTACACCTTGACTTTTATCTGATACTACACTTTATCTTTTATCTGATACTACACTTTGTCTTTTCTCTGATACTACACTTTGTCCGTTATCTGATACTACACTTTGTCTTTTATCTGATACTACACGTTGTCTTGTATCTGATACTACACTTTGTCTTTTATCTGATACTACACTTTGTCTTTTATCTGATACTACACTTTATCCTGATATCTGATACTACACTTTATCCCGATATCTAATACTACACTTTATCCTGATATCTGATACTACACTTTCTCTTGTATATGATACTACACTTTCTCTTGTATCTGATACTACACTTTGTCTTTTATCTGATACTACACTTTGTCTTGTATCTGATACTACACTTTGTCTTTTATCTGATACTACATTTTGTCTTTTATCTGTTACTACACTTTTTCTTTTATCTGATACTACACTTTGTCTTTTATCTGATACTACACTTTATACTGATATCTGATACTACACTTTATCCTGATATCTGATACTACACTTTGTCTTGTATCTGATACTACACTTTGTCTTTATCTGATACTACACTTTGTCTTTTATCTTATGCTACACTTTTTCTTGATATCTGATACTACACTTTATCCTGATATATTATACTACACTTTGTCTTGTATCTGATACTACACTTTGTCTTTTATCTGATACTACACTTTGTCTTTTATCTTAAACTACACTTTTTCTTGATATCTGATACTACACTTTATCCTGATATATTATACTACACTTTGTCTTTTATCTGATACTACACTTTGTCTTTTATCTTATACTACACTTTTTCTTGATATCTGATACTACACTTTATCCTGATATATTATACTACACTTTGTCTTGTATCTCACACTACACTTTGATTTTAATCTGATACTACACTTTGTCTTTTATCTGACACTACACTTTGTCTTTTATCTGATACTACACTTTGTCTTTTATCTGATACTACACTTTGTCTTTTATCTGATACTACACTTTATCTTGATATCGTATACTACACGTTGTCTTGTATCTGATACTACACTTTATACTGATATCGTATACTACACTTTGTCTTTTATCTGATACTACACTTTATCCTGATATCTGATACTACACTTTATCCTGATATCTTATACTGAGTGTTTTACAGACAATCCATCCATATATGGTAGATAAACTGTTGTAGGTTTTCGATGTTTGATTCAGATTTCTACAGACTGACGTCATGCTCTCTAGAAAGTTAGTTTGCTGGAAGGTTTATTTTGGGTTGTCCTGAAATCTGATACTAAACTTTGTCTTTTATCTGATATAAAACGTTGTTGTGTATCTGATACTACACTTTGTCTTGTATCTGATACTACACTTCGTCTTGATATCTGATACTACACTTTTTCTTTCATCTGATACTGCACTTTATCCTGATATCTGATAGTACACTTTGTCTGTTATCTTATACTAAACTTTGTCTTTTATCTGATACTACACTTTGTCTTGTACTTGATACTACACTTTATCCTGATATCTGATCCGACACTTTGTCTTTTATCTGATACTACACTTTGTCTTTTATCTGATACTAAACTTTGTCTTTTATCTGATACTACACTGTATCCTGATATCTGATACTACACTTTATCCTGATATCTGATACTACACTTTGTCTTGTATCTGATACAACACTTTGTCTTTTATCTGATACTACACTTTTCTTTTATCTGATACTACACTTTGTCTTTTATCTGATACTACACTTTGTCTTGTATCTGATACTACACTTTGTCTTTTATCTGATACTACACTTTGTCTTTTATCTGATACTACACTTTATCCTGATATCTGATACTACACTTTGTCTTTTATATGATACTACACTTTGTCTTGTATCTGATACTACACTTTGTCTTTATCAGATACTACACTTTGTGTTGTATCAGATACTACACCTTGACTTTTATCTGATACTACACTTTATCTTTTATCTGATACTACACTTTGTCTTTTCTCTGATACTACACTTTATCCTGATATCTGATACTACACTTTGTCTTTTATCTGATACTACACGTTGTCTTGTATCTGATACTACACTTTGTCTTGATATCTGTTACTACACTTAGTC
>OY744518.1:103057514-103155014 GCA_963556195.1 Sepiola atlantica
TAACCCAATTGAAATGTGGCGTTTTATTTCCAAGTTAAAAATAACATAAAATTCTATTTTTAACGTGCGTACTAGCAGAAAATATGAGCTTCATTTTAAAGTATTTCAAACGCGTATATTTTGAACTGCAGCATCCCATTAAAACACGTTTGGTTAAAAGTCCATAATAGTTAACAAGAAAACCGTAAACGAAAAGAAACAACAAAAAATAATTTATACAAAATGCAGTAGAATTTAATTATCTACCGATCCGAATACTTTTAAAGTGTGGAAACTGTTTGTAAGATTTTTTTGTCTCAGAATTTGTTTTCGTTAAGCTGACTTATCGACACACACACAAAAAATAGCGGTCGATTTTTTTAGGCGGTCGCTTAATATCGGTTCACTTCATGCTGAAATGTTAGTAAAAAGAAAACAGCTTGCTCTACCACTAACACATTGGCCTTTATCATAGAGTGAAAGATTCTCATGTAATTTGTTCCATGTGAATTTGATAAAATTGTATTTTACATTCTTCATTTTTTTTTTTTTTTAATAAATTGTTTCATCAATATGAATTAAAAACGTTTCAATATACTCGCAACAGTTAGGTTTGGTACGTGGTATGAAACATGGAGAAAAATAAATAATAAATAAATAAATAAATAAATAAATAAATAAATAAATAAATAAATAATAATAATAATAATAATAATAATAATAATAATAATAATAATAATAATAATAATAATAATAATAATATCATCTGCGAAATATCGCCAAATACTAAACCGATTTATTTTATAACTAGTTGTACTTACCTGGCGTTGCTGAGTAATGTATTTTTACTTTGCAAATTGTGTTGCTTTACTTTTTTAAAACTACATTGCTTTTTTGTTTGTTTGTTGTTGTTGTTTTGTTTTGTTTTACATTAATATTTGTTCCAATCAAATAGAAGTAACCCTGTATAGACGAATATATAGCTACGTTCCTTTTTTAAGATGACGACTATTTGAAAATATTTCCTGCCCGGACAAAGTATTTTCTGAAAGGAATTAAATCGAATTGCATTTTACTCTTCTTAACAACATGCTGCAACGATCCACAAGAAAAACTGACAAACCAAAATCATTCTGTAGGATGAAAGCTATCGATGACAAACAAACAGTGAAGAGACTAACTTTATTTTATATATTAGATTATGCTGATACGGTAAACGTTTCTAATTTTAAACGAACGCAATTCGTATGAATCAACGGTTTGTGACCACTTTCTATTTTGTTGACATTTGCTGTCCCCGGTGCTTTTAATAAATCACAAAGAAACCTTTTCCTGACAGCAACACTCGCAGGTCCACACGTGGTTTGTCTGTGGAATCGTGAGTAGTTAGCCATCTCATGCGAATGGGCTAGATATCTCAGAGCTATCGCGCGTGGGCTGCAATAGTTCGAGATGTAGTGTACGCCAGGGGTGAAGCCAGCTCAACCCGACCGCAAGTATTAACAGGATGCGGCCACATGAAGGTTGCCAATATTTATAGTGAACGTGGTGGTATGGGTACGACAGGACTTGAACATGGCACTCCGAGTCGTTCGTCAGCGACGATATCCACTGCATCACTGCTCTGTCTAATCTTAAAACACTGAGAGCAGATTATTGAAGACAAGTTACTGCAGGGGGGGGGGGCGTAATTGCGGGTTCATACCTTTTCCAACAGTATTAGTTCGTAAATGATCAGGATTGATACCAAAGGATTTGAACTCGACATGATCAATTCCATAAGCCGTATTGGCATCCCAACCTTGGGATAAACACCTCATATAACGCAGCCTGAGTATTTTATTGGCGAGGATCGAAGTTTTAATCTGGCGTATTACCCATTACTCCACATGTGGAACACAGTGATGAAAGGAATACAAATACAGACTACGGATTTTTTGTATATACTAACTAGCATGGACAACAAAATAGAAGAGTTAAAAAGTGTATGTACCACCTTTCTTTTAAAACTTCTCTCTCTCTCTCTTTCCCTTCTTTCCTCCTCTTTCTATCGCTCTCTCTCTCTCTCTCTCTCTCTCTCTCTCTCTCATATATATATATATATATATATATATATATATATATATATCACCCCTTTTCTCACTTTCTTTAGCAACTGGAAAAATCGTTGACGAATTACTACATAATAACATTAAAAAATCGCTATAAATGTCGACACCCCTGGCTAATTCTGTTCCTGATTACTTTTAAAACAATGAATATTTAAAACGAATGTGCCTATATTTTGTCCGGGCAATGCTAAAAAAGAATATATCAGCATTGTGGGCGTGTCTTGTGTAGTTTTAACTTTTAGTCGGACACACACACACACACACACAGGAAGGCAGACAGACAACTTAGACAGGATAAGGGTTAATAAGATTGTCAATTGGATTGATGAACAATACTATGAGAGGATTGAAAACGATGGGTGGAAAGGGAAAGATTTGATTACTTAAAAGGATGGCTTGACAAGTATTTGTTGACATTGGACTTGAAGATGACCATATTGTATTCAGCAGGGAAGTAGTCCTATGGTATTGAGTTCCACGGATTGGAAGTTATTGGGAAGAAACTAGGTTCATGGAAGTTTCGTTTGGTTTTAGGTAGACAGAAGAAGAAAGGGAAGTTCTTTGCAGTGATGTTAATAAGACGAGTTCTTGTTATGAATGTTTTAGGGGGGGGGAGATTGTATCCCAGTCGATCACCTACTGTGGAAATGACGATAGATTATAGAAAGTCTAGCAATGTCTTTTCTGTGAGAAAAAGACTGAAGAGAAAAGGGCTGTAGAGAAGAGAAGAGAAGAGATCACCCCACTAGATTGCTAATAAAAAATTGCTTTGGGTGACATCACTCGATCTTAAGTCGGTTTTGTACTTTGTCACGGGAAGAAAAGTTGCTCTGGGTGACATCACTCCAGACATGGCAATAGTACTCCATCTTAGAACGTATCTGACTCTTAAACTCGCTGGGCTTTTTGGCTAAGATCAAAGTGTAATATCTACATTAATTCGAGCTAAGAGTAGGGGAGACAGGTGATGACCACCGACTCCTCCCACACACACACACACACACACATTTGTTGGCCTTGTGCCTAATTTAATAAATTGTAATTTTACTCTATAGCAAATAAATAATTAAAAGTGTAGTATCTGTTTTGTCCTCGGTCAGTGAATGAGAAATCCTTCTAGACTGTGGCAATTTCAATTTATGTCTCAATCCAGAATGCCATTTTCCCCACATTAAAAAACGACCTTGTGTCTAACTCTGTTTTCGTGTGTGTGGTGGTGGGGGGGTAAATAGGGACTCTTATACAATAAAAGAACAACGTCAAGTTAGGTAGATGTTGAAGCGATAGTTGGTTTAGCCTCGCTCACATCCAATCGCATCTATCTTATGCACTTACATTGTAATACCATTTGGAAAGCTACAAACGTCCACTCTCCAGCTAGGGGTAAAATAACAACGTGTGTTTAACTAATACTTAACGTATACGATGAATTGTTTCCAATGGGTATTGTGCTTCGATATTTAATTACTCTGAAAGGTTTGATATGGCGTAAAATCAGATAAGCCAAGCTAGTTTTAGGTGAAAAGAAATTAGTCTGGTGTTACTTTTCGAAATAACATAAAAAGGGTGTTGTGCACCCATTGAAAAGTCTACCAAATGTTGCTTTATGGTCTTGTACTTTTTCCTGTGTGCACCGGAGCTCCGTGTCCCGGATTCTGAATAACATAACAGACATTTGGGGGTCTGACTCAGTGTAACATGTCAGCCCCTGCTGTTTTGTTATGTCAGTTAAAAAAGCAGTCTTGAATTGCAGGATTTTTGTATTTATTTATTTATTTTTTACTAACTTATGTCGGCGAATGACGTACGCTGGGGGCATGGCGTCTTCCTACATAGGGTTGATGCAAGAAAGCCGGTCGCATTTTTTTTTTATCTGAGTGGGGATCGACGGGTTGTGTCAACAATTTCTTTGTTCGCATTAGTTTTTTGGGGAAATTGAAACACAAACCAGGACACAAGTGAAAACACTCACACGCACACATTACCCTCTCTCTCTCTCTCTCTCTCTCTCTCTCTCTCTATATATATATATATATATATATATATATATATATATATATATATATATATATATATATATATATATATATATATATATATATATATTAAAAGAATACCCGCCACAGCAGGACGAGTAAAATTAACTTCCCGAACAGAACAGATTTGCACCAATTTTATGTCCTCTTACGAAGATTAAAATTAAAATATAAAGCTACTAACCCTTATGTCTATAATGTTTATTCCAATTTGATCAAAAGCGATTACACGATTTTGATTCTAGAAAATGTCTAAAATTTAAGGCGTCTTAAAAAAAAAATAAAACTCAGGGAATCTTGCTTAATTGGTGTCCAATGATTACGAATCAAATTTAATTCGTCCGATTATAAAGTTGAATAAAAAATCTGTTTTTCCACGTCATAATAGAATTTTACTTTTGAAGCATTTCTCTTTCGATAAATAACCGGAAGTGGTTTGGTTAACAAATCACATCTACATGACAAGAACAATCTATAATTGTCAAGTTCTGCGCATCTGGTCGAAACTCCAAACGTTGGAAGACTTGTCGGGAAGTGATGTCTTCGACAGACCTGGATCATATGACAAAAACAAACATATTTCCGTTTTCTCGTTGGCCAATCAGATGACACCAAGGCATTGCTAACAGCAGCAACTCACCGACTACTATAAAAAAGAGACAGTTTTGATGCAGCTTCTTCGGAAGTTTGCACCTCATGGCGTCATCCGAAGGTAACTTGAAATCCTTCAGTAACATGAAGAAATCTACAAGAAGCAGACGATATCGACATCTCCATGTTCGACGCTACATTCGGGTCCAACTCACTTAGCAGCAGCACCACCAACAACAACAGCAGTGATAATCCTGGTCTTGTTTTCAGGTCTCAGTGGCAACGGGTGCCAGATAGCCTTTACTTGGTGCCCTAGTCATTGCGGCGTCCCTGGCAATGAAATGACAGACGAAAAGGCCAAAGAAGGGACGGAAGAAGACCAGTCTGAAGTCCACTACTAAGCGATCTACCATGCAATCAAACCACCGCCCTTTCCTGCATGAACGAGATAGCAGGATCTACGATTATCACGGAGAGAAACTGAGCTGAAAAGGTGAAAAGTCTCTCACCAGGCAACAGCAAGTTACACTCAGCAGACCCAGCAACAACCGTCCAGACCTTAAGTTTCGGCTCCAGAACACTGACTGTGTTGACAACCAAGTGTGCCGAAAGTGCAGTGTGGGAGAGGAGAGCTGATCATGTCATCTACAACTGTTCTCAAATCGATCGACCGCCGCTCCTTGTCCTCCTGATATAAGAAAAGTGGATCTCCGTTCCCAACCTACCAGACATCTCCCAACCAGCAGCAAGGTCATAAGAAAATCCTCCAATCGTTTCGTTGATCATCATCATCATCAGCAGCAGCAGTAGCAGCAGCAGCAGCAGCAAAGACTAAACCTTTGATGTGATACCATGGCGACGGTACCGATAGCAACTAGTGGCACATCTCTGGTCTATGACTCGACTGAGCTTCAATCCCCCCCCCCCTGTAAAACCGTCACAACAAGAACCCGCTTGGCTACAACCACAGCAGGGAACTTTTCTTTACTCTTTCTCCGTATCAAAGACCAAACGGAACTGCCATGAACAAAGTTTCTTTCCTAGAGCGTCCCATCTGTGGAACAAAATACCACGAAGCTGCTTCCCAGCTGACGACAACATGGTCGTCCTCAAGTCTAATGTAAACAAATACTTGTTGAGCTGTCGTCTTGGATAATCAATTTCTCTTAAGAAATCTTCTGCCCATTCCACGGTTGTTTCAACTTCTCGCATGGTGTCGCTCATCGTCCAACCGATTTCTCGAATTGCTCCTGGGCCTTGATAAGCGGTGACCCATTAGTACAGAAAAGAATGACAAACTCGCCCAAACTCTGGTAGACAATCATCATTATCGAACGCAGAGTCATGAATTAAAAGCAACGAATTATATTTATTCCCCAAAATAAAACGCTCTTTTTATATCTGCCACACGAATTATTTCCGTTCGTTGTTGTCACGTTCTCACCTTTTGTTTTTACTTGCTAATTTGACTCGGAGTACAAGAGACGACACCTCGCCTACCTCGTTAGTACCACAGCTTCTGTTACGCTATCTTTGATGCATTGTTTTTTTTTACTGTGGTTTTATTTTTATACAGTGTGACTAAAAAAAATGCCATCCACCCATGGAATTGTTAATAAAATTCACAATCCTGTTTGCAATCCAACTATAATTCATACAAATCAACGTCATTCCTTATCTGACTTGTCCACCATGTTTCAGTCATAAATATCCAACAGTCATGCTCCAAATGTGCACTTCTGCGTTGACGACTGATTTTGGCTGTTCAGGAATAGTCTGAGGATTGTTTTGATAGACATTTTTTTTTTTAGATAACCTCGCAGATAAAAAATATGTGGGCTTAAGGTGAGTGTGAAGCCCATTTAGGACCACACCTTCTACTAACGAGACAATTATCAAAGTGTCCTTGCATATTATTGAACGGCTCTTAAACAAAGACTGTTGGATATTTATTACAGAAACTTGGTGGAGTAGTCAGACATATACTAAACTTCATTTGTACTAAATATGGTTAGATGGCAGAAAGGATTGTGAATTTTATTAAAGATTCCATGGGTGACATCCCCCCCTCCCCAATATCTTTAAAAGCTTTTTTTAACTTTAAAAATATATATATATACTTCTTTTTTCTTCTCTGAATACTTGTATGCACTGTTCAAATATGGGACAAAAACGGAGACAGAATACAATGCAAGCCAAACAGTTTTTTAATTACCGTATGAACAGCGGCCATTTTTTGTTATTTTTTACCGCCATTGAAATTTAGCATAAATCTCGTTAGGCAGGCAACTTGTCTTTTTAAAATATGTCGTTCGACTGACAGATCGTAATGTGATTGAAGTCAAGAAGGATAATGTTAACCAAGTCCGATCGCTGTGGTTGGTGTTTGTGACTAGCTATGAATACCATTCGTTCACATATAGTGCAGCTGTGTGTGCTTAGTCTAATAGATAACGTTGCGGACGATGGCAATCTGTTATGCCGAGTTCAATTCCTAGTGCATCTGGTGTAGTCATTTATTTATCATTATTCACCTCAAACAAAGCATATTACCACTTCAGCGTAAGGGACCAGATTTATAGGGGCAACCTGAGGAAAGTTGGGCAGCAAGATGTTTGTTCACGTTATATTTAAATAAAATTTTGAGAGAACAGGCCGCAGGAAGGAAATTCCAAAGACAAGTGGTTCGAGGAAAGAAACTATCAAAGTAGAAATTTTCCCAGCATCTAGAGACCACTACAGTGAAGTGGTGGGATTTTGCTTCTTGTCGGATGAGTCGGGAGTATTTTCGTTTCGTGAGTACAAGTGCAGTAAGTTCATCGGAGCACATTCTGTAGAAGTACTTATGAAACAAGCACTAATAAGGTTAAAAGGTGGCGGTGGCGTAATCGTTAACGACGCCGATTGCGGGCTCGGCGTATCGTGTTCGCATTCTGTCGAAACTATTGCACCACTTTCATTATAGATGCTGACAGCCATCACATGGTCCCTCTTGTGAGTACTTGATGTGTGTTTTTTACTTATTCAGAGAAACTAATACCACACTAGAATGAAGCCAGAAAAAGTATTGTAATTTGCTGATTTCATATGAGTTGCCTTTTTTACCATTGAGTAAGGCATGAACCTGCACTTCTCTGAAGCTATGGATAAAAATAGCAATTTGTATTCACTTAATCGTATACAATGAATTTATGATGTTGTTGTTATCTACTTTCTTACTGTAAACATGCGCAACGATGCATGTTCAGTGGCGTGCAGGATGGCAATGCATACATACAAATAAATAAATACACATGGCTCTTTATTATAGACTGAGGGATTATTTATACAAGTTACATTCTTAACATGATCCCGTAACTTATTTCAGACAATTATTATACCAGCCTAGGTTCGCTTTGACATCATTCTGATAACCTAGGGACTGTATTGGACCATCAGCCCCGTTCTCTATCGGGATGGGGTATTTATATTACAAGGAGGAGATACTTTAAAGATTTCGCAATTGATATTAGAGCTAATGTTTTTATTTATGTTCCCATATATATTAAGACAGTGCCGTTCTATTTCTTTATTTTATCATTTCTGACTGTCATCATATGATGATTATACCTATACTTGAAATTATTTTCGGTAGCTTCTATGTCTACTTTTTGTTCATTTTTGATATCATTATTTACTATTGCTTTGTATTCATTAATGGGTGATTAGCATTAGAACTGCTTCTATTGTTAATTGTTTTTAATTGTTTTTATTGTTTATTTATTATTGATTACATGTTTTCAATGCAACAATAACTAAGTTTAATGCTATTCCTATTGATAATTAATTTTAGATAACCAATTGTTTTTAGGAAATGTGAAAAGATTCTTAAGTATACAGAGAAATTATCGAGTAAATGTTTAACCTGCATGCCCTGTACCTTATATAGTTCAAGGACAGTTCTAGAAATAGCCATAGTCTCCTCAGCACTGTCTATTTAAATGTTGTGTACCTATCATTATTCAAATATTTGAAGCAGGAATACACTCATGAAGAAATACGTAATCTCAATAATATAGTCAAATTTAGGCAATTTACTAAAAATGAACCCATCCTTCTTAGCTATTTAAAAATAAATTTCGATACCATCTTTTCAATTTAAATTACGCGACTCACTTTGCAGAGTTATTTATCATTGCTTATTGCCCGTTGACTGACGTCATAACAAAAGTATTCCAACGCAAAAAAAATATGTTTTACACTACTGCGTTCAAAATAATTTTTCGACTTTTTATTATTTTGTTTCATTCCATAGTTTCGAGTCGAGACGACTTTGTCCATGTTTTTGTCTTAAACAGTCCACCTGTATAATAACGAAAGCTGTGAGTTGAATCGGGGAGTGATTGACAGATGGGAGGTCAGAATTTAACCTAAGTTAACGGAAATCGACGAAATCACGTGACTTCCGGAGGAGATAGAATTTGCTCTCTTCCTGGCGATACTTCAAGCAGAGAATACGTGAAAGTCGTCGTTCTCTATTTTAACTCCATGAGTGTACGACACAGATGTCTGATCTCTCTCTCTCTCTCTCTCTCTCTCTCTCTCTCTCTCTCTCTCTCTCTCTCTCTTCCTCTCTTCTTGCAAGTAACGCATCACTTTAAAGTGTTAATTTTTCTCTGGCTTCTCTGTAACTATTCCTTTCTGTTTAATAAATTTAAATATAAAATTAATTTCGACCTTCATGTAAAATATTTGAGAGGCTGGTCGAACCAGGGTTGAAGACTGAAGGACATTGTAACACGCCCCCCCCCCTCCGTATTACCTTATTACAGTAGTACCTATACCAGGATCTCATCTATGAGTTCAACAGGATCAGTCTTAAGTATGACATGAAACTGCTTCCATACATTTGAATGACTAGCTAAAGCAAACACCATGAATAAATTTTTGTAGATATTTAGAACTTGAAGCATAAAGACTTTTGCCAAAATGACTGCATTCGGCATCAAATCATCCGAAAAGGGTTGATATGCCGTAAAACAAAACAAATGAACAACCATCTATCTTCCCGTAATAAACACTGACATATTTTCTTCCTTCCTGTTATTGACAAACGGAAGTTGTGAGTTTTTAAACTTTTTTCGATAATTACTGAATGCACTTTAAAATTATTTCAGTTGGTATTTAAATATCTGTTTGTAATTGTTTTGCGATCTTGTTGCATTATTTTAAATGTCGGCTATTTGTATTATTTTATCACCTTCAAAGCAGTATTTAAATCGACGGTGTAGTTCTATATTATAACTAAACATTTTTGTCTCTGTTTGTCTGTCTGTCAGGCTCCAAAAATACTCGACAGATTTGCACCAAATTTAGCATGGCGCATCATTGTGGTACTAGCTGGGGCATGTGAGTGTGATGTAGAGTAACAATGTTACTACTACTAGTAGTAGTAGTAGTAGTAGTAGTAGTAGTAGTAGTAGTAGTAGTAGTAGTAGTAATGCTAATAAAATAAACAATACGTACTTATAGGCCCCAAAGCTACTCAACAGAATTTCACTAAATGCTGCATGAAATATCCTTGAGATGCGGATGCGTCAGTGTTGTAAAAATACTAGTACTACTTATAATAATAATAATAATAATAATAATAATAATAATAATAATAATAATAATAATAATAATAATAATAATAATAATAATAATAATAATAATTGTAAAACGTATGATAGAACATTGGATGACAGAAGAAGATATTGATATTTTCAGATTGTTAAACGAAAAGCTAAGAGTTGACAATTTAGAACAGCCGCCGAACCTGCGATTTGTCAATAGGAAAAGACTTAAAACTGTCACTATGAAAGTGAATGAAGTCTTGCCATTTTTATTAGTAAATAATCTTGATCGATGTAATAACGTTATTAAAGCTGCTGCCAATACTGTGTCAAATCTACTCGGAATAGAAAAACGGAAACAAGAAGTAAAGAAAGAGCCCTCGTAAAGGAAACGTTTAAATGGTCAGATAGAACAACTTAGAAAGGATTTAAGTAAAGTGTAAGCTGTCGGAAATGACAAACTCAAAAGTCAGAGCGTTTGTGAAAGACTAATCTGTAAGTTTTATATACACCGAAAGGTTTCAAGTGTGTAATTGAAGAACTGAAACAGCGTGTCATAGCTAAAACTGCAAAAGTTAAACGTTACAGCGACACAATTGAGCAGTATCGGCAAATTCGAGACAACCAGAAACTGCTTTTTGAACAACTAGAAAGGAATTGAAAGAAAGAATGGCTTTATACCTGATCCTGACTAATCTAGTGCATTCTGGAAAGGCATTTGGGAAAATGAAGTAAAACATCAAGATGATGCAGAATGGATCAAAGATATTCGAAAGGGAGGTGTCATCTAGAGTAGAACGACAAACGAATATAACGAATATAATAGTCACCGTTGAGTTGCTGATGGAGAGGGTTAAAAGCTTTCAAATTGGAAAGCACCCGAATCTTCCGGTTCTTCACCCACTTCTTACAGCAATGATAAATGGCTGTTTGACGACAGGTAGCTTCCCTGAGTAGCTGACAAAGGGCACAACAGTCTTGATCATAAAAGATAAGACTAAAGGGGGCGAAGTCAAAAACTTTAGACCAATCACTTGGCACTCAGTTATGCGGAAACTTTTCACTAGAATATTGTCTGAACGTATTTATGGTCATTTGGACCAAAACAATTTTCTACCTGAGGAACAGAAAGGCTGCCGAAAAAGATCACATGGCACCAAAGATCATCTTCTGATCGATAAAATGATCCTGAGAAACTGCAAACGAAAAACTACTTATCTTGCCATGGGGTAGGTAGATTATAAGAAAACATTTGACATGGTGCCTCATTAATGGATACACCAATGCTTGGTGATTTTCGGAATTACCCCCAACAGTCTTTAAAGAATAGCATGAAGAATTGGGAAACCAATTTAACTTCAGGAGGTGTTGCATTAGGTAAAGTGAAAATCAAGATGGTCTTTCCCCTTTGCTTTTTGTCATTATTTTGATCCCAATGATACTTCTCTTACGTAATGTGAAGGCAGGATATGAACTTGGGAAAGGGCTTCCTACAGTAAACCACTTACTATTTGTGGATGACCTTAAAGCTTTTGGAAAGAATGAAAACCAACTTGATACCCTAATGAATACGGTTAGATTATTTAGTGACGACATACGAATGGAATTTGGCATCACTAAATGTGCTATTCTTGTTATAAAAAGAGGTAAACTTGTTGACTCAGATGGCCTTGAACTCCCAACAACAGATCTGATAAAGAATGTTGGCAGTAAGAGGGGATACAATTACTTGGGAATATTGGAAGCAGATAAGATTAAAAACAAGGAAATGAAAAACCAGATCACAGCTGCGTACAATAAAAGCGTAAGGGTTATTCTTAAATTTCACCTCCACAGTCGGAATACAATCTATGCTATCAATGCCAGAACAGTAGCTATCATTCGATATACTGCTGATATACTTGACTGGGATGTAGATGAATTAAAATGCTTGGACACGAAAACACAAAAAATGCTTACAATTTATGGAGCTTTTGCAAAGAAAAAGGATGCAGATCGATTTATCTACCTAGAACGGAAAGTGGTCGAGGTTTACTTAGTGTTGAAGATGTTGTGAATATAGAAGAAGGTTGTCTATATAAATATATTTCTGAAAGTAATGAGATTTTTCTTCGTGAAGTGAAAAGAGGGGAAATACTAAGAACGGGGGTTAAAAAGAATCAAAGGGTACAAGAGAGAGAATTAAAATTATTTGGGAAGAAACTACACAGTGTATACTTTAAGAATACTGCATTTAGAGATAATGGCAGCTGGAATTGGTTGGTCAGGGATGATCTCAAAAGATCTACTGAGAGCACCTTAATGGCAGCCCAGGAACAAGCCACCTACACTAGGTACATCAAACATTATATTGACAAAACTGCAGAATCAGCGATGTGCAGATTGTGTAATGAAAGGGAAGAATCCTTAGCGCATATTGTATCTGAATGCTCTATGTTAACACAACATCAATATAAAAAATGGAGACACGACAAAGTCGCTCAGGTACTACACTGGAATATATGCAAACTTTATGAATTGAACAACAATGAGAAGTGGTATGAGCATAAGCCAAAAGACGTACAGGAGAACGACAATGTCAAACTTCTTTAGGATATGCACATACAAACTGATAAGGTTCTTGAACATTTCAACCCTGACTTAATCTTTCTAAACAAAAACAAGAGAACTTGCTTAATCATTGATATAGCCTGCCCCATTTCGATACCAGAGTACAGGAGAAAGAACACGAAAAAATATATAAATATCAAGATCTAAAATGGGAATTAGTTATACTATTGAAATGTAAAGAAGTCAATGTGATTCCCGTTGAAATTGGAACGCTTGGAACCATAATGAAAAGCCACCATAAATGGATTAAACAGATTGACGAGACAATTTCTTTTCCAATTCTGCAAAAGGCGAAAATGTTATAGTACAACTTGAATGTCTAAAGTCAAGGGAATTGACTTGATGTTCAAAAAGAAAAATCCAACTAAAAACATCCAAAAGTTGAGACTACTGTGAAATAATAATAATAATAATAATAATAATAATAATAATGATAATAATAATAATAATAATAATAATACACTGAAAAGAGAACGATCCCATGCAACTACAGACCAATAACCTGTTTATCCAAACATGTAAAAAATCCTAACGGTATAACTAAGAAAAGAGATCTACCACTCCCTTAATAATTGTAGACTACTTCGTGGGAAAAAGAAAGGATACCGGAAAAGGAAAAAAGGGACGCATTACCTGTCATACATAGATCAAAGATTCTGAAGGATGTAAAAAGCAAAACAAACAACATAGCCATGGCATGGATCGACTACAAGAAAGCCTATGACAGAATCCCTCAAGCATTGATAATTTGAATGCTCAAAGATGTACAAAATATCCAACAAGATTATCAACCTTATTAAGAAAGCAATGGGAGCATGGAGACCGGAACTGACAGCTGGAGTTCAACACCTGACTGAAATAAGAATACAGAGAGACATTTTTCAAGAAAACTCTCTACCATTACTGTGTATCATAACCATGACAGCGGAGGAGAGGGAACTACCTAACCAACAATAGATAATAGCACTTAACGAACATAATACCTATTAATATTGGGGAGTTCTGGAAGCAGACACCATCAGATCAACAGAAATGAAACAGAAAATTGGAAAAGAATACCTGAGAAGAACAAGAAAACTCTTAGAAACTAAATTATATAGTAGTAATCTAGTAAAAAGAATAAACACATCTGCAGTATCACTAGTAAGATATTCTGGACCATTCATAGGCTTGATAAAAGAAGAACTTAGAGGCATCCTGACCAGAAGACTAGGACAGTAATGACCATACACAATGCATTACACCCGAAAATGATACTGACCGACTCTATGTGAAAAGGAGTGAGGGGGGAAGAGGACTGGTAAGTATAGAAAACTGTGTTGATGACACACAAAAAGAATTGAAAATACATATCTCAGAAAAGAGAAAACTGATCACTGCAGCAGGAGACACCATCAAAATGAACAATACAGTGCAGCAAAACGGAAAGAAAAAAACGCGAAAGAAAAGTGGAAAGAAAAACCCAGCTACATGGACGATGACAAGTGAAGAAACTCACAAAAAATCTGGGCATGCTTCTGAAACGTACACTGAAACAGAAACGGAATCACTACTACAGCTGCACAAAACAATGTGATTAAAACTAACCATATAAAAACTATAATAGACAAAACAGTAAATGTAGACTGTGAACAAAGATACGAAACAGCAAATCACATAATAAATGAATGCAGCAAGCTAGCCTAAAAAGAATGCAAAAATAGACATGACTGCGTAAGGAAGGCAGTACACTGTGAACTGTTTAAACGACATGCGGACAAATGGTACAGACACAGACCGGAGACAATACTGGAAAAAGAAAATAACAAAATCCTCTGGGAAAAGGAGATACAAACAAATAAACTCATCCAAGCAAGAAGAGCGAATGTCATAATAGTCAACAAGAAGGATTTTGCCGTCTCAGCAGACCACAGAGTAAAGATTAAGGAGACAAAAAAACGACGCAAATGCATAGAACTTGCCAGAGAACAGAAAGGAATATGGAATATGAAGAAAGTCAATATAATACCAATAATCATAGGGGCACTAGGAATAATCCCCAAAATCCTGGAAAAATAACTAGAAACTGGAATCAAAGGAAATAATGACATTATACAACGGACGGGCAATGGTGAACACTGATGAAATCCTAAGGAAACTCATAAAAAAATAAAATAAAGATGAATCACTTAATGATTTCAAAAAAATAGTATACGCATTCTTAACATGAATCGACCCTAAGTTAGGGAAAAAAATTTAATTTGTTTCATTTAATGTCGGTACTAATTGACTGTTCGGTGACGGCTCGGTCATTTTCGCAATCAGCAACATTCGGATCGATATGGGTCCTCTCTTATAGTACCAAAAGAAGATGCAAAAGAGGCAGAACTAACAACGGGTGGCGTGCAGATGTATGGTGATGCCCTGGTGATACCCGGGGCCAAATCCTTGATTGTATGTCCCTAAGACTCAAGTATGTCCTAATACTGAGAAATATCATGAGAATATGATTCGATGATTTTTGGATGACCGAAGCCACCACCTCTCCCTCCCACACACACACACACACACACACACTACTGCTAAGAAAGAAAGAAATCGACGCTGTTAATTTTTGTCGACTGAATACTGCGTTACGTTGTTTTAAAAATGTCTGACGCACGATCTCGTGACTTTCAAAACCGGATGTGACTGTGTAATTAATCCTTACCGGCGTTGCTCGACAACACATCGCATTCCTTGCACTTTCCCTGCTGTCAGTTGGCAACTTAATTTAAAAAAAAAAAAAACGCTTCAGCTTTTATTGTACGGGTATAATACCCGTCCATCAAAGGGTACCGGCAAACGTTACTATTGGCGACGTAAATTATTTTTAAGGAAATACAGTTGGAAAATTAGTCAAAAACAATTTATTTGGGTTTACCATAATCATTTGTGACCTATTTGCGTTAAAAAAAAATAATATTTAATAGAAGATATAAACATTTTAAGTTATCGTAATTATTGGTTGTGAGTAAAGTAATAAGAGGTCAGACATTTTTTTTTTTTTTTTTTTTTTCAGGAAGTAAGGTAGCGGGCTTTTATTATTTTATTCCCTACCAATATGTACGGCAACTTAACATGCTGATATCTTTTATTAAATATTTGGTTCTCTGGTATTTGAACACTAGAGCACCAACTATTTGTTTAATACAAATGTGTCACAGGTAGAGCAAACCAAAATAAATTGTTTTTGACCAATTTCTCAAATGTATTTCCTTTAAAATAATTTTTGTCACCAATAGTAACATTTACCAGAATACCTTTTGGGGGGAGCTGGATATCTTCAACATACAAAAACAACCTTGTGTCTAACTTTTCCCTCGTGGAGAGGCAAGTAAATAGGGACTTCTTGATATCTCTTGATATTACTTATTGATCTTATTTTGTAACCTTTATTATTATTTTTTTAATGCTTTTTGTAATTTTTTTTAGCATTTTTTGTTTATATTTTTGCGACTTTTACATTGACTTACTTGAGTTATTTGCATACTCCAGAGAGATTCGCCAGATGCTTGAAAACAAAATTCTGCCATTTATCATGGTTTGGGACCAGTCTTTCAACTGATCAGCCCATCTCTTTGGTGGTCGTCCTCTTGACCTTTCTTGAATGAAATCTTCTTGATATGATTTCTTTACATAGCTGGAGTCTGGTAGCCGAAAACCATGTTAATCTTTTTTTTTTTCAAATATATTGATATTAAGCCTCTTTCTGATATCTGCATTTCTTTAGTCTATCTCGCAAAGTTATTCCGAGGATAGTTCGTAAACATTTCATTTCAAAGACATATAGCTTTCTCTCCTGCTCTGTCAATAGAGTTTATGTTTCACTTGCATATACAAACTATCAATGTATTGTAAAGTCTTCACTTCACAGGCGTTGATATGTCCATATCTTGTTTTTAGACGTCCAAATGCAGAAATTGCTATTCCTATTCTTCTACTAATGTCAGATGAGGATCTTGAAACCACTGAACCAAGAAACACAAAATCTTCGGAGGCTGTTCAGCCGTTTTGTTGTTTATTGAGATATCATCTCTAGAAGAAGAAAGGCCTGTGTTGCTTTTGTCCCCCATTTCTCAAGAGAGGCTTCAAGCTAAGAAATAGAGAGTTTTAACTTATCGAAAACAGTGAGTTTATAATAATATAATAATGAGAGTTATTTTGAATCTTTAATCACACCGTAAATTAAATTATTTCTGTATGTGTGTGAGTTGTGGACGCTAACTGTGGATATGGAGTGAAGGATACAGGCAAAACAGATGAGATGCTTCTGAAAGATCGTCAACATCTCGTACAGGAACCACATTACAAATAAGGAAGTGAAGAACAGACTCATACAAGCAGTCGGCCCACATGAGGATCTACTGTCCACGATAAAGAAGAGGAAAATGAAGTGGTACGGCCATGTCACACGGTTATCAGATCTCAAAAAGAAACGGGGGGGTAGACAAAGAAAGAGGTGGATGGACAACATTCGAGAGTGGACAGGGCTAGTGCTGAGTATTTATTTACCTCCTCTCCGGTGGGTTAGGCACAAGGCCAGTTTTATCTTACTCCCACAAGTAAGATGTGACCCAAGGTCGGGTCGGAAAAGTGGGGTTTGAAAAGCCAGCGCCCGAGAAGATGAGTACTCTGGCCATTTAAAAATTGCCTGGGCAACCCCGTCGGCATTCCCCGGTAGGGGCGCCTCAGACAGTAAGCAATAAACTTACTCCTCCCCAAAGAGGGGAGGCAAAGCCTGGGAGGGTGGACCTCCTAGAACTGCACAGGACCGACCCATAGACCGGCGTAGATCAAGCCCCGAAAGCCAAGACAATACCAGTTTATGGGGTGTAGTATCCATCGGAACAGATACTACACTTTGATCTTAGCCAAAAGGCCAAGAGGGCTGATGCTGAGTAGCACGCTCGGGAAGGCCGAAAATCGGGAGTGCGGGATAGATAAGAAGAAATTGAACCCTTAGAAGCATTCAAAAACATATTAATATGGTAAAAAGTATATGAAAAATAAAGATCATACAACTGAAGTTATGAACTTAGAAAAGTTTTAATTAAGATTTTTTTTTTAATCAATGAACGAAATTTGCTAATTTTGTAGAATTAATATAATTTTCGGCTCTTATGTTGAAGAACAGTAGATCAAGCAAGACATATATAGGAATTACTTAGGGCAAATTTAAGTAGAGGTTCTGATGGAAAAATGAGTTTTGAAAAAAAAAAATTTTTTAATAGCCCTGCCAGTCATGCGCAGTGTATACAGACACCCTCGACCTACTTTTGTGAGTCCTGTATAGACATGCGTCGGTTTAGAGCAGGGGCGGGCAACCTTTTCAGAGTGAGGGCCAGATGAGACTTTTGGAAGGAGATCGCGGGCCGGAATGAAAAACGAAATCTCAGAATTACTATATTTTGTTTACATGAATAAATTGTACAAAAATTGCATTGGACACTTTACAAATCTGATTTTTTTTCTCAGGAGACTTCTGTATGTGATGTTATAAAAGGGGCCGACGAAGAGCCATTTTGGAATCATAAAAAATAATGACGGGGGAAGTAGCAAGTTGATCCAGCATTCGTTTTGACACACCTCGCATAAGTTCTCTGATTCATGCCCTTTCCTCGTCTCTCGTTTCCTCTTTGCCTCTCTCTTTCTCTTTTTCGATTTTTATCTTAGGCCGAGGATTGGAAATTAATAGTTAAAGAAAAATGAAATATACATGCATCATCGCTCGCGGATATTTATACATTTTTATCCCACTGTAAATCTTAATTGAAACCTACTTTTACGTCTATGTCACGAAATGATATGAGTTTTACTGGGAGGTCCGCGGGCCAGATTGCAATAATAAAGCATAACAGGGTGGCGGGCCGGACGCTAAGCCTTCGCGGGCCACATCCGGCCTGCGGGTCGGAGGTTGCCCGCCCTTAGTTTAGAGTTAGGCTGTACAAAATGGAGAATAAATGTCAGTGTGGAAAGCATCGTAGATGGTGGTCAGCTATCGGTGTGAGTTTATGTGAAGGCAGAATATAAGGGAAACAATCTATTTATGCAAATACTCAATGGGATTAATGAGTTTATGAAAAGTTTTTTTCCTATTACAACCCGCATTTTTGGGTGGAAGGGTATTTGGGGCTACAAAAGATCCTACTTTTCTATCTGTTACCGATGTTTTCAATTTCATTAACATTAGAGATTTAAAAAAAAAAAAACGAGGACCCCCTTTAATAAGTACAAGGGATTAAGTCCTAAAATACTTAAATGCAATTAAAAAAAACACCTGCTACTACGGTGAAAATAACGTGGGAATCTATTATTATACTAAAGCTGAGTTAATCAACGTTTGTTTCCCTGAGACTTTTTTCTATAGATTTTAATCACATAAAATACATGTTAGAATATTCCTCGGTTTTGAGATTGAGTTATAGTTTGAAATGACTTCCATTTTAATTGTTCTAATTACCTACAATTTGCAAGTAACTCACCAAGTGACTCATCTCTTATTAATCTTCAATCTATCACTCTCCCCCTCTCTCACTTTATGATGTTCGAACCCATTTTATACCGTCTCTCTCTCTCTCTCTCTCTCTATCTATCTATCTATCTATCTATCTATCTGGTTATTAACAGTCGAGTGTAATAAAGAAAGGAAAGAATAAAAAGATTGGAAGAGAAAGAGAGAGAGATGAAGCTATTTATCTTTTTACCGCTGGTTTAACATATATAGTGAATCGGTTAAAATAAATATTGTGTTTTGGCAATATATAGCCCAGAAATGTTTGTTGTGTTATAAAAACGGACACTCTTTTTACACCCGGTTTAACGATATTCTTGTTACATTTTGTTTTACAATTCGAATCAAAAGAAAGCCCTATGTTCATTTTTTCCTGTAACTTTTTTTTGCAGCGCTTTGTAACAGGCAATTGACAGGCGTTGAAAAGTCGACAATGCTGTCCCGAGGGTCGATGTGTCTGTGGTCAATGCTTCCAGTTCTTCTCTTGATTTCGACGATATCCGCTGATTCATCATCTTCCGAAGTGAAGGAAATGTACTGTAAAAGAAGAGTCACGTAAGTAAAATGTATTATCTGTTCAGTCCCAAGAGGATACCCCCCACCACCACCACCACCACCACATATTACACCTTCGAAAGAAGAAGGGTGGTATTATTGCTTGTCGCCAATAGTGGTATCTATTATATAAAGGGCAGTTGTCTGTATGTCTGTCTGTCTGTTTGTTTGTATGTCCAGATACTCCTCAAAAACTACGCGGCGACATGTCAAAAAGTTGATATCTTTAGCACCGTACATATCCCGGAATCATAATATCTAAAAATCACGACAAACGATTCACTCGCTGACAGTCAACCGGACCACTTTCCGACAAAAGGTAGCAGTTTTTTCGTATTTTACACGAAATTTCAACGTTAATATGTACTAAATTCGAAATAATCTAATGTATTTATGTACTAATCCGATAAAAATGCCGAGTCACTATAAGCATCCCATAATCCCTTTGCCGGATGTACCCGGTCTTGCCCTAAATTGTGTCCGGTTGTATCAGATCATCCAATAACTTCTTTCCGGTTGCATCAATAACAACATAGGAATCCTACGTTACGAGTGTGTAGTGAAACAAGGGTTGCTCAATCACATCCGCACTTGTCCCATAATCCCTTGCCGGATGTACCCGGTCTTGACCTAAATTGTGTCCGGTTATATCAGGTCATCATGACGTCAGAGAGTGGCAGTTTTCCTTTCAGGCCAAATTGGGGGGGGGGTACGGTATTCGCCGGTGTGAGCATTACCTCCTCCTTTTTTGAGAGTGTTGAGGTAGGGTAGTATCGGTTCCGTTGTCATGATGCACTGATCCCATGCATTACCTCCTCCTTTTTTTAGAAGTGTTGAGGTAGGGTCGTATCGGTTCCGTTGTCATGATGCCCTCATCCCATGCATTATCTCCTCCTTATTTGAGAAGTGTTGAGGTAGGGTCGTATCGGTTCCGTTGTCATGATGCCCTCATCCCATGCATTATCTCCTCCTTATTTGAGACGTGTTGAGGTAGGGTCGTATCGGTTCCGTTGTCATGATGCACTGATCCCATGCATTACCTCCTCCTTTTTTGAGACGTGTAGAGGTAGGGTCGATTCGGTTCCGTTGTCATGATGCACTCATCCCATGCATTACATGGGGGGGGCGGTATCGGCATTCGGCGGTGGAAGGGTGGGTCGGCATTTGGCGGTGGGGCGCCTCAGGCCAAATCTGGGGAGGAGGAGTGTCGGCATTCGGCGGTGGGGCGCCTCAGGTCAAATCTGGGGCGGCGGAATGTCAGCAGTCGGCGGTGGGGCACCTCAGGCCGAATTTAGGGAGGGGGAATGTCGGCAGTCGGCGGTATGAGCGCCTCAGGCGAAATTATGCCGAATTTGGGGGAGGGGGGGAGTTCCGGCATTCACCGGTGTGAGCGCCACAGGCGAAATTTGGGGGAGGGGCGGGGTATCGGCAGTGGGGCGCCTCAGGCGAAATTTGGGGGCGAGGGGGAGTGTCGGCATTCGGTGCGCCTCAGGCGAAATTTGGGGAGGAGGAGTTTCAGCATTCGCCGGTGTGGCGCCTCAGGCCAAATTAGGTGAGGTTCGCCAGTATGAGCGCCCCAGGCCGAATTGGGGGGAGGGGGAAGTTCCTGCATTCGTCGATGTGAGCGCCTATGGCGAAATTTGGAGGAGTACGAGTATTAAGCGGTAAGAGAGAGATCCCGACAGTGGGCGCGTATCAGGCCGTACTTTAGGGGAGAGGAAGTGAACAAAAGGAAAAGGGATTCAAAAATAAAAATGATAATCTGATTTTTGATTCGAGAGTGTAAGATCGACACCTATCGGATTAGGACTAGATAATACACTTTATCTCAAGGCAAAAATGCCGAGAACAGATACTACACTTTGATCTTAGCCAAAAAGCCAACAAAGCGGAAGAAAATCAAGGTATTTACTCCACCTCAGGAGTTAGGCACAAGGCCAGTTTTATCCTACTCCCACAAGTAAGATGTGACCACAGATTGGGTCGAGAAAGTGGGGTTAAAAGCCAGCGCTCGAGAGGTGAGCACTCTGGCCATTTAAAAATTGCCTGGGCAGCCCCGTCGGCATTCCCCGGTAGGGGCGCCTCAGACAGTAAGCAATAAACTTACTCCTCCCCAAAGAGGGGAGGCGAAGCCTGGGAGGGTGGACCTCCTAGAACTGCACAGGACAATCCCATAGACAGGCGTAAATCAAGCCCCGGAGGCCAAGACAATACCAGTCTATGGGGTGCAGTATCCATCGGAACAGATACTACACTTTGATCTTCGCCAAAAGGCGGAAGAAAATCAAGGTATTTACTCCACCTCAGGAGTTAGGCACAAGGCCAGTTTTATCCTACTCCCACAAGTAGGATGTGACCACAGATTGGGTCGAGAAAGTGGGGTTAAAAGCCAGCGCTCGAGAGGTGAGCACTCTGGCCATTTAAAAATTGCCTGGGCAGCCCCGTCGGCATTCCCCGGTAGGGGCGCCTCAGACAGTAAGCAATAAACTTACTCCTCCCCAAAGAGGGGAGGCGAAGCCTGGGAGGGTGGACCTCCTAGAACTGCACAGGACAATCCCATAGACAGGCGTAAATCAAGCCCCGGAGGCCAAGACAATACCAGTCTATGGGGTGCAGTATCCATCGGAACAGATACTACACTTTGATCTTCGCCAAAAGGCGGAAGAAAATCAAGGTATTTACTCCACCTCAGGAGTTAGGCACAAGGCCAGTTTTATCCTACTCCCACAAGTAAGATGTGACCACAGATTGGGTCGAGAAAGTGGGGTTAAAAGCCAGCGCTCGAGAGGTGAGCACTCTGGCCATTTAAAAATTGCCTGGGCAGCCCCGTCGGCATTCCCCGGTAGGGGCGCCTCAGACAGTAAGCAATAAACTTACTCCTCCCCAAAGAGGGGAGGCGAAGCCTGGGAGGGTGGACCTCCTAGAACTGCACAGGACAATCCCATAGACCGGCGTAAATCAAGCCCCGGAGGCCAAGACAATACCAGTCTATGGGGTGCAGTATCCATCGGAACAGATACTACACTTTGATCTTCGCCAAAAGGCGGAAGAAAATCAAAATCTGCGGTTATTTACTGGGGTATTTATAACCAATCTACACCTGAACAGCGGTCTATCCACTAGACACTGTTTAAATTACATTATTAAATTAACAAGTAATGATAACTAAGATTTTCTTTCAAAAAACATTGTATACTACTATTTAACAAATTCTTATATAAGTTTGGAATATCAAGAATGAATTTTAGACTCCCCTAGGCCGTTTTTCTCTAATTCAACATAGCTTTCATACGCCATTACCGAAAATGACAATTAATTCACTTCTTTTGGCTAACATCAAAGTGTAGTATCTGTTTCGATGGATACTGCACCCCATAGACTGGTATCGTCTTGGCCTTCGGGGCTTCATTCCGTCGGTCTATGGGTTTGTCCTGTGCAGTTCTAGCAGGTCAAATTCGATAGTAAATTCGAAATAATCTAATGTATTTATGTACTAATCCGATAAAAATGCAGAGTCACTGTAAACATCCCATAATCCCTTGCCGGATGTACCCGGTCTTGTCCTAAATTGTGTCCGGTTGTATCAGATCATCCAATAACTTCTGTCCGGATGCATCAATAACAACATAGTAATCCTACGTTAAGAGTGTGTAGTGAAACAAGGGTTGCTCAATCACATCCGCACCTGTCCCATAATCCCTTGCCGGATGTACCCGGTCTTGCTCTAAATTGTGTCCGGTTATATCATGACGTCAGAGAGTGGCAGATAATTTGAAAAATAATGCAAAGTGGCGGGAAGAAATTCACTCACACTACAACCTTTTAATAGACGCTAATATTCCTCCCCCTCCCTTCCGTTATCATGATAGGCATTACCTCCTCCTTTCATGTCAAATTGGGGGGGGGTGACGGCATTCGCCGGTGTGAGTCCCTCAGGCCAAATTTGGGGAGGGGGAGTGTCGGCATTCGCCGGCGCTCACACCTTTTTGAGAGGGTGGAGACAGTGTAGTATCTGTTGCGAGGAGAGAGTGTCAGCATTCGCCGGTGTGAGCGCATCAGGCCAAATCTTTTCTTGGGGGGGGGGGTATTAAGCAAATCTATAATAAAGACCAATGTGCATTTATTTGTATCTATAATAAAGGCCAATGTGCATTTATTTGTATCTTCTATTATATAAAGGCCAGTTGTCTGTATGTCTGTCTGTTTGTCTGTTTGTATGTCCAGATACTCCTCCGAGAGTACCCAACAAACAGTCACACGGTTGACGTCATTATGACCGGCCAGCCCCGGGACGTATACTATCTCAGTACCGGAAAAAAAATGGACTCTTCGAGGGTCGACTGCCTTTTTCCTCGATTTTCAACGTTGTTTAGTACTAATTTGAGAAAAAAACAATGACATCATGTAGAATTTGAGAAATAATGCACCGTCATGCTTTTAACAGGAAATGACGTCAGAGGAAAAGAGTGTAGGGTAGAAAATCCCTCACACTAAAACTCTTCTTTCCCTCTCACTCCCACCCCTTCTACCTTCCTTTCCTCCCCTACGCCCGTTCTGTTGTTATGATACCACCCTCCTAGGCATTACCTCCTCCTTTTTGAGAGTTGTAGAGATAGAGCGGCGGTGTGACTGCTTCAGGTCAAATTAGGGGGGGGTGTCGGCATTCGCCGGTGAAGCGCCTCATGCCAAATTTGGAGATGGGGGATTGTCGGCATAATGCAAAGTCACGATTTTAACAGGAAATGACGTCAAAGTGGATCCCTAACGGCACTTTTTTGAACACGAGTTTATAGTGAAGCAAGGGTTGCTTAATCCTAACGGCATTTCTTCTGTTGACATGATACCATCCTCCCAGGTATTACCTCCTTCTTTTTGAGAGGTGTGAAGTTAGTGTAATAAATAATTATGCTCCACCATTGTCTTCACTAATATTTGTATACATATTAAATAACGTTTCAAGAAGTAAAGTAAAAAGAGAAATAATTATGCTCCACCATTGTTTTCACTAATATTTGTATACATATTAAATAACGTCTCAAGAAGTAAGGTAAGAAGAGAAATTATTATGCTCCTCCATTGTTTTCACTTATATTTGTATACATATTAAATAACGTCTCAATAAGTAAAGTAAGAAGAGATATAATTATGCTCCACCATTGTTTTCACAAATATTTGTATACATATTAAATAACGTCTCAATCAGTAAATTAAAAGGAAGAAAAAATTATGCTCCGCCATTGTTTTCACTAATATTTGTATACATATTAAAAAACATCTCAATAAATAAAGTAAGAATAGAAATAATTATGCTCCGCCACTGTTTTAACTAATATTTGTATACATGTTAAATAACATTTTTTTTTGAACTCAAAATATTTCGCTGGGTCGGAGAAAATTTTAGGGGTCAATCCGAACTTTTTAGGGGTCAGCAAAATTTGTTCTTTTTTATTTTGTTTTTAACTCAAAATATTTCTCAGGGTTATGTGAGAGTGAAAAATTAGTTGGGATGAGGGGCTGGAGAGATTTAGGGGTCAGGCAGAACTTTTTAGGGGTCAGGCCGAACTTTTTAGTGGTCACGCCAATTTTTTGTTTTGAAGTCAAAATATTTCTCAGAGTTGGAGGAGAGTGAAAAATTAGGGGCTGGAGAGATTTAGGGGTCGGGGAAAATTTTAGGGGTCAGGACGAACTTTTTAGGGGTCAGGCCAAATTTTTTTTTTTTTTTTTTTTTTAAGTCAAAATATTTCTCAGGGTTGGGGGAGAGTGAAAAATTAGGGGGCTGGAGATATTATGGGGTCGGGGAATATTTTAGGGGTCAGGACGAACTTTTTAGGGGTCAGGCCAAATTTTTTTGTTTTTTTTTGTTTTGAAGTCAAAATATTTCTCAGGGTTGGAGGAGAGTTAAAAATTAGGAGGCTGGAGAGATTTAGGGGTCGGGGAAAATTTTAGGGGTCAGGACGAACTTTTTAGGGGTCAGGCCAAATTTTTTTCTTTTTTTTTGTTTTGAAGTCAAAATATTTCTCAGGGTTGGAGGAGAGTCTAAAATTACGGGGGATGGAGAGATTTAGGGGTCGGGGAAAATTTTAGGGGTCAGGACGAACTTTTTAGAGGTCAGGCCAAATTTTTTGTTTTTTTTTTGTTTTTTTTTTGTTTTGAAGTCAAAATATTTCTCAGGGTTGGGGGAAAGTGAAACATTAGGGGGCTGGAGAGATTTAGGGGTCGGGGAAAATTTTAGGGGTCAGGACGAACTTTTTAGGGGTCAGGCCAAATTTTTTTCTTTTTTTTTGTTTTGAAGTCAAAATATTTCTCAGGGTTGGAGGAGAGTGAAAAATAAAGGGGGCTGGAGAGATTCAGGGGTCGGGGAAAATTTTAGGGGTCAGGACGAACTTTTTAGGGGTCAGGCCAAATTTTTTTCTTTTTTTTTTGTTTTTTTTGTTTTGAAGTCAAAATATATCTCAGGGTTGGGGGAGAGTGAAAAATTAGGGGGCTGGAGAGATTTAGGGGTCGGGGAAAATTTTAGGGGTCAGGACGAACTTTTTAGGGGTCAGGCCAAATTTTTTTGTTTTTTTTGGTTTTGAACTCAAAATATTTCTCAGGGATGGAGGAGAGTGAACAATTAGGGGGCTAGAGAGATTGAGGGGTCGGGGAAAATTTTAGGGGTCAGGACGAACTTTTTAGGGGTCAGGCCAAATTTTTTTGTTTTTTTTTGTTTTGGAGTAAAAATATTTCTCATGGTTGGGGGAGAGTGAAAAATTAGGGGGCTGGAGAGATTCAGGGGTCGGGGAAAATTTTAGGGGTCAGGACGAACTTTTTAGGGGTCAGGCCAAATTTTTTTCTTTTTTTTTTGTTTTTTTTGTTTTGAAGTCAAAATATATCTCAGGGTTGGGGGAGAGTGAAAAATTAGGGGGCTGGAGAGATTTAGGGGTCGGGGAAAATTTTAGGGGTCAGGACGAACTTTTTAGGGGTCAGGCCAAATTTTTTTGTTTTTTTTGGTTTTGAACTCAAAATATTTCTCAGGGATGGAGGAGAGTGAACAATTAGGGGGCTGGAGAGATTGAGGGGTCGGGGAAAATTTTAGGGGTCAGGACGAACTTTTTAGGGGTCAGGCCAAATTTTTTTGTTTTTTTTTGTTTTGGAGTAAAAATATTTCTCATGGTTGGGGGAGAGTGAAAAATTAGGGGGCTGGAGAGATTCAGGGGTCGGGGAAAATTTTAGGGGTCAGGACCAACTTTTTAGGGGTCAGGCCAAATTTTTTTCTTTTTTTTTTGTTTTTTTTGTTTTGAAGTCAAAATATATCTCAGGGTTGGGGGAGAGTGAAAAATTAGGGGGCTGGAGAGATTTAGGGGTCGGGGAAAATTTTAGGGGTCAGGACGAACTTTTTAGGGGTCAGGCCAAATTTTTTTGTTTTTTTTTGTTTTGAAGTCAAAATATTTCTCAGGGTTGGAGGAGAGTGAAAAATTAGGGGGCTGGAGAGATTTAGGGGTCGGGGAAAATTTTAGGGGTCAGGACGAACTTTTTAGGGGTCAGGCCAAATTTTTTTTTTTTTTTTTTTTTTTTTTTTTGTTTTGAAGTCAAAATATTTCTCAAGGTTGGGGGAGAGTGAAAAATTAGGGGGCTGGAGAGATTTAGGGGTCGGGGAAAATTTTAGGGGTCAGGACGAACTTTTTAGGGGTCAGGCCAAATTTTTTTCTTTTTTTTTGTTTTGAAGTCAAAATATTTCTCAGGGTTGGAGGAGAGTCTAAAATTACGGGGGCTGGAGAGATTTAGGGGTCGGGGAAAATTTTAGGGGTCAGGACGAACTTTTTAGAGGTCAGGCCAAATTTTTTGTTTTTTTTTGTTTTTTTTTTGTTTTGAAGTCAAAATATTTCTCAGGGTTGGGGGAAAGTGAAACATTAGGGGGCTGGAGAGATTGAGGGGTCGGGGAAAATTTTAGGGGTCAGGACGAACTTTTTAGGGGTCAGGCCAAATTTTTTTTTTTTTTTTTTTTTTGTTGTTTTGAAGTCAAAATATTTCTCAGGGTTGGGGGAGAGTGAAAAATTAGGGGGCTGGAGAGATTTAGGGGTCGGGGAAAATTTTAGGGGTTAGGACGAACTTTTTAGGGGTCAGGCCAAATTTTTTTGTTTTTTTTTGTTTTGAAGTCAAAATATATCTCATTGTTGGGGGAGAGTGAAAAATTAGGGGGCTGGAGAGATTTAGGGGTCGGGGAAAATTTTAGGGGTCAGGACGAACTTTTTAGGGGTCAGGCCAAATTTTTTTGTTTTTTTTTGTTTTGAAGTCAAAATATTTCTCAGGGTTGGGGGAGAGTGAAAAATTAGGGGTCGGGGAAAATTTTAGGGGTCAGGACGAACTTTTTAGGGGTCAGGCCAAATTTTTTTGTTTTTTTTTGTTTTGAAGTCAAAATATTTCTCAGGGTTGGAGGAGAGTGAAAACTTAGGGGGCTGGAGAGATTTAGGGTTCGGGGAAAATTTTAGGGGTCAGGACGAACTTTTTAGGGGTCAGGCCAAATTTTTTTTGTTTTTTTTTGTTTTGAAGTCAAAATATATCTCATTGTTGGGGGAGAGTGAAAAATTAGGGGGCTGGAGAGATTTAAGGGTCGGGGAAAATTTTAGGGGTCAGAACGAACTTTTTAGCGGTCAAGCCAAATTTTTTTGTTTTTTTTTGTTTTGAAGTCAAAATATTTCTCAGGGTTGACGAAGAGTGAAAAATTAGGGGGCTAGAGAGATTTAGGGGTCGGGGAAAATTTTAGGGGTCAGGACGAACTTTTTAGGGGTCAGGCCAAATTTTTTTGTTTTTTTTTGTTTTGAAGTCAAAATATTTCTCATGGTTGGAGGAGAGTGAAAAATTAGGGGGCTGGAGAGATTTAGGGGTCGGGGAAAATTTATGGGGTCAGGACGAACTTTTTAGCGGTCAGGACAAATTTTTTTATTTTTTTTGGTTTTGAACTCAAAATATTTCTCAGGGTGTGGGGAGAGTGAACAGTTAGGGGGCTGGAGAGATTGAGGGGTCGGGGAAAATTTTAGGGGTCAGGACGAACTTTTTAGGGGTCAGGCCAAATTTTTTTGTTTTTTTTTGTTTTGAAGTAAAAATATTTCTCATGGTTTGGGGAGAGTGAAAAATTAGGGGGCTGGAGAGATTTAGGGGTCGGGGAAAATTTTAGGGGTCAGGACGAACTTTTCTGGGGTCAGGCCAAATTTTTTTCTTTTTTTGGTTTTGTAACTCAAAATATTTCTTAGGGTTGGGGGAGAGTTAACAATTAGGGGGCTGGAGAGACTTAGGGGTCGGGGAAAATTTTAGGGGTCAGGCGGAACTTTTTAGTGGTCAGGCCAAATTTTTTTGTTTATTTTTGTTTTGAAGTCAAAATATTTCTCATCGTTAGTGGAGAGTGAAAAATTAGGGGGCTGGAGAGATTCAGGGGTCGGGGAAAATTTTAGGGGTCAGGACGAACTTTTTAGGGGTCAGGCCAAATTTTTTTGTTTTTTTTGTTTTGAACTCAAAATATTTCTCATGGTTGGGGGAGAGTGAAAAATTAGGGGGCTGGAGACATTTAGGGTCGGGAAAATTTAAGGGGTCAGGCGGAACTTTTTAGGGGTCAGGCCAATTTTTTTTGTTTTTTTTTGTTTTGAAGTCAAAATATTTCTCATGGTTGGGGGAGAGTGAAAACTTAGGGGCTGGAGAGATTTAGGGGACGGGGAAAATTTAAGGGTCAAGCCAAATTTTTTAGGGGTCTGCCCAAATTTAGGGGCGGCGATATGTACGTATTTAGCTTCCACACCGGGGCGGCGATAGGTACTTATTTAGCATTCAGCGGTGGTGATAGGTACTTATATAGCATGTGCACATGGGCGCTAATAAGTACGTCTATAGTATACACACCGGGGCAGTGATAGGTATGTATTTAGCATGCGCACTGAGGCAGCGATCGGTTCATATATAGCACGCGCACCGGGGCGGCGATAGGTACGTATATAGCACGCGCACAGGGGCGGCAAAAGGTACATATTTAAAATTCACACCGGGCGGCGAAAGGTACATATTTAAAATTCACACCTGGGCGGCGATAGGTACGTATTTAGCATTCACACCGGGCCGGCGATAGGTATGTATTTAGCATCTACACCGGGGCAGCGATAGGTATGTATTTAGCATTCGCACCGGGGCAGCGATATGTACGTATTTAGCTTCCGCACCGGGGCGACGATAGGTACGTATTTAGAATTTACACCGGGGCGGCAATAGGTACGTATTTAGAATTCACACCGGGGCGGCGATAGGTATGTATTTAGCATTTGCACCGGGGCGGCGATATGTACGTATTTAGCTTCCACACCAGGGCGGCGATAGGTACGTATTCAGAATTCAGGGGTGGCGATAGCTACGTATATAGCATGTACACATGGGCAGCAATAAGTACGTACATAGCATGCGCTCTGCGGCGGCGATCAGTACATATATTGCACGCGCACCGGGGCGGCGAAAGGTATGTATTTCGCATTCGCACCGTAGTGGTGATAGGTACGTATTTAGCATTCGCACTGGGGCGGCTATAGGTACGTATTTAGCATTCGCACCAGGGCGGCTATAGGTACGTATTTAGCATTCGCACTGGGCCGGCGATAGTTACGTATTTAGCATTCACACCAAAGCGGCAATATGTACATATTAATTATTCGCACTAGGGCAGCGATAGGTACTTATGTAGCTTGCACACCGGGGCGCAATTGGTATTTCTTTAGTATTCGCACTAGGGCAGCGATAGGTACTTATGTAGCATGCACACCGGGGCGCAATAGGTATGTATTTAGCATTCACACCGGGGCAACGATAGGTACTATTTAGCATTCGCAACGGGGCAGCGATAGGTACTTAAATAGTATCTGCACCAGGGCGGCGATAGGTACGTATATAGTATGTGCACTGGGGCGGCGATAGGTACGTATATAGTATGCGCACCGGGGTGATGATAGATACGTATATAGTATGAACACCGGGGTGGAGATAAGTACCTATATAGAAGGCACAGATAGAGGTGCTACTTTTTACAGAAATATGTCATACTATTACCCTGGGCAATAGGAGAAATGGTGGGGAAAAAACAGCTTTTGCAAAAGGCAAAATTAGAAAGTAGCGGCGAAATGGGGCGACCAGGAAAGAGAAAGGTAGCAGATAAAGAGACGGCTATAGAGAGAGGGGGCGGACATAGAAGTTTGAATATAAAGATGTTACACACACGATCTTTCTTCAAATATATGTTTTTATGACCCCGAGCAACGCCGGGTAGCCCCGCTAGTCTATTATATAAAGGGCAGTTGTCTGTATGTCTGTCTGTCTGTTTGTTTGTTTGTTTATATGTCCAGATACTCCTCCGACAGGACCCAACACACAGTCACACGGTTGACACCATTATGACCGGCCAGCCCCGGGACGTATAATATCTCAGAACCGGAAAAAAAAATGGACTCTTCGGGGTTCGACTGAGCACTTTTCTCCAATGGGGGGGTGCCTTTTTCCTCGATTTTCAACGTTGTTTAGTACTAATTTGAGAAAAAAACAAAGAATTTGAGAAATAATGCACCGTCATGATTTTAACAGGAAATGACGTCAGAGGAAATCCCTAACGGCTCTTTTTTGAACATGAGTTTATAGTGAAGCAAGTGTTGCTTAATCACAAACGGCACTTTTTTTGAACACGAGTCCATAGTCAAGCATGGGTTGCTTACTTACTAACGGCACTTTTTTGAACATGAGTCCATAGTGATGCAAGGGTTGCTTAACTCCTAACGGCACTTTTTGATACATGCGTTTATAGTGACGCAAGTGTTGTTTAATCAATAACGGCACTTTTTTTAACATGAGTTCATAGTGAAGCAAGGGTTGCTTAATCCTAACCACATTTTTTCTGTTGACATGATAACATCCTCCTAGGTATTACCTCCTCCTTTTTGAGAGGTGTGAAGTTAGTGTAGTATCAGTAAAATTAAAGTAATAAATAATTATGCTCCCCCACTGTTTTCACTAATATTTGTATGCTCCCCCATTGTTTTCACTAATATTTCTATACATATTGTATACATATTGAAAACTTGGGGTGGGTGTGGGGGGTGTCGGCATTCGCCGGTGTGAGCGCCTCAGGAGAAATTTGGGGAAGAGGGGGGGGGGGTATCGGCATTCGGCGGTGGGGCGCCTCAGGCCAAATCTGGGGAGGGTGAGTGTCGGCATTCGGCGGTGGGGCGCCTCAGGCGAAATTCGGGGAGGAGTGTCGGCATTCGCCAGTATGAGCGCCTCAGGCCGATTTTGGGGGAGTGTCGGCATTCGCCGGTGTGAGCGACTCAGGCCGAATTTGGTGGAGTGTCGGCATTCGCCGGTGGTGCGCCTCAGGCCAAATTTGGAGATGGGGGATTGTCGGCATAATGCAAAGTCACGATTTTAGCAGGAAATGACGTCAGAGGAAATCCCTAACGGCACTTTTTTGAACATGAGTTTATAGTGAAGCATGGGTTGCCTTATCCCAACGAAACATAAGTTTTTATTGAAGCAACTGTTGCTTAATCCCTAACGGCATTTTTTTGAACATGAATCCACAGTGAAGCCAGGGTTGCTTAATCAATAACGGCACTTTTTTGAACACGAGTTTGTAGTGAAGCCAGGGTTGCTTAATCCTAACTGCATTTCTTCTGTTGACTTGATACCATCCTCCCAGGTATAACCTCCTTCTTTTTGAGAGGTGTGAAGTTAGTGTAGTATCAGTAAAATTAAAGTAATAAATAATTATGCTCCACCATTGTTTTCACTAATATTTGTATACATATTAAATAACGTCTCAATAAGTAAAGTAAGAAGAAAAATAATTATGCTCCACCACTGTTTTCACTAATATTTCTATACATATTAAATAACGCCTCAATAAGTAAAGTAAAAAGAAAAATAATTATGCTCCACCATTGTTTTCACTAATATTTGTATACATATGATATAACGTCTAAATAAGTACAGTAAGAAGAAAAATAATTATGCTCCACCACTGTTTTCACTAAAATGTGTATACATATTAAATAACGTCTCAATATGTAAAGTAAGAAGAAATATAATTATGCTCCGCCATTGTTTTCACTAATATTTGAATACATGTTAAATAACGTCTCAATAAGTAAAGTAAAAAGAGAAATAATTATGCTCCGCCATTGTTTTCACTAATATTTGTATACATGTTAAATAACATTTTTTTGTTTTGAACTCAAAATATTTCTTAGGGTTGGGGGAAGGTTAAAAATTAGGGGGCTGGAGAGATTGAGGGCTCGGGGAAAATTTTAGGGGTCAGGACGAACTTTTTAGGGGTCAGGCCAAATTTTTTTGTTTTTTTTTGTTATGAAGTCAAAATATATCTCATGGTTGGGGGAGAGTGAAAAATTAGGGGGCTGAAGAGATTTAGGGGTCGGGGAAAATTTTAGGGGTCAGGACGAACTTTTTAGGGGTCATGCCAAATTTTTTTGTTTTTTTTTGTTTTGAAGTCAAAATATATCTAATGGTTGTAAGAGAGTGAAAAATTAGGGGGCTGGAGAGATTTAGGGGTCGGGGAAAATTTTAGGGGTCAAGACGAACTTTTTAGGGGTCAGGCCAAATTTTTTTGTTTTTTTTTGTTTTTTTTTTGTTTTGAAGTCAAAATATTTCTCAGGGTTTGGGGGAGAGTGAAAAATTACGGGGCTGGAGAGATTTAGGGGCCGGGGAAAATTTTAGGGGTCAGGACGAACTTTTTAGGGGTCAGGCCAATTTTTTTGTTTTTTTTTGTTTTGAACTCAAAATATTTTTCATGGTTGGGGGAGAGTGAAAAATTAGGGGGCTGGAGAGATTTAGGGGTCGGGGAAAATTTTAGGGGTCAGGACGAACTTTTTAGGGGTCAGGCCAAATTTTTTTCTTTTTTTTTGTTTTGAAGTCAAAATATATCTCATGGTTGTAAGAGAGTGAAAAATTAGAGGGCTGGAGAGATTTAGGGGTCGGGGAAAATTTTAGGGGTCAGGACGAACTTTTTAGGGGTCAGGCCAAATTTATTTATTTATTTATTTTTTTTTTTTTTGAAGTCAAAATATTTCTCAGGGTTGGGGGAGAGTGCAAAATTAGGGGGCTGGAGAGATTTAGGGGTCCGGGAAAATTTTAGGGGTCAGGACAAACTTTTTAGGGGTCAGGCCAAATTTTTTTGTTTTTTTTTGTTTTGAAGTCAAAATATTTCTCATGGTTGGAGGAGAGTGAAAAATTAGGGGGCTGGAGAGATTTAGGGGTCGGGGAAAATTTTAGGGGTCAGGACGAACTTTTTAGGGGTCAGGCCAAATTTTTTTTTTTTTTTTTTTTTGAAGTCAAAATATATCTCATGGTTGGGGGAGAGTGAAAAATTAGGGGGCTGGAGAGATTTAGGGGTCGGGGAAAATTTTAGGGGTCAGGACGAACTTTTTAGGGGTCAGGCCAAATTTTTTTCTTTTTTTTTGTTTTGAAGTCAAAATATATCTCATGGTTGTAAGAGAGTGAAAAATTAGAGGGCTGGAGAGATTTAGGGGTCGGGGAAAATTTTAGGGTTCAGGACGAACTTTTTAGGGGTCAGGCCAAATTTTTTTTTTTTTTTTTTTTTTTGAAGTCAAAATATTTCTCAGGGTTGTGGGAGAGTGCAAAATTAGGGGGCTGGAGAGATTTAGGGGTCGGGGAAAATTTTAGGGGTCAGGACGAACTTTTTAGGGGTCAGGCCAAATTTTTTTGTTTTCTTTTGTTTTGAAGTCAAAATATTTCTCATGGTTGGAGGAGAGTGAAAAATTAGGGGGCTGGAGAGATTTAGGGGTCGGGGAAAATTTTAGGGGTCAGGACGAACTTTTTAGGGGTCAGGCCAAATTTTTTTTTTTTTTTTTGTTTTGAAGTCAAAATATATCTCATGGTTGGGGGAGAGTGAAAAATTAGGGGGCTGGAGAGATTTAGGGGTCGGGGAAAATTTTAGGGGTCAGGACGAACTTTTTAGGGGTCAGGCCAAATTTTTTTGTTTGGTTTTGTTTTTTTTTGTTTTGAAGTCAAAATATTTCTCAGGGTTGGGGGAGAGTGAAAAATTAGGGGGCTGGGAAGATTTAGTGGTCGGGGAAAATTTTAGGGGTCAGGACGAACTTTTTAGGGGTCAGGCCAAATTTTTTTGTTTTTTTTGTTTTGAAGTCAAAATATTTCTCATGGTTGGGGGAGAGTGAAAAATTAGGGGGCTGGAGAGATTTAGGGGTCGGGGAAAATTTTAGGGGTCAGGACGAACTTTTTAGGGGTCAGGCCAAATTTTTTTCTTTTTTTTTGGTTTTGAACTCAAAATATTTCTCAGGGTTGGGGGAGAGTGAAAAATTAGGGGCTGGAGAGATTTAGGGGACGGGGAAAATTTTAGGGGTCAGGACGAACTTTTTAGGGGTCAGGCCAAATTTTTTTCTTTTTTTTTGTTTTGAAGTCAAAATATTTCTCATGGTTGGGGGAGAGTGAAAAATGAGGGGCTGGAGAGATTTAGGAGTCGGGGAAAATTTTAGGGGTTAGGCTAAATTTTTTAGGGGCCCGCCTAAATTTAGGGGCCGCGATATGTACGTATTTAGCTTCCACACCGGGGCGGCGATAGGTACTTATTTAGCATTCAGCGGTGGTGATAGGTACTTATATAGCGTGTGCACATGGGCGGTAATAAGTACATATATAGTATGCGCACCGGGGCAGTGATAAGTATGTATTTAGCATGCGCACTGAGGCAGCGATCGGTTAATATATAGCATGCGCACCGGGGCGGCGATAGGTACGTATATAGCACGCGCACAGGGGCGGCGAAAGGTACATATTTAAAATTCACACCAGGGCGGCGAAAGGTACATATTTAGAATTCACACCGGGGCGGCGATAGGTACGTATTTAGCATTCACACCGGGGCGGCTAGAGGTATGTATTTAGCATTCACACCAATGCACCGATAGGTATGTATTTAGCATTCGCACCGGGGTGGCGATATGTACGTATTTAGCTTCCGCACCGGGGCGGCGATAGGTACGTATTTAGAATTCACACCGGGGCGGCGATAGGTATGTATTTAGCATTCGCAACGAGGCGGCGATATGTACGTATTTAGCTTCCACACCAGGGCGGCGATAGGTACGTATTCAGAATTCAGGTGTGCGATAGCTACGTATATAGCATGTACACGTGGGCAGCAATAAGTACGTACCGAGCATGCGCTCTGCGGCGGCGATCAGTACATATATAGCACGCGCACCGGGGAGGCGAAAGGTATGTATTTCGCATTCGCACCGTGGTGGTGATAGGTACGTATTTAGCATTCGCACCGGGGCGGCTATAGGTACGTATTTAGCATTCGCACCAGGGCGGCTATAGGTACATATTTAGCATTCGCACTGGGCCGGCGATAGGTTCGTATTTAGCATTCACACCAAAGCGGCAATATGTACATAGTAATTATTCGCACTAGGGCAGCGATAGGTACTTATGTAGCATGCACACCGGGGCGCAATTGGTATGTCTTTAGTATTCGCACTAGGGCAGCGATAGGTACTTATGTAGCATGCACACTGGGGCGCAATAGGTATGTATTTAGCATTCACACCGGGGCGGCGATAGGTACTATTTAGCATTCGCACCGGGGCGGCGATAGGTACTTAAATAGTATCTGCACCGGGGCGGCAATAGGTACGTATATAGTATGTGCACTGGGGCGACGATAGGTATGTATATAGTATGCGCACCGGGGTGATGATAGATACGTATATAGTATGAACACCGGGGTGGAGATAAGTACCTATATAGAAGGCGCAGATAGAGCTGTTACTTTTTATAGAAATATGTCATACTATTACCCTGGGCAATAGGAGAAATGGTGGGGAAGAAACAGGTTTGGCAAAAGGCAAAATTAGAAAGTAGCGGCGAAATGGGGCGACCAGGGAAGAGAAAGGTAGCAGATAAAGAGACGGCTATAGAGAGAGGGGGCGGACATCGAAGTTAGAATATAAAGATGTTACACACACGATCTTTCTTCAAATATATGTTTTCATGACCCCGAGCAACGCCGGGTAGCCCTGCTAGTCTCTTATATAAAGGGCAGTTGTCTGTTTGTATGTTTGTTTGTTTGTTTGTTTGTATGTCCAGTATCTCCTCAAAAACTACCCGACGACATGTCAAAAAGTTGACATCTACAGGACCGCACACATCCCGGATGTAAAATATCTAAAAATCGCGAAAATCGATTCACTCGCTGACAGTCAACCGGACCACTTTCCGACAAAAGGTAGCAGTTTCTTTCGTATTTTTCACGAAATTTCAACGTTAATATGTAGTAAATTCGAAATAATCTAATGTATTTATGTACTAATCCGATAAAAATGCCGAGTCACTATAAACATCCCATAATCCCTTGCCGGATGTACCCGGTCTTGCCCTAAATTTTGTCCGGTTGTATCAGATCATCCAATAACTTCTGTCCGGTTGCATCAAAAACAACATAGGAATCCTACGTTAAGAGTGTGTAGTGAAACAAGGGTTGCTCAATCACATCTGCACCTGTCCCATAATCCCTTGCCGGATGTACCCGGTCTTGCCCTAAATTGTGTCCGGTTATATCAGGTCATCATGACGTCAGAGAGTGGCAGTTTTCCTTTCTGTGAATTTTTCCCTCTCACACTTTCTTTCTTAATTATTAATAGACGATAATATTCCCCCCCCCTCCCTGTGGCCGTTCTGTTATCATGATAGGAATTACCTCCTCCTTTCAGGCCAAATTGGGGGGGGGGGGGTACGGTATTCGCCGGTGTGAGCATTACCTCCTCCTTTTTTGAGAAGTGTAGGGGTAGGGTAGTATCGGTTCCGTTGTCATGATGCACTGATCCCATGCATTACCTCCTCCTTTTTTGAGAAGTGTAGATGTAGAATAGTATCGGTTCCGTTGTCATGATGTGCTCATCCCATGAATTACCTCCTCCTTTTTTGAGAAGTGTAGGGGTAGGGTCGTATCGGTTCCGTTGTCATGAAGCCCTCATCCCATGCATTATCTCCTCCTTTTTTGAGAAGTGTTGAGGTAGGGTCGTATCGGTTCCGTTGTCATGATGCCCTCATCCCATGCATTATCTCCTCCTTTTTTGAGAAGTGTTGAGGTAGGGTCGTATCGGTTCCGTTGTCATGATGCCCTCATCCCATGCATTATCTCCTCCTTTTTTGAGAAGTGTTGAGGTAGGGGCGACCGGACGAAGTATGTGTTGGTACCCTGCGACCCAACGAAGTATGTGTAGGGTACCTAGCGACGGCACGAAGTATGTGTGGGTACCCTGCAACCGCACGAAGTATGTGTGGGTACCCTGCAACCGCACAAAGTATGTGTGGGTACCCTGTGACCGCACGAAATATGTGTGGGTACCCTGCGACCGGACGAAGTATGTATAGGTACCCTGCGACCGGACGAAGTATTTGTGGGTACCCTGCGACCGGACGAAGTATGTGTGGGTACCCTGCGACCGGACGAAGTATTTGTGGGTACCCTGCGACCGGACGAAGTATTTGTGGGTACCCTGCGACCGGACGAAGTATGTGTGGGTACCCTGCGACCGCACGAAGTATGTGTGGGTACCCTGCGACCGGACGAAGTATGTGTGGGTACCCTGCGACCGCACGAAGTATGTGTGGGTACCCTGCGACCGCACGAAGTATGTGTGGGTACCCTGCGACCGCACGAAGTATGTGTGGGTACCCTGCGACCGGACGAAGTATGTGTGGGTACCCTGCGACTGGACGAAGTATTTGTGGGTACCCTGCGACCGGACGAAGTATGTGTGGGTACCCTGCGACCGGACGAAGTATGTGTGGGTACCCTGCGACCGCACGAAGTATGTGTGGGTACCCTGCGACCGGACGAAGTATGTGTGGGTACCCTGCGACCGCACGAAGTATGTGTGGGTACCCTGCGACCGCACGAAGTATGTGTGGGTACCCTGCGACCGCACGAAGTATGTGTGGGTACCCTGCGACCGGACGAAGTATGTGTGGGTACCCTGCGACTGGACGAAGTATTTGTGGGTACCCTGCGACCGGACGAAGTATGTGTGGGTACCCTGCGACCGGACGAAGTATGTGTGGGTACCCTGCGACCGCACGAAGTATATATAGGTACCCTGCGACCGGACGAAGTATGTGTGGGTACCCTGCGACCGCACGAAGTATGTGTGGGTACCCTGCGACCGCACGAAGTATGTGTGGGTACCCTGCGACCGCACGAAGTATGTGTGGGTACCCTGCGACCGCACGAAGTATGTGTGGGTACCCTGCGACCGGACGAAGTATGTGTGGGTACCCTGCGACCGGACGAAGTATGTATAGGTACCCTGTGACCGCACGAAGTATGTATAGGTACCCTGCGACCGGACGAAGTATGTGTGAGTACCCAGCGACCGGACGAAGTATGTATAGGTACCCTGTGACCGCACAAAGTATGTGTGGGTACCCTGCGACCTGACGAAGTATGTGTGAGTACCCTGCGACCGCACGAAATATGTGTGGGTACCATGCGACCGCACGAAGTATGTGTGGGTACCCTGCTGCCTGACGAAGTATGTGTGGGTACCCTGCGACCGCACGAAGTATGTGTGGGTACCCTGCGACCGGACGAAGTATGTATAGGTACCCTGCGACCGGACGAAGTATGTGTGGGTACCCTGCGACCGGACGAAGTATGTATAGGTACCCTGCGACCGGACGAAGTATGTGTGGGTATGCTGCGACCGCACAAAGTATGTGTGGGTACCCTGCGACCGAACGAAGTATGTGTGGGTACCCTGTTACCGCACGAATTATTTGTGGGTACCCTGCGACCGCACGAAGTATGTGTAGGTACCCTGCAACTGCACGAAGTATGTGTGGGTACCCTGCGACCGCACGAAGTATGTGTGGGTACCCTGCGACCGGACGAAGTATGTATAGGTACCCTGCGACCGCACGAAGTATGTGTGGGTACCCTGCGACCGGACGAAGTATGTGTGGGTACCTTGCGATCGCACGAAGTATGTGTGGGTACCCTGCGACCGGACGAAGTATATATAGGTACCCTTCGACCGGACGAAGTATTTGTGGGTACCCTGCGACCGGACAAAGTATGTGTAGGTACCCTGCGACCGTACGAAGTATGTGTAGGTACCCTGCGACCGCACGAAGTATGTGTGGGTACCCTGCGACCGGACGAAGTATGTATAGGTACCCTGCGACCGGACGAAGTATGTATAGGTACCCTGCGACCGCACGAAGTATGTGTGGGTACCCTTCGACCGCACGAAGTATGTGTGGGTACCCTGCGACCGGACGAAGTATGTGTGGGTACCCTGCTATTGCACGAAGTATGTGTGGGTACCCTGCGACCGGACGAAGTATTTGTGGGTACCCTGCGTCCGGACGAAGTATGTATGGGTACCCTGCGACCGGACGAAGTATGTGTTGGTACCCTGCGACCACACGAAGTATGTGTGGGTACCCTGCGACCGCACGAAGTATGTGTGGGTACCCTGCGACCGCACGAAGTATGTGTGGGTACCCTGCGACCGGACGAAGTATGTGTGGGTACCCTTCGACCGGACGAACTATGTGTAGGTACCCTGCGACCGGACGAAGTATGTGTGAGTACCCTGCGACCGGACGAAGTATGTGTGGGTACCTTGCGACCGGACGAAGTATGTGTGGGTACCCTGCGACCGCACGAAGTATGTGTGGGTACCCTGCGACCGAACGAAGTATGTGTGGGTACCCTGCGACCGGACAAAGTATGTGTAGGTACCCTGCGACCGTACGAAGTATGTGTAGGTACCCTGCGACCGCACGAAGTATGTGTAGGTACCCTGCTACCGGACGAAGTATGTGTGGGTACCCTGCTACCGGACGAAGTATGTGTGGGTACCCTGCGACCCCACGAAGTATGTGTGGGTACCCTGCGACCGTACGAAGTATGTGTAGGTACCCTGCGACCGTACGAAGTATGTGTAGGTACCCTGCGACCGGACGAAGTATGTGTGGGTACCCTGCGACCGGACGAAGTATGTATAGGTACCCTGCGACCGGACAAAGTATGTGTAGGTACCCTGCGACCGTACGAAGTATGTGTAGGTACCCTGCGACCGCACGAAGTATGTGTGGGTACCCTGCGACCGGACGAAGTATGTATAGGTACCCTGCGACCGCACGAAGTATGTGTGGGTACCCTTCGACCGCACGAAGTATGTGTGGGTACCCTGCGACCGGACGAAGTATGTGTGGGTACCCTGCTATTGCACGAAGTATGTGTGGGTACCCTGCGACCGGACGAAGTATTTGTGGGTACCCTGCGTCCGGACGAAGTATGTATGGGTACCCTGCGACCGGACGAAGTATGTGTTGGTACCCTGCGACCGCACGAAGTATGTGTGGGTACCCTGCGACCGCACGAAGTATGTGTGGGTACCCTGCGACCGCACGAAGTATGTGTGGGTACCCTGCGACCGGACGAAGTATGTGTGGGTACCCTTCGACCGGACGAACTATGTGTAGGTACCCTGCGACCGGACGAAGTATGTGTGAGTACCCTGCGACCGGACGAAGTATGTGTGGGTACCCTGCGACCGGACGAAGTATGTGTGGGTACCCTGCGACCGCACGAAGTATGTGTGGGTACCCTGCGACCGAACGAAGTATGTGTGGGTACCCTGCGACCGCACGAAGTATGTGTGGGTACCCTGCGACCGCACGAAGTATTTGTGGGTACCCTGCGACCGCACGAATATGTGTGGGTACACTGCTGCCGGACGAAGTATGTGTGGGTACCCTGCGACCGCACGAAATATTTGTGGGTACCCTGCGACCGCACGAAATATGTGTGGGTACCCTGCGACCGCACGAAGTATGTGTGGGTACCCTGCGACCGCACGAAGTATGTGTGGGTACCCTGCGACCGCACGAACTATGTGTGGGTACCCTGCGACCGCACGAACTATGTGTGGGTACCCTGACGTCAGAGAGTGGCAGGAAGAAATTCACTCACACTACAACCATTTTTTTCTTTCTTTCTTTTTTCCCGCTCACTCCCACACTTTCTTTCTTAATTATTAATAGACGCTAATATCCCCCCCCCCCTCCCTATGGCCGTTCTGTTATCATGATAGGCATTCCCTCCTCCTTTCGGGGGGGGGTGTCGGCATTCGCCGGTGTGAGCGCTTCAGGTGAAATTTGGAGGAGGGGGGAGTGTCGGCATTCGCCGGTGTGAGCGCCTCAGGCCAAATCTGGCGAGGGGGAATGTCGGCATTCGGCGGCTCAGGCCAATCTGGGGAGGGGAGGAGGGAAATGTCGGCATTCGGCGGTATGAACGATCGCCTGTGGGGCGCCTCAGGCGAAATTTGGGGATGGGGCGTATTGGCATACGCCGGTGAGGCAGGCGAAATTTGGGGGAGGGGGAGTGTCGGTATTCGCCGGTGTCAGCGCCTCAGGCGAAATTTGGGGGGAGTCGTCGGTGAGACAGATCCCGACCTTGGGGGTATATCAACCGGTACTTTAGGGGAGAGGAAGTGAGCTAAAGGAAAAGGGATTAAAAAATAAAATGATAATCTGATTTTTGATTCGACAGTGTAAGATCGACACCTACCGGATAGGACTAGATATACACTTGATCTCAAGGCAATAATGCCGAGAACAGATACTACACTTTGATCTTAGCCAAAAGGCCGAGAAACATCCGAAATTCAGCTATTTATCAACTTTCCGACAAAAGGTAGCAGTTTTTTCGTATTTTACACCACTTTTTCAACGTAAATATGTAGTAAATTCGAAATAATCTAATGTATTTATGTACTAATCCGATAAAAATGCAGAGTCACTGTAAACATCCCATAATCCCTTGCCGGATGTACCCGGTCTTGCCCGACATTCAGCCCGGTTGTATCAGATCATCCAATAACTTCTGTCCGGATAAATCAATAACAACATAGGAATCCTACGTTATAAGTGTGTAGTGAAACAAGGGTTGCTCAATCACATCCGCACCTGTCCAATAATCCCTTGCTGGATGTACCCGGTCTTGCCCTAAATTGTGTCCGGTTATATCAGGTCATAGTACTAGGCGTTGTCCGGGAAAAAAGTGCTCAATGTCCTAGATAGAGCTACTGTAGAGATAGGTTTGGATAATATTTTAACAGCATCTACGCTGAAAAGGATGGGGGAATCGATAAGAGTTATTTCAGTAGTGCTCAGGAGGCCTCTTTGATTTTGAAATACTCGGCGTTGTCCGGGAGAAAAGTGCTCAATGTCCTAGATAGAGCTACTGTAGTGATAGGTTTGGAAAATATTTTAAAGCCATCTTCGTTCCCCTTTGGACTATTTGGCAGATCAAAAGGAGGGATACCTAAGTGATTTCAGTAGTCCTCACGAGGCCTCCTTTGTTATCAAAGTACTCAGCGTTGTCCGGGAGAAAAGCGCTCAATGTCCTAGATAGAGCTACTGTAGTGATAGGTTTGGAAAATATTTTAACGCTATCTTCGTTCCCCTTTGGACTATTTGGCAGATCAGAAGGAGAGAGGATACCTATGTGATTTCAGTAGTCTTCAGGAAGCCTCCTTGATTATCAAAGTACTCGGCGTTGTCCGGGAGAAAAGTGCTCAATATCCTAGATAGAGCTACTGTAGTGATAGGTTTGGAAAATATTTTAACGCCATCTTCGTTCCCCTTTGGACTATTTCGCAGATCAGAAGGAGAGAGGATACCTAAGTAATTTCAGTAGTCCTCAGGAGGCCTCCTTGATTATCAAAGTACTCGACGTTGTCCGGGAGAAAAGTGCTCAATGTCCTAGATAGAGCTACTGTAGTGATAGGTTTGGAAAATATTTTAACGCTATCTTCGTTCCCCTTTGGACTATTTCGCAGATCAGAAGGAGAGAGGATACCTAAGTGATTTCAGTAGTCCTCAGGACGCCTCCTTGATTATCAACGTACTCGGCGTTGTCCGGGAGAAAAGTGCTCAATGTCCTAGATAGAGCTACTGTAGTGATAGGTTTGGATAATATTTTAACAGCATCTACGCTGAAAAGGATAGGGGAAGCAATAAGAGTTATTTCAGTAGTGCTCAGGAGGCGTCTTTGATTTTCAAATACTCGGCGTTGTCCGGGAGAAAAGTGCTGAATGTCCTTAATAGAGATACTGTAGTGATAGGTTTTGAAAATATTTTAACGCCATCTTCGTTCCCCTTTGGACTATTTGGCAGATCAGAAAGAGAGAGGATACCTAAGTTATTTCAGTAGTCCTCAGGAGGCCTCTTTGATTTTCAAAGTACTCGGCGTTGTCCGGGAGAAAATTGCTCAATGTCCTAGATAGAGCTTCTGTAGTGATAGGTTTGGATAATATTTTAACAGCATCTACGCTGAAAAGGATGGGGGAATCGATATAAGTTATTACAGTAGTTCTCAGGAGGCGTCTTTGATTATCAAAGTACTCGGCGTTGTCCGGGAGAAAAGTGCTCAATATCCTAGATAGAGCTACTGTAGTGATAGGTTTGGAAAATATTTTAACGCCATCTTCGTTCCCCTTTGGACTATTTGGCAGATCAGAAGGAGAGAGGATACCTAAGTGATTTCAGTAGTGCTCAGGAGGCCTCCTTGATTTTCAAAGTACTCGACGTTGTCCGGGAGAAAAGTGCTCAATGTCCTAGATAGAGCTACTGTAGTGATAGGTTAGGATAATATTTTAACAGCATCTACGCTGAAAAGGATGGGGGAATCGATAAGAGTTATTTAAGGAGTGCTCATGAGGCCTCCTTGATTTAAAAATTACTCGGTGTTGTCCGGGAGAAAAGTGCTCAATATCCTAGATAGAGCTACTGTAGTGATAGGTTTGGAAAATATTTTAACGCCATCTTCGTTCCCCTTTGGACTATTTATCAGATCAAAAGGAGGGATACCTAAGTGATTTCAGAAGTGCTCAGGAGGCCTCCTTGATTTTCAAAGTATTTGGCGTTGTCCGGGAGAAAAGTGTTCAATGTCCTTGATCGAGCTACTGTAGTGATAGGTTTGGATAATATTTTAACAGCATCTATGCTGAAAAGGATGGGGGAATCGATAAGAGTGATTTCAGTAGTGCTCAGGAGGCCTCCTTGATTTTCAAAGTACTCGGCGTTGTCCGGCAGAAAAGTGCTCAATATCCTAAATGGAGCTACTGTAGTGATAGGTTTGGAAAATATTTTAATGCCATCTTCGTTTCCCTTTGGACTATTTGGCAGATCAGAAGGAGAGAGGATACCTAAGTTATTTCAGTAGTGCTCATGAGGCCTCTTTTATTTTTAAAGTACTCGGCGTTGTCCGGGAGAAAATTGTTCAATGTCCTAGATAGAGCTACTGTAGTGATAGGTTTGGATAATATTTTAAGAGCATCTACGCTGAAAACCTATTTAGCATTCGCACCGCGACAGCAATAGGTACGTATTTAGCATTCAGCGGTGGCGATAGGAAGTATATAGCATGTGCACATGGGCGGCAATAAATACGTATATAGCATGCGCATCGGGAGTATAAAAAAAATTGGGGGGGAGGCAAAACATTTATTTTGTCTTTTATCTTTTTCATTGAAAATATTTATGTGTATGGGGAGAATGAAAAAAAAAATTTTCGGGGGAGGGGGCTAAAAAAATTTTTTTTTTTTCTTTTTTAAAATAAAAATATTTCTATGTATGGGGGGAACATAAAATTTTTGGGGTGTAAGGGCGTCAAAAATTTTTCTTTTTTTTTTCCTTTAAATTAAAAATATTTCTAAGTATGTGGGAGGATAGAAAAAAAATTTTCTTGTGGGGAGGCAAAAAAATGTATTTGTTTCTGTTTGTAACTAAAAATATTTATATTTATGATAGTGACAATACATAAATGAACACTATTTTGTTTTTCTAAGACGACAGGGCCGAATAAATATAAGTTCTTACGTATGCGAACTGGGCTGGAGATTGGTACATATATAGTATGTGTACCCTTGCAGAGATAGGTAAGTATGTAGTATGCGCACCAGAGCCGCGATAGGTACGAATATAGTATGCACACCGGGTCGGCGATAGGTTTATATATAGTATGTGTACCAGGGTGGCAATAGGTACTATATAGTAGTGCATAGGGGTGGCTATAGCTACGTATTTAGCATTCACACCGGGGTTGCGATAGGTATGTATTCAGCAATCGCACCGGGGTGGCGATATGTACATATTTAGTATTTGCACTGGGGCAGTGATAGGTACATATGGTGTATGAACACCTGGGCGGCAATATGTACGTATTTAGCATTCATCCCTGGGCGGAGATAGGTACTTATTTAGCATTCAGCGGTGGCGATAGGTACGTATATAGCATGTGCACATGGGCGGCAATAAGTACGTGATAGGTATGTATTATGCATGCGCACTGGGGCAGCGATCGGTTCATATATAGCACGCGCACCGGGGCAGCAGTAGGTACGTATATAGCAGGCGCACCGGGGCGGCGAAAGGTACGTATTTAGCATTCACACCGGGGCGGCGATAGGTATGTATTTAGCATTCACACCGGGGCGGCAATAGGTATGTATTTAGCATTCACACCGGGGCGGCGATAGGTATGTATTTAGCATTCGCACCGGGGCGGCGATAGGTATGTATTTAGCATTCACACCGGGGCGGCAATAGGTATGTATTTAGCATTCACACCGGGGCGGCGATAGGTATGTATTTAGCATTCGCACCGGGGCGGCGATAGGTATGTATTTAGCATTCGCACCGGGGCGGCGACAGGTATGTATTTAGCATTCGCACCGGGGCGGCGATAGGTATGTATTTAGCATTCGCACCGGGGTGGCGATATGTACGTATTTAGCTTCCGCACCGGGGCGGCGATAGGTACGTATTTAGAATTCACACAGGAGCCACGATAGGTACGTATTTAGAAATCACACTAGGGCGGCGATATGTATGTATTTAGCATTCGTACCGGGTCGGCGATATGTACATATTTAGCTTCCACACCGGGGCGGCGATAGGTACGTATTCAGAATTCAGGGGTGGCGATAGCTACGTATATAGCATGTACACATGGGCAGCAATAAGTACGTACATAGCATGCGCACCGGGGCGGCGATCAGTACATATATAGCACGTGCACCGGGGCGGCAATAGGTACGTATATAGCACGTGCACCAGAACGGCGAAAGGTATGTATTTCGCATTTACACCAGGGTGGTGATAGGTACGTATTTAGCATTCGCACCATGGCGGCTATAGGTACGTATTTAGCATTCACACCAGGGCGGCTATAGGTACGTATTTAGCATTCGCATCTGGCCGGCGATAGGTACGTATTTAGCATTCGCACCAAAGTGGTGATAGGTACGTATTTAGAAATTCGCACCAATGCGGCAATATGTACATATTAATTATTCCCACTAGGGCAGCGATAGGTACTTATGTAGCATGTACACCGGGACGGCGATAGGTACTATTTAGCATTCGCAACGGGGCGGCGATAGGTACTTAAATAGTATCTGAACTGGGGCGGCGATAGGTACGTATATAGTATGTGCACTGGGGCGGCGATAGGTACGTATATAGTATGCGCACCGGGGTGATGATAGATACGTATATAGCATAAACACCGGGGTGGAGATAAGTACCTATATAGAAGGCGCAGATAGAGGTGTTACTTTTTATAGAAATATATCATACTATTGCCCTGGGCAACGTAGGAGAAATTGTGGGGAAAGAACAGCTTTCGCAAAAGGCAAAATTAGAAAGTAACGGTGAAATGCGGCGACCAGGGAAGAGAAAGGTAGAAAGATAAAGAGACGGCTATAGAGAAGGTGGGGGGGGGGAGAAATAGAAGTTTGTATATAAAGATGTTACACACACGATTTTTCTTCAATTATATGTTTTAATGACCCCGAGCAACGCCGGGTAGCCTTGCTAGTCTCAATATATATAAGGCAAAAATCTTTGATATGTATGTAACGCTAAGGCTTTTAAAATACTTAACAAACATTTCCGAATTAGGTATTATTTTAACCGGCATAACCTCGAGAAAATAATATCGAAAAATTGAAAAAAAAGATTCATTTTTAAGGGGTCAAATAGCCATTTTTTCGTTTAATGTGATCACGATTTTTAATGTTATCTTGTGCACATGACGTCACATAGATAGGTACATGACGTCATAGTAATAGGTTCGGATATTATTTTATGCTATCGTCACGTTATTATTGTTTTTTTTTGCATTTTTCTTCAGACTATTGCCCTGATAAAAGGGAGGGGAATAAGCAAGAGTTATTTTAGTATAGCTCTAGAGGCCTCCTTGTATTTGGCGATTGAAAATGAGGAAAAATATCATGATGGGATTGAAAATAATGAAGAATACCATGAGAGGATTGAAAATGATGAAGAATACCATGTGAGGATTGAAAATGATAGGGTGAGAGGATTGAAAATGATGAAGAACATCATGAGTGGATTCAAAATGATAAAGAATATCATGAGGGGATTGTAAATGATGAAGAATACCATGAGAGGATTACAAATGATGCAGAACATCATGAGAGGATTGAAAATGATAAAGAATATTATGAGAGGATTGAAAATGATGAAGAATATCATGAGAGGATTGAAAATGATGTAGAATATCATGAGAGGATTGAAAATGATGACGAATATCATTAGAGGATTGAAAATGATAAAGAATACAATTAGAGGATTGAAAATTATGAAGAATACTATTAGAGGATTGAAAATGATGAAAAATATCATGAGAGGATTGAAAATGATGAAAAATATCAGGAGCGGGTATAAAATGATGAGGAATACGATGAGATGGTCGAAAATGCTGAAGAATAAAATGATGGGATTGAAAATGATGAAGAATATCATCAGAGGATTGAAAATGATGAAGAACATCATGAGAGGATTGAAAATGATGAAGAAAAACATGAGAGGATTGAAAATGATGAGGAACATCATGAGAGGATGTAAAATGATTAAGAACATCATGAGAGGATGTAAAATGATTAAGAATACAATGAGAGGATTGAAAATGCTGACGAATACCATGAGGGGATTGAAAATGATGAAGAACATCATGAGAGGATTTAAAATGATGAAGAATACCATGAGAGGATTAAAAATGATGAAGAATACCATGAGGAGATTGAAAATGATGAAGAATACCATGAGAGGATTGAAAATGCTGACGAATACCATGAGGGGATTGAAAATGATGAAGAACCTCATGAGAGGATTGAAAATGATGAAGAATATCATGAGGGGGTTGAAAATGATGAAAGAATACAATGAGAGGATTGATAATGCTGAAGATTACCATGAGAGGATTGAAAATGATGTAGCATATCATGAGAGGATTGAAAATGCTGAAGAATACCATGAGGGGATTGAAAATGATGAAGAACATCATGAGAGGATTAGAAATGATGAAGAATATAGTGAGAGGATTGAAAATAATGAAGAAAACCATGAGAGGATTGAAAATGACGGAGAATACCATGAGAGGATTGAAAATGATGAAGAATATATTGAGAGGATTGAAAATGATGAATAACATCATGAAGGGATTGAAAATTGTGAAGAATATAATGAGAGGATTGAAAATAATGAAGAATACCATGAGAGGATTAAAAATGATGAATAATATCATGAGAGGATTGAAAATGATGAAGAATACCATGAGGGGATTGAAAATGATGAAGAACCTCATGAGAGGATTAAAAATGATGAAGAATATCATGAGGGGGTTGAAAATGATGAAAGAATACAATGAGAGGATTGATAATGCTGAAGATTACCATGAGAGGATTGAAAATGATGTAGCATATCATGAGAGGATTGAAAATGCTGAAGAATACCATCAGAGGATTGAAAATGATGTAGAATACCATGAGGGGATTGAAAATGGTAAAGAACATCATGAGAGGATTGAAAATTATGAAGAATACCATGAGAGGATTAAAAATGATGAAGAATATAATGAGAGGATTGAAAATGATGAAGAATACCATGAGATGATTGAAAACTATGAAGAATACCATGAGAGGATTGAAAATGATGAAGAATACTATGAGATGATTGAAAATGATGAAGAATACCAGGATGGGATTGAAAATGATGAAGAATATCATGAGCGGGTTGAAAATGATAGAAGAATATCATGAGAGGATTGAAAATGATGAAGAACATAATGAGGGGACTGAAAATGGTGAAGAACATCATGAGGGGATTGAAAATGATGAAGAACATCATGAGGGGTTTGAAAATGATGAAGAATATTATGAGGGGATGTAAAATGAAGCAAAATACCATGAGGCGATTGAAAATGATGAAGAATATCATGAGAGGATTGAAAATGATGAAGAATACCATGAGGGGATTCAAAATGATGAAGAATATCATGAGGGGATTTAAAATGGTGAATAATATCATGAAGGGATTGAAAATGATGAAGAATACCATGAGGATATTGAAAATAATGAAGAACATCATGAGGGGATTGAATATTATGAAGAACATCATGAGAGGATTGAAAACGATGAAGATGATCATGTGGGGATTGAAAATGATGAAGAAAATTATGAGGGGATTGAAAATGATTAAGAATATCTATGATACATGATACATGATACCTATCTATGATATATATACATGATACATATCTATGATACATGATATATATATGATACATGATACATATCTATGACATGATCCATGATACATATCCATGATACATATCCATGATACATGATACATATCTATTATACATATCCATGATACATGATACATATCCATGATACATGATATGTATCCATTATATATTATACATATCCATGATACATGATACATATCAATGATACATATCCATGATACATTATACATATCCATGATACATGATACATATCCATGATACATATCATGATACATGATATATATCCATGATACATATCCATGATACATATTCACGATACATATCCATGATGCATGATACATACTCATGATACATGATACATATCAATGATACATTATACATATTCATAATAAATATCAATGACAAATGATACATATCCATGATACATATCCGTGATACATGATACATATCGATGATACATATACATGATACATGTACATGATACATGATACATGATTCATATCTATGATACATAACACATATCTATGATAAAGTATACATGATACATACCTATGATACATGATACATATCCATGATACATATCCATGATACATGATACATATCCATGATACATATCCATGATACATGATACATACCCATGATACATATCCATGATACATGATACATATCCATGATACAGTTCCATGATACATATCCATGATACATGATACATATCCATGATACATGATACATATCCATGATACATATCCATGATACATGATACATATCCATGATACATGATTAATATCCATGATACATATCCATGATACATATCCATGATACATGATACATATCCATAATAGATATCCATGATACATGACACATGTCCATGATACATGATACATATACATATCCATGATACATATCCATGATACATGATACATGATACATATCCATGATACATACACATGATACATGATACATATTCATAATACATATCCACGATACATGATACATATCCATGATACATGATACATGATACATATCCATGATACATGATACATATTCATTATACATGATACATATACATATCCACGGTACATGATATATATATATACCTATACATGATACATATCCATGATACATATACGTATACATGATACATACACATTATACATATATGTATACATGATACGTATACATGATACATGATACACGATATATATATACATGATCCAATGTATTTATGTAATAACTTTATAAAAATGCTGACTCACTAAACATGCTCCATAATCCCTTGCCGGATGTACCCGTCTTGCCCTAAATTGTGTCCGCTTGTATCAGGTCATCCCATAACTTCTGTCCGGATGCATCAATAACAACATAGGAAGGCAACCGGTAAGAGTGAGGTCAGTAGTTCTCAGGAGGCCTACTTGATTTGCAAAGTAATGTAGGTGCTTCTGAAGTATAACGGTCCCTAGAAATATTGGTGTTTCTAAAGTATAACGGTCCCACAGGAATGTTGCTTCTAAAGTATAATGGTCCCCAGGAATGTTGATGCTTCTAAAGTATTACGGTCAACAGGAATGTTGATGCTTCTAAAGTATAACGGTCCCTAGAAATATTGGTGCTTCTAAAGTATAACGATCCCTACCCAGGAACGTTGGTGCTTCTAAAGTATAACGATCCCTAGAAATATTGGTGCTTCTATAGTATAACGGTCCCCAATAATGTTGATGCTTCTAAAGTATGACGGACCCCCAGGAATGTTGGTGCTTCTAAAGTATAACGCTCCCTAGAAATATAAGTGCTTCTCCAGTATAGGGACCAAGGGTGCTTCTACAATATAGGACCCAGCACCAGGGGTGCTTCTAAATTGAGGACCCGGAGGCTTCTGCAGAATAGGGTTAATGGGTGCTTCTCCAGTATAGGGACTAGGGGTGCTTCTCCAGTATAGGTACCAGGGGTGTTTCTACAATATAGGACCCAGTACCGGGGGTGCTTCTACAATATAGGACCCGGAGGCCTATGAAGAATAGGGACCATGGGTGCTCTGCAGTATAGTGGCCAGGGGTTCTTCTACAGTATAGGACCCAGCACCAGGGGTGCTTCTACAATATAGGACCCGGAGGCTTCTGCAGTATGGTTCTTTGATATGACCGAGGCAACTTCGGACATTTTTTTTTCTTTCTTTAACTGAAAATATTTCTATGTATGGGGAAGGGTAAAAAAAAAAATTTTCTTTCGAGGGGGGTTAAATTTTTTTTTTCTTTTAAATTAAAAATATTTCTAAGTATGTGGGAGGATGAAAAAAAAAGTTTTCATGTGTGGTACCAAAAAAATATAGTATGTGCACTAGGGCGGCGATAGGTACGAATATAGTATGCGCACCGGGCCGGCGATAGGTATATACATAGTATGTGCACTGGAGTGGCAATAGGTACGTATATAGTAGTGCATAGGGATGCCGATAGGTACGTATTTAGCATTCACACCGAGGTGGCGATAGGTACGTATTTAGCATTCGCACCGGGGCGGCGATATGTACATATTTAGTATTCGCACTGAGGCAGCAATATGTACATATGTAGTATGCACACTGGGTCGTCGATAGGTACGTATATAGCATGTGCACATGGACGGCAATAAGTACGTATACAGCATGTGCACCGGGCCAGTGATAGGTATGTATTTAGAATGCGCTCCGGGGCGGCGATCGGTACGTATATAGCACGCACAGTGGGGCGGGGATAGGTACGTATATAGCACGCGCAACGGGGCGGCGATAGGTACGTATTCAGCATTCGCACCGGGTGGGGGATAGGTATGTATTTAGCATTCGCACCGGGGCAGCGATAGGTACATATTAAGCATTCACACCGGGGCGGCGATAGATATGTATTTAGCATTCAGGGGTGGCGATAGGTATGTATATTGCATGTGCACATGGGCGGCAGAAAGTATGTATATAGCATGTGCACCGGGCTGGTGATAGGTATGTATTTAGCATGCGCTCCAGGGCGGGGATCGGTACGTATACAGCACGTGCAGCGGGGCGGCGATAGGTACATAGATATAACGGGCACAAAGGCGGCGAAAGGTACGTATTTAGCATTCGCACCAGGGCAGCGATAGGTACGTATTTAGCATTCGCACCAGTGCAGCGATATGTACATTTTTAGTATTTGCATTGGGGCAGTGATAGGTACTTATGCAGTATGCACACTGGGGCGGCAATAGCTACATATTTAGCATTCGCACCTGGGTGGCGATAAGTACGTATTTAGCATTTGCACCGGGGCAGGGATAGGTACGTCTTTAGCATTCGCACCGTGGCGGCGATAGGTACTTATATTGTATCTGCACCCAGGGCGGCGATAGGTACTTATATAGTATCTGCACCGGGGTTGCGAAAGGTATGTATATATTATGTACACTGGGGCAGCGATAGGTACGTATATAGTATGCGCACCGGGGTGGCAATAGATACGTATATAGTATGAACACCGGGGCGAATATAAGTACCTATATAGAAAGCGCAGATAGAGGTGTTACTTTTTATAGAAATATGTCATACTATTTCCCTGGGCAACGTAAGAGAAATGGTTGGGAAGAAACAGCTTTCGCAAAAGGCAAAATGAGAACGTAGCGGTGAAATGGGGCGACCAAGGAAGAGAAAAGTAGAAAGATAAAGAGACGGCTATAGAGAGAGGGACAGAAATAGAAGTTTTAATATAAAGATGTTACACACGCGATTTTTCTTCAATTATAAGTTTTTATGACCCCGAGCAACGCCGGGTAGCCCCGCTAGTCTCTTATATAAAGGGCAGTTGTCTGTTTGTATGTTTGTTTGTATGTCCAGTATCTCCTCAAAAACTACCCGACGACATGTCAAAAAGTTGACACCTACAGGACCGCACAAATCCCGGATGTAAAATATCTAAAAATCGCGAAAATCGATTCACTCGCTGACAGTCAACTGGACCACTTTCCGACAAAAGGTAGCAGTTTTTTTCGTATTTTTCACGAAATTTCAACGTTAATATGTAGTAAATTCGAAATAATCTAATGTATTTATGTACTAATCCGATAAAAATGCCGAGTCACGGTAAACATCCCATAATCCCTTGCCGGATGTACCCGGTCTTGCCCTAAATTGTGTCCGGTTGTATCAGATCATCCAATAACTTCTGTCCGGTTGCATGAATAACAACATAGGAATCCTACGTTAAGAGTGTGTAGTGAAACAAGGGTTGCTCAATCACATCCGCACCTGTCCCATAATCCCTTGCCGGATGTACCCGGTCTTGCTCTAAATTGTGTCCGGTTATATCAGGTCATCATGACGTCAGAGAGTGGCAGTTTTCCTTTCTGTCATTTTTCCCTCTCACACTTTCTTTCTTAATTATTAATAGACGCTAATATTCCTCCCCCCTCCCTCCCTGTGGCCGTTCTGTTATCATGATAGGAATTACCTCCTCCTTTCAGGCCAAATTGGGGGGGGGGGGGGGGTTACGGTATTCGCCGGTGTGAGCATTACCTCCTCCTTTCTTGAGAAGTGTAGAGGTAGGGTAGTATCGGTTCCGTTGTCATGATGCACTGATCCCATGCATTACCTCCTCCTTTTTTGAGAAGTGTAGATGTAGAATAGTATCGGTTCCGTTGTCAAGATGTGCTCATCCCATGAATTACCTCCTCCTTTTTTGAGAAGTGTTGAGGTAAGGTCGTATCGGTTCCGTTGTCATGATGCCCTCATCCCATGCATTATCTCCTCCTGTTTTGAGAAGTGTTGAGGTAGGGTCGTATCGGTTCCGTTGTCATGATGCACTATTCCCATGCATTATCTCCTCCTTTTTTGAGAAGTGTTGAGGTAGGGTCGTATCGGTTCCGTTGTCATGATGCCCTAATCCCATGCATTATCTCCTCCTTTTTTGAGAAGTGTTGAGGTAGGGTCGTATCGGTTCCGTTGTCATGATGCCCTAATCCCATGCATTATCTCCTCCTTTTTTGAGAAGTGTTGAGGTAGGGTCGTATCGGTTCCGTTGTCATGATGCCCTCATCCCATCCATTATCTACTCCTTTTTTGAGCAGTGTTGAAGTGTGAGCGACTCAGGCGAAATCCAGGGAGGGGGAATGTCGGCATTCGTCGGTATGAGCGCCTCAGGCGAAATCTGGGGAGGGAGAATGTCGGCATTCGCCGGTATGAGCGTCTCAGGACTATTTGGCAGATCAGAAGGAGAGAGGATACCTAAGGGATTTCAGTAGTGCTCATGAAGCCTCCTCGATTTTCAAAGTACTCGGCGTTGTCCGGGAGAAAAGTGCTCAATATCCTAGATAGAGCTACTGTAGTGATAGGTTTAGAAAATATTTTAACGCCATCTTCGTTCCCCTTTGGACAATTTTGCAGATGAAAACGAGGGAGGATACCTAACTGATTTCAGTAGTCCCCAGGAGGCCTCTTTGATTTTCAAAGTACTCGGCGTTGTCCGGGAAAAAAGTGCTCAATGTCCTAGATAGAGCTACTGTAGTGATAGGTTTGGATAATATTTTAACAGCATCTACGCTGAAAAGGATGGGGTAATCGATAAGAGTTATTTCAGTAGTGCTCAGGAGGCCTCTTTGATTTTGAAATACTCGGCGTTGTCCGGGAAAAAAGTGCTCAATATCCTAGATAGAGCTACTGTAGTGATAGGTTTTGAAAATATTTTAACGCCATATTCGTTCTCCTTTGGACTATTTCGCAGATCAGAAGGAGAGAGGATACCTAAGGGATTTCATGGGTGTTCATGAAGCCTTCTCGATTGTCAAAGTACTCGGCGTTGTCCGGGAGAAAAGTGCTCAATATCCTAGATAGAGCTACTGTAGTGATAGGTTTTGAAAATATTTTAACGCCATCTTCGTTCCATTTTGGACTATTTCGCAGATCAGAAGGAGAGAGGATACCTACGTGATATCAGTAGTCTCCAGGAGGCCTCCTTGATTATCAAAGTACTCGGCGTTGTCCGGGAGAAAAGTGCTCAATGTCCTAGATAGAGCTACTGTAGTGATAGGTTTGGATAATATTTTAACAGTTTCTACGCTGAAAAGGATGGGGGAATGGATAAGAGTTATTTCAGTAGTCCCCAGGAGGCCTTTTGATTTTGAAATACTCGGCGTTGTCCGGGAGAAAAGTGCTCAATATCCTAGATAGAGCTACTGTAGTGATAGGTTTGGAAAATATTTTAACGCCATCTTCGTTCCCCTTTGGACTATTTCGCAGATCAGAAGGAGAGAGGATACCTAAGGGATTTCAGGAGTGCTCATGAAGCCTCCTCGATTTTCAAAGTACTCGGCGTTGTCCGGGAGAAAAGTGCTCAATATCCTAGATAGAGCTACTGTAGTGATAGGTTTAGAAAATATTTTAACGCCATCTTCGTTCCCCTTTGGACAATTTTGCAGATGAAAAGGAGGAAGGATACCTAACTGATTTCAGTAGTCCCCAGGAGGCCTCCTTGATTATCAAACTACTCGGCGTTGTCCGGGAGAAAAGTGCTCAATGTCCTAGATAGAGCTACTGTAGTGATAGTTTTGGAAAATATTTTAACGCCGTCATCGTTCCTCTTTGGACTATTTTGCAGATCAGAAGGAGAGTGGATACCTAAGGGATTTCAGGAGTGCTCATGAAGCCTCCTCGATTTTCAAAGTACTCGGCGTTGTCCGGGAGAAAAGTGCTCAATGTCCTAGATAGAGCTACTGTAGTGATAGGTTTTGAAAATATTTTAACGCCATCTTCGTTCCCCTTTGGACTATTTCGCAGATCAGAAGGAGAGAGGATACCTGAGGGATTTGATGGGTGCTCATGAAGCCTCCTCGATTTTCAAAGTACTCGGCGTTGTCCGGGAGAAAAGTGCTCAATATCCTAGATAGAGCTACTGTAGTGATTTGTTTGGAAAATATTTTAACGCCATCTTCGTTCACCTTTAGACTATTTCGCAGATCAGAAGGAGAGAGGATACCTAAGTGATTTCAGTAGTCCCCAGGAGGCTTCCTTGATTATAAAAGTACTCGGCGTTGTCCGGGATAAAAGTGCTCAATGTCCTAGATAGAGCTACTGTAGTGATAGGTTTGGATAATATTTTAACGCCATCTTCGTTTCCCTTTGGACTATTTCGAAGATCAGAAGGAGAGAGGATACCTAAGGGATTTCAGGAGTGCTCATGAAGCCTCCTCGATTTTCAAAGTACTCGGCGTTGTCCGGGAGAAAAGTGCTCAATATCCTAGATAGAGCTATTGTAGTGATAGGTTTAGAAAATATTTTAACGCCATCTCTGTTTCCCTTTGGACAATTTTGCAGCTGAAAAGGAGGGAGGATACCTAACTGATTTCAGTAGTCCCCAAGAGGCCTCTTTGATTTTCAAAGTACTCGGCGTTGTCAGGGAAAAAAGTGCTCAATGTCCTAGATAGAGCTACTGTAGTGATAGGTTTGGATAATATTTTAACAGCATCTACGCTGAAAAGGATGGGGTAATCGATAAGAGTTATTTCAGTAGTGCTCAGGAGGCCTCTTTGATTTTGAAATACTCGGCGTTGTCCGGGAAAAAAGTGCTCAATATCCTAGATAGAGCTACTGTAGTGATAGGTTTTGAAAATATTTTAACGCCATATTCGTTCTCCTTTGGACTATTTCGCAGATCAGAAGGAGAGAGGATACCTAAGGGATTTCATGGGTGTTCATGAAGCCTTCTCGATTGTCAAAGTACTCGGCGTTGTCCGGGAGAAAAGTGCTCAATATCCTAGATAGAGCTACTGTAGTGATAGGTTTTGAAAATATTTTAACGCCATCTTCGTTCCATTTTGGACTATTTCGCAGATCAGAAGGAGAGAGGATACCTAAGTGATATCAGTAGTCTCCAGGAGGCCTCCTTGATTATCAAAGTACTCGGCGTTGTCCGGGAGAAAAGTGCTCAATGTCCTAGATAGAGCTACTGTAGTGATAGGTTTGGAAAATATTTTAACGCCATCTTCGTTCCCCTTTGGACTATTTCGCAGATCAGAAGGAGAGAGGATACCTAAGGGATTTCAGGAGTGCTCATAAAGCCTCCTCGATTTTCAAAGTACTCGGCGTTGTCCGGGAGAAAAGTGCTCAATATCCTAGATAGAGCTACTGTAGTGATAGGTTTAGAAAATATTTTAACGCCATCTTCGTCTCCCTTTAGACAATTTTGCAGATGAAAAGGAGGGAGGATACATAACTGATTTCAGTAGTCCCAAGGAGGCCTCTTTGATTTTCAAAGTACTCGGCGTTGTCCGGGAAAAAAGTGCTCAATGTCCTAGATAGAGCTACTGTAGTGATAGGTTTGGATAATATTTTAACAGCATCTACGCTGAAAAGGATGGGGTAATCGATAAGAGTTATTTCAGTAGTGCTCAGGAGGCCTCTTTGATTTTGAAATACTCGGCGTTGTCCGGGAGAAAAGTGCTCAATATCTTAGATAGAGCTACTGTAGTGATAGGTTGGAAAATATTTTAACGCTGTCTTCGTTACCCTTTGGACTATTTCGCAGATCAGAAGGAGACAGGATACCTAAGTCATTTCAGTAGTCCCCAGGAAGCCTCCTTGATTATCAAAGTACTCGGCGTTGTCCGGGAGAAAAGTGCTCAATGTCCTAGATAGAGCAACTGTAGTGATAGGTTTGGATAATATTTTAACAGCATCTACGCTGAAAAGGATGGTGTTATCGATAAGAGTTATTTCAGTAGTGCTCAGGAGGCCTCTTTGATTTTGAAATACTCGGCGTTGTCCGGAAAAAAGTGCTCAATATCCTAGATAGAGCTACTGTAGTGATAGGTTTGGAAAATATTTTAACGTTGTCTTCGTTCCCCTTTGGACTATTTCACAGATCAGAAGGAGAGAGGATACCTAAGTCATTTCAGTAGTCCCCAGGAGGCCTCCTTGATTATCAAAGTACTCGGCGTTGTCCGGGAGAAAAGTGCTCAATATCCTTGATAGAGCTACTCTAGTGATAGGTTTTGGAAAATATTTTAACGCCATCTTCGTTCCCCTTTGGACTATTTCGCAGATCAGAAGGAGAGAGGATACCTAAGTGATTTCAGTAGTCCCCAGGAGGCCTTCTTGATTATCAACGTACTCGGCGTTGTCCGGGAGAAAAGTGCTCAATGTCCTAGATAGAGCTACTGTAGTGATAGTTTTGGAAAATATTTTAACGCCGTCTTCGTTCCCCTTTGGACTATTTCGCAGATCAGAAGGAGAGAGGATACCTAAGGGATTTCAGGAATGCTCATGAAGCCTCCTCGATTTTCAAAGTACTCGGCGTTGTCCGGGAGAAAAGTGCTCAATGTCCTAGATAGAGCTACTGTAGTGATAGGTTTTGGAAAATATTTTAACGCCATCTTCGTTCCCCTTTGGACTATTTCGCAGATCAGAAGGAGAGAGGATACCTGAGGGATTTGATGGGTGTTCATGAAGCCTCCTCGATTTTCAAAGTACTTGGCGTTGTCCGGGAGAAAAGTGCTCAATATCCTAGATAGAGCTACTGTAGTGATTTGTTTGGAAAATATTTTAACGCAATCTTCGTTCACCTTTGGACTATTTCGCAGATCAGAAGGAGAGAGGATACCTAAGTGATTTCAGTAGTCCCCAGGAGGCTTCCTTGATTAGGAAAGTACTCGGCGTTGTCCGGGATAAAAGTGCTCAATGTCCTAGATAGAGCTACTGTAGTGATAGGTTTGGAAAATATTTTAACGCCATCTTCGTTTCTCTTTGGACTATTTCGCAGATCAGAAGGAGAGAGGATACCTAAGGGATTTCAGGAGTGCTCATAAAGCCTCCTCGATTTTCAAAGTACTCGGCGTTGTCCGGGAGAAAAGTGCTCAATATCCTAGATAGAGCTACTGTAGTGATAGGTTTAGAAAATATTTTAACGCCATCTTCGTTCCCCTTTGGACAATTTTGCAGCTGAAAAGGAGGGAGGATATCTAACTGATTTCAGTAGTTCCCAGGAGGCCTCTTTGATGTTCAAAGTACTCGGCGTTGTCCGGGAAAATAGTGCTCAATGTCCTAGATAGAGCTACTGTAGTGATAGGTTTGGATAATATTTTGACAGTATCTACGCTGAAAAGGATGGGGTAATCGATAAAGTTATTTCAGTAGTGCTCAGGAGGCCTCTTTGATTTTGAAATACTCGGCGTTGTCCGGGAAAAAAGTGCTCAATATTCTAGATAGAGCTACTGTAGTGATAGGTTTGGAAAATATTTTAACGCCATCTTCGTTCCCCTTTGGACTATTTCGCAGATCAGAAAGAGAGAGGATACCTAAGTGATTTCAGTAGTCCCCAGGAGGCCTCCTTGATTATCAAAGTACTCGACGTTGTCCGGGAGAAAAGTGCTCAATGTCCTAGATAGAGCTACTGTGGTGATAGGTTTGGAAAATATTTTAACGCCATCTTCGTTCCCCTTTGGACTATTTCGCAGATCAGAAGGAGAGAGGATACCTAAGGGATTTCATGAGTGTTCATAAAGCCTCCTCGATTTTCAAAGTACTCGGCGTTGCCCGGGAAAAAAGTGCTCAATGTCCTAGATAGAGCTACTGTAGTGATAGGTTTGGATAATATTTTAACAGCATCTACGCTGAAAAGGATGGTGTAATCGATAAGAGTTATTTCAGTAGTGCTCAGGAGGCCTATTTGATTTTGAAATACTCGGCGTTGTCCGGGAGAAAATTGCTCAATATCCGAGATAGAGCTACTGTAGTGATAAGTTTTGAAAATATTTTAACGCCATCTTAGTTCCTCTTTGGACTATTTCGCATATCAGAAGGAGAGAGGATACCTAAGTGATTTCAGTAGTCCCCACGAGGCCTCCTTGATTATCAAAGTACTCGGCGTTGTCCGGGAGAAAAGTGCTCAATGTCCTAGATAGAGCTACTGTAGTGATAGGTTTTGGAAAATATTTTAACGGCATCTTCGTTCCTCTTTGGACTATTTCGCAGATAAGAAGGAGAGAGGATACCTAAGGGATTTCATGGGTGTTCATGAAGCCTCCTCGATTTTCAAAGTACTCGGCGTTGTCCGGGAGAAAAGTGCTCAATATCCTTGATAGAGCTACTGTAGTGATAGGTTTGGAAAATATTTTAACGCTATCTTCGTTCCCCTTTGGACTATTTCGAAGATCAGAAGGAGAGAGGATACCTAAGTGATTTCAGTAGTCCCCAGGAGGTCTCCTTGATTATCAAAGTACTCGGCGTTGTCCGGAAGAAAAGTGCTCAATGTCCTAGATAGAGCTACTCTAGTGATAGGTTTGGAAAATATTTTAACGCCATCTTCGTTCCCCTTTTGGACTATTTCACAGATCAGAAGGAGAGAGGATACCTAAGGGATTTCAGTAGTGCTCATGAAGCCTCCTCGATTTTCAAAGTACTCGGCGTTGTCTGGGAGAAAAGTGCTCAATACCTTAGATAGAGCTACTGTAGTGATAGGTTTAGAACATATTTTAACGCCATCTTCGTTTCTCCTTTGGACAATTTTGCAGATGAAAAGGAGGGAGGATACCTAAGTGATTTCAGTAGTCCCCAGGAGGCCTCTTTGATTTTCAAAGTACTCGGCGTTGTCCGGGAAAAAAGTGCTCAATGTCCTAGATAGAGCTACTGTAGTGATAGGTTTGGATAATATTTTAACAGAATCTACGCTGAAAAGGATGGGGAATCGATAAGAGTTATTTCAGTAGTGCTCAGGAGGCCTCCTCGATTTTCAAAGTACTCGGCGTTGTCCGGGAAAAAAAGTGCTCAATGTGCTATATAGAGCTACTGTAGTGATAGGTTTGGATAATATTTTAACGCCATATTCGTTCCCCTTTGGACTATTTCGCAGATCAGTAGGAGAGAGGATACCTAAGTGATTTCAGTAGTCCTCAGGAGGCCTCCTTTATTATTAAAGTACTCGGCGTTGTCCGGGAGAAAAGTGCTCAATGTCCTAGATAGAGCTACTGTAGTGATAGGTTTTGGAAAATATTTTAACGCCATCTTTGTTCCCCTTTGGACTATTTCGCAGATCAGAAGGAGAGAGGATACGTAAGTGATTTCAGTAGTGCTCATGAGGCCTCCTTGATTTTCAAAGTACTCGGCGTTGTCCGGGAGAAAAGTGCTCAATATCCTATATAGAGCTATGATAAAGACTATCATGAGAGGATTGAAAAGGATGAAGACTTTCATGAGAGGATTGAAAATGATGAAGACTTTCATGAGAGGATTAAAAATGATGAAGACTTTCATGAGAGGATTGAAAATGATGAAGACTATCATGAGGTGATTGAAAATGATGAAGACTATCATAAGGGGATTGAAAATGATGAAGAATGTCATGAGAGGATTGAAAATGATGAAGAATGTCATGAGAGGATTGAAAATGATGAAGAATAGACTGACAGGATTGGAAATGATATAGAATACCATGAGGGGATTTAAAATGATGAAGACTATCATGAGAGGTTTGAAAATGATGAAGAATATCATGAGGGGATTGAAAATGATGAAGACTATCATGAGAGGTTTGAAAATGATGAAGACTATCATTAGAGGTTTGAAAATGATGAAGACTATCATGAGAGGTTTGAAAATGATAGAAGACTATCATGAGGGGATTGAAAAGGATGAAGAATGTCATGAGAGGATTGAAAATGATGAAGAATAGACTGACAGGATTGAAAATGATGAAGAATAGACTGACAGGATTGGAAATGATGAAGAATACCATGAGGGGATTTAAAATGATGAATAATATCATGAGGGGATTGAAAATGATGAAGAATATCATGAGGGGATTAAAAATAATGAAGAATATCATGAGAGGATTGAAAAAATGAAGAATATCATGAGAGGATTGAAAATTATTAAGAATATCATGAGCGGATTGAAAATGATGAGGAATATTACGAGAGGATTGAAAATGATGAAGAATATTATGAGGGGATTGAAAATGATTAATAGTATGAGGAGATTGAAAATGATGAAGAATATTATGAGGGGATTGAAAATGATTAATAGTATGAGGAGATCGAAAATGATGAATATAACGAGGGGAGTTAAAATGATGAAGGATATCATGAGGGGATTCAAAATATATAGTATGAACACCGGGGCGGTTATAAGTACCTATATAGAAGGCGCAGACAGTGGTGGTACTTTTTATAGAAATAAGTCATACTATTGCCCTGTGAAACGTAGGATGAAATGGTGGGGAAGAAACAGCTTTCGCAAAAGGCAAAATTTAAAAGTAGCGACCAGGGTAGAGAAAAGTAGAAAGATAAAGAGACAGCTATAGAGAGAGAAGGAGAGAAATAGAAGTTTTAATATAAAGATGTTACATACGCAATTTTTCTTCAATTATGTTTTTATGACCCCGAGCAACGCCGGGTAGCCCCGCTAGTCTCTTATATAAAGGGCAGTTGTCTGTTTGTATGTTTGTTTGTATGTCCAGTATCTCCTCAAAAACTACCCGACGACATGTCAAAAAGTTGACACCTACAGGACCGCACAAATCCCGGATGTAAAATATCTAAAAATCGCGAAAATCGATTCACTCGCTGACAGTCAACTGGACCACTTTCCGACAAAAGGTAGCAGTTTTTTTCGTATTTTTCACGAAATTTCAACGTTAATATGTAGTAAATTCGAAATAATCTAATGTATTTATGTACTAATCCGATAAAAATGCCGAGTCACGGTAAACATCCCATAATCCCTTGCCGGATGTACCCGGTCTTGCCCTAAATTGTGTCCGGTTGTATCAGATCATCCAATAACTTCTGTCCGGTTGCATGAATAACAACATAGGAATCCTACGTTAAGAGTGTGTAGTGAAACAAGGGTTGCTCAATCACATCCGCACCTGTCCCATAATCCCTTGCCGGATGTACCCGGTCTTGCTCTAAATTGTGTCCGGTTATATCAGGTCATCATGACGTCAGAGAGTGGCAGTTTTTTTTCCCTCTTACACTTTCTTTCATAATTATTAATAGACGCTAATATTTTCCTCCCCCCTCCCTGTGGCCGTTCTGTTATCATGATACGAATTACCTCCTCCTTTCAACCCAAATTGGGGGGGGGGGTACCGTATTCGCTGGTGTGAGCATTACCTCCTCCTTTCTTGAGAAGTGTTGAGGTAGGGTAGCATCGGTTCCGTTGTCATGATGCCCTCATCCCATGCATTATCTCCTCCTTTTTTGAGAAGTGTTGAGGTAGGGTCGTATCGGTTCCGTTGTCATGATGCCCTCATCCCATGCATTATCTCCTCCTTTTTTTAGAAGTGTTGAGGTAGGGTAGCATCGGTTCCGTTGTCATGATGCACTCATCCCATGCATTATCTCCTCCTAATTTGAGAAATGTTGAGGTAGGGTCGTATCGGTTCCGTTGTCATGATGCCCTCATCCCATGCATTATCTCCTCCTTTTTTTAGAAGTGTTGAGGTAGGGTCGTATCGGTTCCGTTGTCATGATGCACTCATCCCATGCATTATCTCCTCCTTTTCTGAGAAATGTTGAGGTAGGGTCGTATCGGTTCCGTTGTCATGATGCTCTCATCCCATGCATTATCTCCTCCTTTTTTTAGAAGTGTTGAGGTAGGGTCGTATCGGTTCCGTTGTCATGATGCACTATTCCCATGCATTATCTCCTCCTTTTTTTAGAAGTGTTGAGGTAGGGTCGTATCGGTTCCGTTGTCATGATGCTCTCATCCCATGCATTATCTCCTCCTTTTTTGAGAAGTGTTGAGGTAGGGTCGTATCGGTTCCGTTGTCATGATGCTCTCATCCCATGCATTATCTCCTCCTTTTTTGAGAAGTGTTGAGGTAGGGTCGTATCGGTTCCGTTGTCATGATGCACTCATCCCATGCATTATCTCCTCCTTTTTTTAGAAGTGTTGAGGTAGGGTCGTATCGGTTCCGTTGTCATGATGCACTATTCCCATGCATTATCTCCTCCTTTTTTGAGAAGTGTTGAGGTAGGGTCGTATCGGTTCCGTTGTCATGATGCACTATTCCCATGCATTATCTCCTCCTTTTTTTAGAAGTGTTGAGGTAGGGTCGTATCGGGTCCGTTGTCATGATGCACTCATCCCATGCATTATCTCCTCCTTTTTTGAGAAGTGTTGAGGTAGGGTCGTATCGGTTCCGTTGTCATGATGCACTCATCCCATGCATTATCTCCTCCTTTTTTTAGAAGTGTTGAGGTAGGGTCGTATCGGTTCCGTTGTCATGATGCACTATTCCCATGCATTATCTCCTCCTTTTTTGAGAAGTGTTGAGGTAGGGTCGTATCGGTTCCGTTGTCATGATGCACTATTCCCATGCATTATCTCCTCCTTTTTTTAGAAGTGTTGAGGTAGGGTCGTATCGGTTCCGTTGTCATGATGCACTCATCCCATGCATTATCTCCTCCTTTTTTGAGAAGTGTTGAGGTAGGGTCGTATCGGTTCCGTTGTCATGATGCACTATTCCCATGCATTACCTCCTCCTTTTTTGAGCAGTGTAGAGGTAGGGTATGTGTGGGTACCCTGCGACCTGACGAAGTATGTGTGGGTACCCTGCGACCCCACGAAGTATGTGTGGGTACCCTGCGACCGCACGAAGTATGTGTAGGTACCCTGTGACCGTACGAAGTATGTGTAAGTACCCTGCGACCGCACGAAGTATGTGTGGGTACCCTGCTGCCTGACGAAGTATGTGTGGGTACCCTGCGACCGCACGAAGTATGTGTAGGGTACCCTGCGACCGGACGAAGTATGTATAGGTACCCTGCGACCGCACGAAGTATGTGTGGGTACCCTGCGACCGGACGAAGTATGTGTGGGTACCCTGCAACCGGACGAAGTATGTATAGGTACCCTGCGACCGCACGAAGTATGTGTGGGTACCCTGCGACCGGACGAAGTATGTGTGGGTACCCTGCGACCGCACGAAGTATGTGTAGGTACCCTGCGACCGCACGAAGTATGTGTGGGTACCCTGCTGCCTGACGAAGTGTGTGTGGGTACCCTGCGACGGCACGAAGTATGTGTGGGTACCCTGCGACCGGACGAAGTATGAATAGGTACCCTGCGACCGACCGAAGTATGTGTGGGTACCCTGCGACCGCACGAAGTATGTGTAGGTACCCTGCGACCGCACGAAGTATGTGTAGGTACCCTGCGACCGCACGAAGTATGTGTAGGTACCCTGTGACCGTACGAAGTATGTGTAAGTACCCTGCGACCGCACGAAGTATGTGTGGGTACCCTGCTGCCTGTCGAAGTATGTGTGGGTACCCTGCGACCGCACGAAGTATGTGTGGGTACCCTGTGACCGGACGAAGTATGTATAGGTACCCTGCGATCGACCGAAGTATGTGTGGGTACCCTGCGACCGCACGAAGTATGTGTAAGTACCCTGTGACCGTACGAAGTATGTGTAGGTACGCTGCGACCGCACGAAGTATGTGTGGGTACCCTGCTGCCTGACAAAGTATGTGTGGGTACCCTGCGACCGCACGAAGTATGTGTGGGTACCCTGCGACCGGACGAAGTATGTATAGGTACCCTGCGACCGCACGAAGTATGTGTGGGTACCCTGCGACCGGACGAAGTATGTGTGGGTACCCTGCGACCGCACGAAGTATGTGTGGGTACCCTGCTGCCTGACGAAGTATGTGTGGGTACCCTGCGACCGCACGAAGTATGTGTGGGTACCCTGCGACCGGACGAAGTATGTATAGGTACCCTGCGACCGACCGAAGTATGTGTGGGTACCCTGCGACCGCACGAAGTATGTGTAAGTACCCTGTGACCGTACGAAGTATGTGTAGGTACCCTGCGACCGACCGAAGTATGTGTGGGTACCCTGCTGCCTGACGAAGTATGTGTGGGTACCCTGCGACCGGACGAAGTATGTGTGGGTACCCTGCGACCGCACGAAGTATGTGTAGGTACCCTGCGACCGCACGAAGTATGTGTAGGTACCCTGCGACCGCACGAACTATGTGTAGGTACCCTGTGACCGTACGAAGTATGTGTGGGTACCCTGCTGCCTGACGAAGTATGTGTGGGTACCCTGCGACCGGACGAAGTATGTATAGGTACCCTGCGACCGCACGAAGTATCTGTGGGTACCCTGCGACCGGACGAAGTATGTGTGGGTACCCTGCGACCGCACGAAGTATGTGTAGGTACGCTGCGACCGCACGAAGTATGTGTAGGTACCCTGTGACCGTACGAAGTATGTGTAGGTACCCTGCGAACGCACGAAGTATGTGTGGGTACCCTGCTGCCTGACGAAGTATGTGTGGGTACCCTGCGACCGCACGAAGTATGTGTGGGTACCCTGCGACCGGACGAAGTATGTATAGGTACCCTGCGACCGCACGAAGTATGTGTGGGTACCCTGCGACCGGACGAAGTATGTGTGGGTACCCTGCGACCGCACGAAGTATGTGTGGGTACCCTGCGACCGGACGAAGTATGTGTGGGTACCCTGCGACCGCACGAATATGTGTGGGTACCCTGCGACCGCACGAAGTATGTGTAGGTACCCTGCGACCGCACAAAGTATGTGTAGGTACCCTGCGACCGCACGAAGTATGTGTGGGTACCCTGCGACCGCACGAAGTATGTGTAAGTACCCTGTGACCGTACGAAGTATGTGTAGGTACCCTGCGACCGCACGAAGTATGTGTGGGTACCCTGCTGCCTGTCGAAGTATGTGTGGGTACCCTGCGACCGCACGAAGTATGTGTGGGTACCCTGTGACCGGACGAAGTATGTATAGGTACCCTGCGATCGACCGAAGTATGTGTGGGTACCCTGCGACCGCACGAAGTATGTGTAAGTACCCTGCGACCGCACGAAGTATGTATAGGTACCCTGCGACCGCACGAAGTATGTGTGGGTACCCTGCGACCGCACGAAGTATGTGTGGGTACCCTGCGACCGGACGAAGTATGTATAGGTACCCTGCGACCGCACGAAGTATGTGTGGGTACCCTGCGACCGGACGAAGTATGTGTGGGTACCCTGCAACCGGTCGAAGTATGTATAGGTACCCTGCGACCGCACGAAGTATTTGTGGGTACCCTGCGACCGGACGAAGTATGTGTGGGTACCCTGCGACCGCACGAAGTATGTGTGGGTACCCTGCGACCGCACGAAGTATGTGTGGGTACCCTGCTGCCTGACGAAGTATGTGTGGGTACCCTGCGACCGCACGAAGTATGTGTGGGTACCCTGCGACCGGACGAAGTATGTATAGGTACCCTGCGACCGCACGAAGTATTTGTGGGTACCCTGCGACCGCACGAAGTATGTGTAGGAACCCTGTGACCGTACGAAGTATGTGTAGGTACCCTGCGACCGCACGAATTATGTGTGGGTACCCTGCGACCGGACGAAGTATGCGTGGGTACCCTGCGACCGGACGAAATATGTGTGGGTACCCTACGACCGGACGAAGTATGTGTGGGTACCCTGCGACCGGACGAAGTATGTGTGGGTACCCTGCGACCGCACGAAGTATGTGTGGGTTCCCTGCGACCGGACGAAGTATGTGTGGGTACCCTGCGACTAAACGAAGTATGTATAGGTACCCGTCGACCAAACGAAGTATGTATAGGTACCCTGCGACCGCACGAAGTATTTGTGGGTACCCTGCGACCGCACGAAGTATGTGTTGGTACCCTGCGACCGGACGAAATATGTGTTGGTACCCTGCGACCGGACGAAATATGTGTGGGTACCCTGCGACCGGACGAAGTATGTGTGGGTACTCTGCGACCGCACGAAGTATGTGTGGGTTCCCTGCGACCGGACGAAGTATGTGTGGGTACCCTGCGACCAAACGAAGTATGTATAGGTACCCTGCGACCAAACGAAGTATTTGTGGGTACCCTGCGACCGCACGAAGTATGTGTTGGTACCCTGCGACCTGACGAAATATGTGTTGGTACCCTGCGACCGGACGAAATATGTGTGGGTACCCTGCGACCGGACGAAGTATGTGTGGGTACCATGCGACCTGACGAAGGATGTGTGGGTACCCTGCGACCGCACGAAGTATGTGTGGGTACCCTGCGACCGGAAAAAGTATGTGTGGGTACCGTGCGACCTGACGAAGTATATGGGGGTACCCTGCGACAGAACGAAGTATGTGTGGGTACCCTGCGACCGCACGTAGGATGTATAGGTACCTTGCGACCGCACGAAATATGTGTGGGTACCCTGCGACCGCACGAAATATTTGTGGGTACCCGGCGACCGCACGAATATGTGTGGGTACCCTGCGACCGCGTGAAGTATGTGTGGGTACACTGCGACCGCACGAAGTATGTGTGGGTACCCTGCGACCGGACGAAGTATGTGTGGTTACCTTGCGACCGGACGAAGTATGTGTGGGTACCTTGCGACCGGACGAAGTATGTGTTGGTACCCTGCGACCGGACGAAGTATGTGTGGGTACCCTGCGACCGGACGAAGTATGTGTGGGTACCCTGCGACCTAACAAAGTATGTGTTGGTATCCTGCGACCGGACGAAGTATGTGTGGGTACCCTGCGACCGGACGAAGTATGTGTGGGTACCCTGCAACCGGACGAAGTATGTCTGGGTACCATGCGACCTGACGAAGTATGTGTGGGTACACTTCGACATGACGAAGTATGTGTGAGTACCCTGCAACCGGACGAAGTATGTGTGGGTACCCTGCCACCGGACGAAGTATGTGTTGGTACCCTGACGTCAGAGAGTGGCAGGAAGAAATTCACTCACACTACAACCATTTTTTTCTTTCTTTCTTTTTTCCCGCTCCCTCCCACACTTTCTTTCTTAATTATTAATAGACGCTAATATTCCCCCCCTCCCTATGGCCGTTCTGTTTTCATGATAGGCATTCCCTCTTCCTTTCGGGGTGGTGTCGGCATTCGCCGGTGTGAGCGCTTCAGGTGAAATTTGGGGGAGGGGTGGGGGGCTGGTATCAGCATACACCGGTGGGACGCCTAAGGGAAAATTTGGGGGAGGGGGAGTGTCGGCATTCGCCGGTGTGAGCGCCTCAGGCCAAATCTGGGGAGGGGGAATGTCGGCATACGGCGGCTCAGGCCAATCTGGGGAGGGGAGGAGGGAAATGTCGGCATTCGGCGGTATGAGCGATCGCCTGTGGGGCGCCTCAGGCGAAATTTGGGGATGGGGCGTATTGGCATACGCCGGTGAGGAAGGCGAAATTTGGGGGAGGGGGAGTGTCAGTATTCGCCGGTGTCAGCGCCACAGGCGAAATTTGGGGAGAGTCGTCGGTGAGACAGATCCCGACCTTGGGTGTATATCAACCGGTACTTTAGGGGAGAGGAAGTGAGCTAAAGGAAAAGGGATTAAAAAATAAAAAGATAATCTGATTTTTGATTCGACAGTGTAAGATCGACACCTATCGGATAGGACTAGATTTACACTTGATCTCAAGGCAATAATGCCGAGAACAGATACTACACTTTGATCTTAGCCAAAAGGCCGAGAATGTATTTAGAGAAATACATCTCGCAAAACATTAACTCCTAGAGTTAAAATTACATCTGCCAGATGTATTAACCCTTAGGCATAAAAGCCCGCTGTGTAAGGGGGAAAAGGGGGGTCGGGGGTCATTGTGACTTTTATAACACATTTTAAAACATTTTTTTTATTTCACATTAGCAAAAACAAAGACAATGACATTTTTTATTTTTCACAAAAAACAAAAAAAAAAAAAAGCACAATGAAAAAACCTAATCTACCCTAAGCTAGACATTTGCACTAAAAAATTCACAGTCACTCTATGGCTTAACCCTACTTAAAATATCCCCAAAATGAAACATGAATAACATGACATAACGTGGGAGTGGGATGACACATTAAAAACACCCAAAAAGAAAGAAAAATAAAGAACCAAATAAAATGATAAGGGGTGGTTAGTAGGACCCTCCCTACCCTCTTGCTAAGTCTGGACCGCCCACTGTTTTCCGGCTCGAGGCCGAAAACAAGCAGGTCGACCCCTAAATGGGAGTGGGAATTAAGTGGGGTGTTCTGAAAATAAATAATCGGAATCTGGGTACGGGAATGGATGGCGTCTTCCAAGATAATATTGCCAAGGGTTTCATCAGCCGGGGACAAAATAAATATGTGGAGTGGGCATCTTTGGAAGCTCTCTAGTGCCGGCAAAAACAAAATCAGGACAGGACATCACTTATTCCTACTAGCTAAGATTCAACTAGGCTAACACTTTGAATTTTACATTGGGCTGGGTTCCGTAGGACCCAGTACCGCCTGCTCCATGCTAAGGAGGAAAAACGTATTCAAACTTGGCTCCTCGTCGGATGCACAAACTAGTGTTGCGCACCCATCTTCTATTGAACTCCATGCGATGTAGTCGTTTCCAATCGCATCTGATTTTAACTTTAAGCTGATGCTTAAAGTAAACAACCAGATCACGATCCGAAACAGACCCAACCCCATGAACCTCATCTAGACGTGTAACCCACGTCACTAACCTAGCTACGGCCAGGATCACAAGAAACACCATTCGCTTCTCTCTAGACCACGGCGGCGCTACGTTGTTGATGACGAATGCTACATCCAGGACCATCGGCTGCTCGGCATCGATGCGAGCCGTTACCTCTCTGACATACTCCCAGAGAAGACGTAATTTTCTGCAAGTGAAGAAGGCGTGCTCGGCCGTTTCTTCCTCATTGTCCTCACAGCGCGGGCACAAGGGGACGTCCCTTATGCCATCTCTGCGTAATCTGCCATAGAGGGGCAGTGCGTTCCGAACAAGTCGCCAGGTCAGAGAGTACTCAGAATTGTTGAGATAACTCTGGCCTGGCGCCCAACTCCACTGGGAGCGAGCCTCCTCCGTCGACAATCCAAGCCGCCTCCCAAGCGGATCCGAAGCGGACCCCTCCACTAGATCCCGATACAGTCTCTTCCTTGACCGGGCAAGGTCACTGGACCCCGGCAACGCCTTAAGCGCAGCTCGGCATTCGGTGACGAACAGCGACTCTCCTCTCGGCCTACGTCGACCTTCGACCGAGTGGTCGGGTATGAGGTTGGGAAAGGCGTCCTCAACCGCAGGGACCCACGGAGCTTCTTCCGTCAAAGTACGACTCAGGAAAGCCAGTCTCTCAGCATGTCTATGACTTGCCAAGTCAGGCATCCCCAAGCCTCCATCACACGGACGTTGCGTACAGACCTGTCTGCGGACGTATGCTTTCCGCCCCTTCCACAGAAGTGAAAAGAGCAAGCGCGTGAAAGCAAGAAGGCGGTCCGCAGGCAGCGGGAGTACAGACAGTCGGTAAAGGATGAGAGGAAAGACGTAAGTGGCGCACGCCTCCGCTCTCCCCTTCAAGGAAAGTTTCCTTCGAGTCCAAGCCCTCACAGACGATTCGACCTTTGCCTGTACTTCCGACCAATTCTTCTCCAGCTGGAGACCCGGTCCGAACCAAACGCCAAGGATCCGAACCGGGCCATCGGTCCAGCTGAAGTCACCTGGAAGTGCGGTCTCTCCGCTCCAGGCAGCCAACCGCAGGCCGTTGGACTTGCTGCGGTTGACAATGGCCCCTGTAACATCTTCGTAACGAGCGAGCGCCTTAATCACCGCTTCTATGTCTTCACGGCTGGACACAAAAACGGTGACATCATCGGCATACGCGGAAACCCTGGCTCGCGCATAGTGAGGAGGGATAGCGATTCCGCGTAGGACTGGTGTAGCCGCCCCGTCCCTTAATTTGCGAAGGAAGGGCTCCAACGCCAGGACATAAAGCAGGGGCGACAGCGGACAACCCTGACGTACCGAACGAGAAACCACGAACGAATCCGAAAGCCTACCGTTTACCTGCACCGCTACCGTCGGCAGACGATACAGAATGGAGATCCACTTGCGGAAGTCCGGATTAAAACCGGCAGCCTCTAGAACAGATTCCAAGAAACCATGGTCGACCCTATCGAAAGCCTTGGACTGATCTAAATTGATCAGCGCGGCTTCAGTGTCGTCTTCTATACCCTCTAGGATCGTGCGAACCAGATGCAAATTGTTTTGAATTGACCTCCCCTTCACAGCATAGTTCTGCTCAGGCTCGATCAAGTCAGAGATAACAACCTGCAAACGATTCGCAAGAACACGGGCCAAAATCTTTAACTCTGTGTTTAGCAGAGTTATGGGCCTGTAATCATCTAAATTCCCCACACCAGGTTGGCCCCCCTTCTTCAACAATGTGACCACTCCTTTGGTAACCTGCCCAGGGATCGAGCCCTGAGCAAACCAGTGGTTAAACACATCCTTCAGAAGAGGAACAAACATGGGCGACAGCCTCAAGTAAACTTCGTATGGCAGACCATCGAGTCCTGGAGATTTATTGTAGCCGACCTGCTTCAACGCAGTAATGATCTCACCCTCTGTAACGTCCCCATCACAGCTAGCTGCTCGGGCCGCCTCTAGGCGGGGCGAGTCAGCCAAATAGCTGTCAAACTCCTGGCCGCGGAGTCTGGGTAGTTGGGTGAAGCGATCCTCCAAATGCTCGCGGAACCCCCCGCAAATCTCACGAGTAGATACCAGGGTATGTCCTTCCAGGTTATTAACCTTCCGAATGTACCCATCCGAGCCACGACGTAAAGCAGCCTTACGCTCAACAGCGTCAACGTTCACAGCTTCGTTAGAGACTTTCTTTAACCTAGCTCGAACTACTTGACCTTCATATCGCTCGCTAGCCAAGCGATTGAGGTCCCCCTTAATTAAGGCTATCTCTAGGGGATCCCCCCCAGCCACCGCCCGGGTCATCTTATCATCTACACGCTTCTGTGTCCTAGCCCTATCTTGAGCGAGGCGTTGGCTATAGCGGACACAAAAGCGTCTAACATAAACCTTAGTTTTCACCCACCAACTACTCCCGATAACCGCCCCCACTAAAGCCCGCTGAAGTAGTAACGTTAGCTTGTCCCGGAAGTCGGGTATCTCCAGTAAGGAGGTATTCAACTTCCAGTACCCAGCTAACCTAGGCCTATCGCTTAAACTCAAACGGGCCATAACCAATTTATGGTCCGAGTGACCTAACCAAGTGAACGTGGGACAAGATAAGAAATCTATGTCGCCTCTTCTAACTAACATTCTGTCCAAGTAAGTACTCGAACAGAAGGCCGCGCTAGTATGCCACGTCCACATCTCCCGCCCTGGGTGATCAACGCGAAATCTGTCGACAAGATCGCATGAGGCGATCAGGTCAGACAGACTGCTATCACACCTATCCGACCCTCTATTACCCCCGACCTTATCTATCTTGGGGTCAAGGACGGCATTCCAATCCCCCATTAATACTACACGCTCCGGACCCCCGAGAAACGTCTCCAACCGTCGAAAAAAGGAAACCCTCTCACCAACAGCGTTAGGCGCATAAACCGCAACGATCCGAAACTTGCTGCTGTCAACGGCAACATCGACTACGACCAACCGTCCTTCCGCATCCGTATGAACAACGCGCACTGTCGCGGACAGAGTGCGTCTCACTAGCAAAGAGACACCACAACTACGAACATTGCCATATGCTGAAAACAACTCAAAGTCATCAGTCAGCACATCACAATCCCCGTACGAACAGAAGTGGGTCTCCTCGATCGCAGCAATATCTACCTTAAGCGCCACGAGATCCCTCAGCACGCGAACAGCCTTGCTTCGGGATCTCATGCCCCTCACGTTCAATGTAGCCAAGTTTAAAGCCATCATTACTCCTAATCAGTGTTACAAACGGGACTAAAGTCCTCGGGAGTGAGGACGCCGAAGGCCTGACCGAGACTGCCGGTCAGCAGTTCGGACGAAATCCGTCCGTCTCTAGACAGGCCCCCCACGTCCAGGGGGAAAGTCAGTTTGAGTGCCCGATAAAATGAGGGGTGAACATAAGCAGGGACCCTCCCCGTACATCTGGCAGCCAGCTTACGTAATGACGGGTGCTCCTCATCTATTAACTTCATACCCTGAATCACCTTTTTACCCGCCTCCACCATCCTCCACAGAGCCTTTGCCCTGCTCCCATTTTCCGGACGAATAAATGTTGTTAACATTGGGGCTTCCATAAAATTCAGCGGATCCTGGACCTGTTTGCCCCTCACATGGGTGAAGGCCTCCAGCATTTTGAGGTACTTTTTCTGTCGGCCATTCAAATCCGTCTGTGTCTGCGTAGCATTGGCCTCGCAAATCCTTTCATCAGGGAAAAAAGGGTACTTTTTGTTTTTTCCATGTTTTACTACCGGTGGAGGCGGAGGTTTAGCTTTCTCGACAGGGGCTCTTTCTGCTTCCTCTGTCCTGGTAGTCGGGGATTTATCTCTGGGCGTATTTGAGGGGGTATCCAAAAGGGGAGGGGTGTTTTGCACAACCTCATTTGAAGGGGACGGGGATTGGGTTTTGGGGGGTTGAGCAAGTTCAGTGCCACTGCTTTCTATTATTTTGTCTTTTGGCTCTTCTTCTTCCACCATCTCTTCCTCTGCTGCTTCCTTTGTCTCTTTAATCTTTTTGGCTTTATTTTCTTTAGGCTTTTCTAAGTCCACTCCTTCAACGACCATTACCGTCTCGTCCTCATTTGCTTTCTCATCCTCCTCTGACGAGTGGGTCGGCAATTTTCGTTTCACCCCTGGAGTGAGTGTGTTTACCGGTTCAACAGGAGTTTTTGTCTCCTGAATAGGGGATTTGTTAACCGGAGCTGATTTGGAGGTAATAGCGATCTTCTTTGCTTTTTTTCCCACTACCGTACTCCACTTGGGGGAATCGTTCTCCGTCCCGGCTTCCTCTGTGTTTGCTTGAGGTACCACAGGTGTCTTTTTCTGTGTTGAAGGCACAGACGCCGGGGACTTCGCTGGAATCCTTTTCGGGCAATCTTTTGCCATATGCCCCGGCGTCTTACAGCTCCAGCAATACGGCCTCCTTCCCTCGACAATGAGTGACATTGCCCAGGATTCGCACTGTAATTGCGCGGGGATGTCCAAGAAACCTTTATGACTCACTCTCATCTTTAGTTTGTACTCCCCCGTCTGAATGTTCCTGGGTCCACGGACAGGAAAGATTGCCTCGACGTCACCATACTGTGACATAACTGCTCCTAGATGGTCGGAGTCAATACAGCATGGGACGCCGAGGATTGTGATGGTCGTCCTTCTTTTCCCCTGATATTCAGGCTTAACTCTTAACCCCTTCCATATCAGGTCCTGTCTTGCCACTTTCTCGGCATCCTTCGTTGTTGGAAGCAGGATATCCCACATGGCATACGATCGCTGAACTACGTATGTGGCTGGGACGTTCAAGTCTCCCAACATCTCGTACATTTTGTCCTTCGTAATTCTGGTTAACCCCTTTGCTTTTGCGTCCGTCGTTACCAATGACACAATCCTCAACCGTAAGCTTTCAAGGGTGCCAGGGATAAGCTTTAATGTACTACCCTGGGTATAGGCTTCGTACTTTTCCTTGAAAAGCTTTTTATACTCGTCAGGGGATTTTTGTGCTGTAGGTCCCCACGCTGCCACATTCTGAGAACTTCCTGAGGTTGGCGTCACTTCCTTAGCCATGGATTCTCTTCCCGCAGGGATTAGAGCGCTGCCCAACACTGGCCATGACTCTACTTGCTTTCTGGATGCCCCCCGTTTCAACTTAGGCCTTGCTTGCCTTTGCTGTTTAGCACGGTCTTCCGAGGACTCCCGATCTGACCCCGATGAGGAGCACCCCCAAATAAAACTAGGGCTATGGTCTTCTTTTTGTGCTATCCCCAAATCCAGGGAATTGCATTTCCTTAAGGGTTCTGGACTTTTTGGGTGATTGAAGGGAACATCATCCATAACCGCCAAGAGGTCTTTCTTAGTTATTATACCTCGACTAGTTTTGACTGGCGTTACGAAGTCCCCAAACACCAGATCTTTCTTTTCAGCAGACCTAACCCTCGGCCTGGAACGCGGAACTGGGACATTAGCTGACGAGCCAATCTGGGCGCACTCGGGTGTGCTAACCCTATCCACATCTGGGTTGCCACTTGATGCGGCGTTCCTCCCCGTACTTGAGGTGCCCGGCGTGGCCACACCTCCTTGGGCGCACTCGAGTGTGCCACCCCCCTCCGATACGACTGGGGCGCACTCGGGTGTGCAACCCCCCTCCGATACGACTGGGGCGCACTCGGGTGTGCAACCCCCCTCCGATACGACTGGGGCGCACTCGGGTGTGCAACCCCCCTCCGATACGACTGGGGCGCACTCGGGTGTGCAACCCCCCTCCGATACGACTGGGGCGCACTCGGGTGTGCAACCCCCCTCCGATACGACTGGGGCGCACTCGGGTGTGCAACCCCCCTCCAATACGACTGGGTCGCACTCGGGTGTGCAATCCCCCTCCAATACGACTGGGGCGCACTCGGGTGTGCAACCCCCCTCCAATACGACTGGGGCGTACTCGGGTGTACAACCCCCCTCCGTCTCAACTGGGGTGCACTCGGGTGTGCAACCCCCCTTCCAGGTCGGAGAACCGCTCGGCACGGTTATCCCCAACATCATTAGGTCGTACTCAGGGGTACGATTTACCAAATCTAGTAAGGTGCCCTCCGCGGTCACACCTTCCTCGCCCTCGCTGTTGTCAACGACAACACAGGTTTTTGAAGCCCGGGTGGCTTCCATCTATAAACGGGTCTGCAAGAGGCACGACACCCGCCGATTCGGAGACGAGGAGACCTTCACCGTTTTACGGGTTCGTCAGTCTCCCCGAAACCTGCCAGCTGCTTAAGTGCGCACCTCAGACAGACGCTGAAAAAGAAACAAAGTAAAAATAATTAATGGCCCAAGAGGGGCGAACAAACCTGACTGCAGGACTAGACCCGCCGATTCGGAGACGAGGAGACCTTCACCGTTTTACGGGTTCGTCAGTCTCCCCGAAACCTGCCAGCTGCTTAAGTCAGCCCAACAGTCAGGGAAAAGAAGAAAAGAAAAAGTCCCAAGAGGGGACAAAAAGGTGACAAAAGCCCCAAAAGGGGGCTTGGTCAAAGAAAAACGCTTTGAACCTAGCCGCAAGGGCTCGGTAGCGGGATCCTTAGTCTTTGGGAAAATGAGAATGTTTTATCTGAGAACAGATACTACACTCTGATCTTAGCCAAAAGGCCGAGAAACATCCGAAATTCAAAAATTTAATGTGATTTAAAGGGACTATTTATAACCAATCTACACCTGAACAGCGGTCTATCCACTAGACACTGTTCAAATTACATTAATAAATTAACGAGTAATAATAACTATGATTTTCTTTGAACAAACATTGTATAATACTATTTAACAAGTTCTTTAATGAGTTTTGATGAGCAACAATGAATTTTAGACTCCCTAGGCCGTTTTTCTCTAATTCTGTTTAGTGTAGTATCTGTTTGGATTATGCACTCCATAATCGTCTTGGCTTCATTCCGCCGGTCTATGGAAAAACGATTCACTCGCTGACAGTCAACCGGACCACTTTCCGACAAAAGGTAGCAGTTTTTTCGTATTTTACACTACTTTTTCAACGTTAATATGTAGTAAATTCGAAATAATCTAATGTATTTATGTACTAATCCAATAAAAATGCAGAGTCACTGTAAACATCCCATAATCCCTTGCCGGATGTACCCGGTCTTGCCCGACATTCAGCCCGGTTGTATCAGATCATCCAATAACTTCTGTCCGGATAAATCAATAACAACATAGAAATCCTACGTTATAAGTGTGTAGTGAAACAAGGGTTGCTCAATCACATCCGCACCTGTCCAATAATCCCTTGCTGGATGTACCCGGTCTTGCCCTATATTGTGTCCGGTTATATCAGGTCATAGTACTCGGCGTTGTCCGGGAAAAAGTGCTCAATGTCCTAGATAGAGCTACTGTAGAGATAGGTTTGCATAATATCTTAACAGCATCTACGCTGAAAAGGATGGGGGGGATCGATAAGAGTTATTTCAGTAGTGCTCAGGAGGCCTCTTTGATTTTCAAATACTCGGCGTTGTCTGGGAGAAAAGTGCTCAATGTCCTAGATAGAGATACTGTAGTGATAGGTTTTGAAAATATTTTAACGCCATCTTCGTTCCCCTTTGGACTATTTGGCAGATCAGAAGGAGAGAGGATACCTAAGTGATTTCAGTAGTCCTCAGGAGGCCTCTTTGATTTTCAAAGTACTCGGCGTTGTCCGGGAGAAAATTGCTCAATGTCCTAGATAGAGCTACTGTAGTGATAGGTTTGGATAATATTTTAACAGCATCTACGCTGAAAAGGATGGGGAAATCGATATAAGTTATTACAGTAGTTCTCAGGAGGCGTCTTTGATTATCAAAGTACTCGGCGTTGTCCGGGAGAAAAGTGCTCAATATCCTAGATAGAGCTACTGTAGTGATAGGTTTGGAAAATATTTTAACGCTATCTTCGTTCCCCTTTGGACTATTTGGTAGATCAGAAGGAGAGAGGATACCTAAGTGATTTCAGTAGTGCTCAGGAGGCCTCCTTGATTTTCAAAGTACTCGGCGTTGTCCGGGAGAAAATTGCTGAATGTCCTAGATAGAGCTACTGTAGTGATAGGTTAGGATAATATTTTAACAGCATCTACGCTGAAAAGGATGGGGGAATCGATAAGAGTTATTTAAGAAGTGCTCATGAGGCCTCCTTGATTTAAAAATTACTCGGTGTTGTCCGGGAGAAAAGTGCTCAATATCCTAGATAGAGCTACTGTAGTGATAAGTTTTGAAAATATTTTAACGCCATCTTCGTTCCCCTTTGGACTATTTTGCAGATCAAAAGGAGGGATACCTAAGTGATTTCAGTAGTGCTCAGGAGGCCTCCTTGATTTTCAAAGTATTTGGCGTTGTCCGGGAGAAAAGTGTTCAATGTCCTTGATCGAGCTACTGTAGTGATAGGTTTGGATAATATTTTAACAGCATCTACGCTGAAAAGGATGGGGGAATCGATAAGAGTGATTTCAGTAGTGCTCAGGAGGCCTCCTTGATTTTCAAAGTACTCGGCGTTGTCCGGCAGAAAAGTGCTCAATATCCTAGATAGAGCTACTGTAGTGATAAGTTTGGAAAATATTTTAATGCCATCTTCGTTCCCCTTTGAACTATTTGGCAGATCAGAAGGAGAGAGGATACCTAAGTTATTTCAGTAGTGCTCATGAGGCCTCTTTTATTTTTAAAGTACTCGGCGTTGTCCGGGAGAAAATTGTTCAATGTCCTAGATAGAGCTACTGTAGTGATAGGTTTGGATAATATTTTAAGAGCATCTATGCTGAAAACCTATTTAGCATTCGCACCGCGACAGCAATAGGTACGTATTTAGCATTCAGCGGTGGCGATAGGAAGTATATAGCATGTGCACATGGGCGGCAATAAATACGTATATAGCATGCGCATCGGGAGTATAAAAAAAATTGGGGGGAAGGCAAAACATTTATTTTGTCTTTTATCTTTTTCATTGAAAATATTTATGTGTATGGGGGAGAATGAAAAAAAAAATTTTTCGGGGGAGGGGCTAAAAATTTTTTTTTTTTTTCTTTTTTAAAATAAAAATATTTCTATGTATGGGGGGAACATAACATTTTTAGGTGTGTAAGGGTGGTCAAAAAATTTTCTTTTTTTTTTCCTTTAAATTAAAAATATTTCTAAGTATGTGGAAGGATAGAAAAAAAATTTTCTTGTGGGGAGGCAAAAAAATGTATTTTTTTGCTGTTTGTAACTAAAAATATTTATATTTATGATAGTGACAATACATAAATGAACACTATTTTGTTTTTCTAACACAGCAGGGCCGAATAAATATAAGTTCTTACGTATGCGAACTGGGCTGGAGATTGGTACATATATAGTATGTGTACCCTTGCAGAGATAGGTAAGTATGTAGTATGCGCACCAGAGCCGCGATAGGTACGAATATAGTATGCACACCGGGCCGGCGATAGGTTTATATATAGTATGTGTACCGGGGTGGCAATAGGTACTATATAGTAGTGCATAGGGGTGGCTATAGCTACGTATTCAGCAATCGCACCGGGGTGGCGATATGTACATATTTAGTATTCGCACTGGGGCAGTGATAGGTACATATGGTGTATGAACACCTGGGCGGCAATATGTACATATTTAGCATTCATCCCTGGGCGGAGATAAGTACTTATTTAGCATTCAGCGGTGGCGATAGGTACGTATATAGCATGTGCACATGGGCGGCAATAAGTAAGTGATAGGTATGTATTATGCACGCGCACCGGGGCAGCAATAGGTACGTATATAGCACGCGCACCGGGGCGGCGAAAGGTACGTATTTAGCATTCACACCAGGGCGGCAAAAGGTACGTATTTAGCATTCACACCAGGGCGGCGAAAGGTACGTATTTAGCATTCACACCGGGGCGGCGATAGGTATGTATTTAGCATTCACACCGGGGCGGCGATAGGTATGTATTTAGCATTCACACCGGGGCGGCGATAGGTATGTATTTAGCATTCACACCGGGGCGGCGATAGGTATGTATTTAGCATTCGCACCGGGGCGGCGATAGGTATGTATTTAGCATTCGCACCGGGGCGGTGATAGGTATGTATTTAGCATTCGCATCAGGGTGGCGATATGTACGTATTTAGCTTCCGCACCGGGGCGGCGATAGGTACGTATTTAGAATTCACACAAGAGCGGCGATAGGTACGTATTTAGAAATCACACTGGGGCGGCGATATGTATGTATTTAGCATTCGTACCGGGGCGGCGATATGTACGTATTTAGCTTCCACACCGGGGCGGCGATAGGTACATATTCAGAATTCAGGGGTGGCGATAGCTACATATATAGCATGTACACATGGGCAGCAATAAGTACGTACATAGCATGCGCACCGGGGTGGCGATCAGTACATATATATCACGTGCACCGGGGCGGCAATAGGTACGTATATAGCACGTGCACCAGAACGGCGAAAGGTATGTATTTCGCATTCGCACCAGGGTGGTGATAGGTACGTATTTAGCATTCGCACCGGGGCGGCTATAGGTACGTATTTAGCATTCACACCAGGGCGGCTATAGGTACGTATTTAGCATTCGCATCGGGCCGGCGATAGGTACGTATTTAGCATTCGCACCAAAGTGGTGATAGGTACGTATTTAGAAATTCGCACCAATGCGGCAATATGTACATATTAATTATTCCCACTAGGGCAGCGCTAGGTACTTATATAGCATGCATACCTGGGGCGGCGATAGGTACTATTTAGCATTCGCACCGGGGCGGCGATAGGTACTTAAATAGTATCTGAACTGGGGCGGCGATAGGTATGTATATAGTATGTGCACTGGGGCGGCGATAGGTACGTATATAGTATGCGCACCGGGGTGATGATAGATACGTATATAGTATGAACACCGGGGTGGAGATAAGTACCTATATAGAAGGCGCAGATAGAGGTGTTACTTTTTATAGAAATATTTCATACTATTGCTCTGGGCAACGTAGGAGAAATGGTGGGGAAAGAAAACTTTCGCAAAAGGCAAAATTAGAAAGTAGCGGTGAAATGCGGCGACCAGGGAAGAGAAAGGTAGAAAGATAAAGAGACGGCTATAGAGAAGGGGGGGGGAAATAGAAGTTTGTATATAAAGATGTTACACACACGATTTTTCTTCAAATATATGTTTTAATCACATCCGCACCTGTCCCATAATCCCTTGCCGGATGTACCCGGTCTTGCTCTAAATTGTGTCCGGTTATATCAGGTCATCATGACGTCAGAGAGTGGCAGATAATTTGAAAAATAATGCAAAGTGGCGGGAATAAATTCACTCACACTACAACCTTTTAATAGACGCTAATATTCCTCTCACTCCCTTCCGTTATCATGATAGGCATTACCTCCTCCTTTCATGCCAAATTGGGGGGGGGGGTGACGGCATTCGCCGGTGTGAGCGCCTCAGGCCAAACTTTTTCTTGGGGGGGGGGGGGATATTAAGCAAATCTATAATAAAGACCAATGTGCATTTATTTGTATCTATAATAAAGACCAATGTGCATTTATTTGTATCTATAATAAAGGCCAATGTGCATTTATTTGCATCTATAATAAAGACCAATGTGCATTTATTTGTATCTATAATAAAGACCAATGTGCATTTATTTGCATTTATTTGCATTTATTTACATCTATAATAAAGGCCAATGTGCATTTATTTGTATCTATAATAAAGACCAATGTGCATTTATTTGTATCTATAATAAAGACCAATGTGCATTTATTTGCATCTATAATAAAGACCAATGTGCATTTATTTGTATCTATAATAAAGACCAATGTGCATTTATTTGCATCTATAATAAAGGCCAATGTGCATTTATTTGTATCTATAATAAAGAGATTATTTTTAGGAGTCATGCCAAATTTTTTAGGGGTCCGGTCAAATTTTTTTTTCCTTATTTTGTAATTAAAATAATTCTCAGGGTTGTGGGACAATGAAAAAAAAAGTTTGGGGGGGGGGGGCTGGAGAGATTAGGGGGTCGGGAAAAATTTTAGGGGTCCGGCCAAATTTTTTTTTTTTTCTTTTTTTGAACTTAAAATAATTCTCAGGGTTGTGGGACACTGAAAAAAAAAGTTGGGGGGGGGGGGCTGGAGAGATTAGGGGGTAGGGGAAAATTTTAGGGGTCAGGCCAAATTTTTTAGGGGTCAGGCCAAATTTTTTTGTTTTTTTTTGTTTTGAAGTCAAAATATATCTCATGGTTGGGGGAGAGTGAAAAATTAGGGGGCTGGAGAGATTTAGGGGTCGGTGGAAAATTTTAGGGGTCAGGACGAACTTTTTAGGGGTCAGGCAAAATTTTTTTGTTTTTTTTTGTTTTGAAGTCAAAATATATCTAATGGTTGTAAGAGAGTGAAAAATTAGGGGGCTGGAGAGATTTAGGGGTCGGGGAAAATTTTAGGGGTCAAGACGAACTTTTTAGGGGTCAGGCTAAATTTTTTTGTTTTTTTTTGTTTTGAAGTCAAAATATATCTCATGGTTGGGGGAGAGTGAAAAATTAGGGGGCTGGAGAGATTTAGGGGTCGGGGAAAATTTTAGGGGTCAGGACGAACTTTTTAGGGGTCAGGCCAAATTTTTTTGTTTTTTTTTGTTTTGAAGTCAAAATATATCTAATAGTTGTAAGAGAGTGAAAAATTAGGGGGCTGGAGAGATTTAGGGGTCGGGGAAATTTTTAGGGGTCAGGACGAACTTTTTAGGGGTCAGGCCAAATTTTTTTGTTTTTTTTTGTTTTGAAGTCAAAATATATCTAATGGTTGTAAGAGAGTGAAAAATTAGGGGGCTGGAGAGATTTAGGGGTCGGGGAAAATTTTAGGGGTCAGGATTAACTTTTTAGGGGTCAGGCCAAATTTTTTGTTTTTTTTTTGTTTTGAAGTCAAAATATATCTCATGGTTGGGGGAGAGTGAAAAATTAGGGGGCTGGAGAGATTTAGGGGTCGGGGAAAATTTTAGGGGTCAGGACGAACTTTTTAGGGGTCAGGCCAACTTTTTTTGTTTTTTTTTTGTTTTTTTTTGTTTTGAAGTCAAAATATATCTCATGGTTGGGGGAGAGTGAAAAATTAGGGGGCTGGAGAGATTTAGGGGTCGGGGAAAATTTTAGGGGTCAGGACGAACTTTTTAGGGGTCAGGCCAATTTTTTTTGTTTTTTTTTGTTTTGAAGTCAAAATATTTCTTATGGTTGGAGGAGAGTGAAAAATTAGGGGGCTGGAGAGATTTAGGGGTCGGTGAAAATTTTAGGGGTCAGGACAAACTTTTTAGGGTTCAGGCCAAATCTTTTTCTTTTTTTTTGGTTTTGAACTCAAAATATTTCTCAGGGTTGGGGGAGAGTGAACAATTAGGTAGCTGGAGAGATTTAGGGGTCGGGGAAAATTTTAGGGGTCAGGCGGAACTTTTTAGGGGTCAGGCCAAATTTTTTTGTTTACTTTTGTTTTGAAGTCAAAATATTTCTCATGGTTGGGGGAGAGTGAAAAATTAGAGGCTGGAGAGATTTAGGGGACGGGGAAAATTTTAGGGGTCAGGCCAAATGTTTTAGGGTCAGCCCAAATTTAGGGGCGGCGATATGTCTGTATTTAGCTTCCACACCGGGGCGGCGATAGGTACTTATTTAGCATTCAGCAGTGGTGATAGGTACTTATATAGCATGTGCACATGGGCGGTAATAAGTACGTATATAGTATGCACACCGGGGCAGTTATAGGTATGTATTTAGCATGCGCACTGAGGAAGTGATCGGTTCATATATAGCACGCGCACCAGGGCGGCGATAGGTACGTATATAGCACGCGCACAGGGGCGGCGAAAGGTACATATTTAAAATTCACACCGGGCGGCGAAAGGTACATATTTAAAATTCACACCGGGGCGGCGATAGGTACGTATTTAGCATTCACACCGGGGCGGCGATAGGTATGTATTTAGCATTCACACCGGGGCAGCGATAGGTATGTATTTAGCATTCGCACCGGGGCAGCGATATGTACGTATTTAGCTTCCGCACCGGGGCGGCGATAGGTACGTATTTAGAATTCACACCGGGGCGGCAATAGGTACGTATTTTGAATTCACACCGGGGCGGCGATAGGTATGTATTTAGCATTCGCACTGGGGCGGCGATATGTACGTATTTAGCTTCCACACCAGGGCGGCGATAGGTACGTATTCAGAATTCAGGGGTGGCGATAGCTACGTATATAGCATGTACACACGGGCAGCAATAAGTACGTACATAGCATGCGCTCTGTGGCGGCGATCAGTACATATATTGCATGCGTACCGGGGCGGCGAAAGGTATGTATTTCGCATTGGCACCGTAGTGGTGATAGGTACGTATTTAGCATTCGCACTGGGGCGGCTATAGGTACGTATTTAGCATTCGCACCAGGGCGGCTATAGGTACGTATTTAGCATTCGCACTGGGCTGGCGATAGGTACGTATTTAGCATTCACACCAAAGCGGCAATATGTACATATTAATTATTCGCACTAGGGCAGTGATAGGTACTTATGTAGCATGCACACCGGAGCGCAATTGGTATGTCTTTAGTATTCACACTAGGGCAGCGATAGGTACTTATGTAGCATGCACACCGGGGCGCAATAGGTATGTATTTAGCATTCACACCGGGGCAACGATAGGTACTATTTAGCATTCGCAACGGGGCGGCGATAGGTACTTAAATAGTATCTGCACCGGGGCGGCGATAGGTACGTATATAGTATGTGCACTGGGGCGGCGATAGGTACGTATATAGTATGCGCACCGGGGTGATGATAGATACGTATATAGTATGAACACCGGGGTGGAGATAAGTACCTATATAGAAGGCGCAGATAGAGGTGTTACTTTTTATAGAAATATGTCATACTATTACCCTGGGCAATAGGAGAAATGGTGGGGAAGAAACAGCTTTTGCAAAAGGCAAAATTAGAAAGTAGCGGCGAAATCGAGCGACCAGGAAAGAGAAAAGTAGCAGATAAAGAGACCGCTATAGAGAGAGGGGGCGGACATAGAAGTTTGAATATAAAGATGTTACACACACGATCTTTCTTCAAATATATGTTTTTATGACCCCGAGCAACGCCGGGTAGCCCCGCTAGTCACTTATAAAAGAAAGCCGAGGGGACTTACGGACTATTTTTGTAACTGGTGCACAGTGCCATTTTTGGGTGCTGGACTTTTCCCCCACATTAAACCGAAAGTCAGTTATTCCTGTGGTACATCTATGAGATCTCTCATAGAACGCATCCCACGCTTACCTGTTCTTATAGACCAGAAGGGGACTGTCCCCGTAAATGGGAGATGTTCAGTTAAGTCTGTTGTATATGAGGTAAGCATCGCAACAGGCTTGCCCAGTAGGCCAACCAGGACATATGTAGGAATGACTGAAGGCAAATTCAAACATACTTTATATGCACATATACTCGTTCCAAACAGCTCTGACCACCTGGATCTGGAGCTTGAAAAGGGCCAGCACCCCATTTAGCACTGCAGTCCTGAGCTCCTGCACCAGCACTCTCCTGCTCCTCCTGTATCAGCACGCTCCTACTTCAACTGCACCAGCACCCTGCAGCTCTGACTCCTGCACCAGCGGCTCCAACTCCTTTTTTCCAACAGCCCTTATCAGGGCTACTACTCAAACTACTGCAATATTTTTTTTGCCAGCCAGCGACAGCAAGGGTATCCAGGCTACCCAGCCCGTCTCTCCAACGACTTTCCAGTTTCTCTTGTTCCAGTGACGTCATTCATCTTTCCAGTCTTTTCTCTCCAACGACACCACTCCTGTCGTTCCAGTTTTGCTGTCACCAGAGACGCCACTCCCATCTTTCCAGTCTCTCCTGTTCCAGTGACGTCATCTCAAATCCCATCACTCATTGTTATTACCATTTCTTATGGTGAATAAACATACTTTTCTTTAACTGATCACCAGTGTTTGTTCTCTCTTCTTTGCTATTACCGTAACTTGCCTGTGTCTACTTTCTTAGTTGTGAGGCCGATCAACCCCAACGGTCGGTCCCGCAACAGCACCAAATTGAGGGTATAAGAGCATCAATGAGCATACTCTCCAGGCCTTAATAAATGTAACCTACAGGGGAAAAATTGAGAATTTTACAAGCAGTCTCCACACGTTGGAATAAAAGGGTGAACATTTTTAAATCGTGGCCTAACAATGAAGTTTCTCCTATAAAATTGGCCCAACCGGCAACCTCCATAAGCAAATCGATAGATCCAGTTGGGTGCTTCAGTGGTTCCTGGAATGGCTATTTCTAACGGACAATTGGCAGGATTATCTAGAAGTCTACAGTTAATGTCAACAAATAATCGTCTTTGAGACGTCTCCGTCCAATGAATAACCCAACTCTTTCTCATTTAACTATAGGCACTTTTTAATTTAATATAAACATCTGTTCTTCGAGTCAACACACTTTGTGAACCTTATTTCCAATCTTACCCATGACTATTTCACCGATTCACTATCTTGTATATGTACATCTTTGCTTTGTGTTTTGATTGAACTGTATAATATTAGATGGGCCTATCCTTTCAGTAAATAATAAACTATAAATGATACTATAGTTATGGGAAAACACCATGCGGACACTCTTTTAATCGTTAAGATAAACCCAATTTATAGATTGTTAACATGTAAAACTGTTCAATGTTCCAGAACCGGAGATTTGTCTTTTACTTCCTATCCTCCGCAACTGGAGAGTTCTTTTTAGCGTTCTTCAGAACTGATGATTGAATAGATCATTTTTCGTGTCCAGTTTTTTGCAAATTATGTTAGGTCTCTTCGTGAAACCCTGGTGTCCTTAATGCCCAAAGTCCTGTATTTTTATGTTTATAACTATACAAGAAGAGGAGTACCTGTCTCAGGAAGGGTAAAATTAATTCCCAAACAGAACAGTTTTGCAGCAATTTTATGTTCCCTTGTGAAGATTAAAATCAAGATATAATACTACTAAACCTATGTCTGCAATCCTTATTCCAATTTTAATCAAAATCCATTACATGATTTTGATTCGAGAAAATGTCTGAAATTTAAGGCTTAAGCTTAATGGGTTATAAGAAATTGAAATCCAGGGAATCTTGTTAAATTGGTGTCTAATGATTATGGATCAAGTTGAATGCAAATCTGAAATATTTGGATTTTCAAATGGGATGTTGTGCACATTTTATACATTCTAAAAACCCTTTAAAGTACTGCTAAGCAACTGAAATGTAGCCAATATTTATTAATTGATGTCGAATACCTATTGTTAAAATCTGAATTTTCACGAAGGGTTTCCACCCCTTTTTTATAAAACTAAATTCAACTAAATATAGCCCATATTACCCACTTATGCCTAGCAGCTGTATTCTAAAATTTATAATGATCGGTTAATTTTTATAAAAGTGAATCCGATACATAGAAATATCTCCACTGGACCAAAAAAATGGAATATCTAGTGATGGACGATGATCTGTCAGTAAAATAAATTTACGGCCATGGGTGAATTTGTGAAATTTTTTAATCCCGAAAATGATGGATAAACTTTCCTTCTCGATCTGGCTATAGTTTTTCTCAGCCGAGATTAAACCTCTGCTCGCATGAGCAATGGCTTTTGTGCCCCCTAAATTGTCTTTATGGAGTAGTATTGCATCACTAGCCAAAATAATTTAGAATTTCAGGTCATAATGTGTTAAAAAAGTTCTGATGTAAGCACATCCTTAATCTTTTAAAAAGCCTTCTGGCAATTTTCTGTCCATTGCCATTTTTGATCTTTTTTTAACAATTCGTTCAACGGGGAACGTAAATCATGCATATTATTTATATATATATATCTGATAATAATTAGCAAGACTTAGAAATTCTTGCAATTCAGCAACATTTGTCGGGGCGGGCATATTTTTAATTGTACTAAACCTTTTTGAATCGAAAGGTAGACGATTAAACGAATACTACCCTCTATGCATATTGATAGTGAGCAATTTCGTACTCTCTTCCTCAACTTCTACTTGCAAAAAAAATGTCCGACATTTAAACTGGCAAAAATGTCTTCTGCACTGGGCAATGGATATTCATGCGTTTTCAGGCACATATTCAAGCCTGTTGAGAAATCCGCACACACGAATATTTTTATTTTTCATGTAAACCATGGGTTACGCCCACTCTGAATATTGTACTTTTCTAAGTACCCTCATTTGTTCAAGGCGAACGAGCTCCTGATCTATCGATTCTACAGCTGCATAGGATACACTACGCTTTGTTTTGAATATTGGGGTAGCATTTTAGATTACCTCCAATTTTACTTTCGTTTTTATGCATCTGACCAAACCTTGTGAAAATATCACCGGGAAATCTTTTTTCAGAGTCTTACGTTTTTCACTTTTATTATTTGCGTTTGGGAAGGGGGCCCTTTACAGAGTTGCAGAATCAGCTTATCGGTATATCCCACAAGTCAAATAAAGCCACCCAGTCGGTACTGAATAAATCGGAAGCATTTTTCAGCATATACACTTTGGCTTTACACGTTTTACCTCCCCCAAAAATGTTGCAAATAAATTCTATTAAATTCAGCTTTCTGCCAGTTACTCCTTTTGCGACCTTTTCGCTGCGAACCAATGTTCGTTTACCAATATTTTCCAGGACTTTTCACTGATTATAGACAAGTCGTTACCAGTGTCTATCTGAAAACGAATATTTTTGTTGTTCATTTTTGTATCAACAAATTTTCTTTCATTTTTTTCCTGGAAATTACAGCATTTACAAAAAAACTTAGCGCTCGACTTATTCTCTAGACAGATGCATTACGTGCCCTAACCTTCCACAAAAACAAATTGTTTTTAAAGGGACACCTGCCTTTTATATGAAATCCTAAACATGAAGGGCATGTGCCTGGTTTCCGTTTCTGCGTGTTTTCCCATGTTTTTGGTTTCCACCTTTGTGTGCTTTCTGCGTAGCGACCAATAGGTTTCAAATGTCTAATTTTTTAACCGTCTCTTCTGGCATATCGGACCTGAGCCACGTTTTTTTCTTCAATCTTTGCCGAATTGTGTTGCATGCTTCTATTAAATTCATCAACACTCACTTGCAACGTTAAATTAGGGTCCGGCTCTAACTTCGTCAAGATTCGCGCCCTTATCTTGGAATCTTTGCTTGCGGTTAAGCCTTGCACAAAAATTAGATATCGGAATCTGTCTGCAGTCAGTTATTCCAGTTTAAACTGCTGGCATTCTCTATTTGCGATTCCAGCATAGCTAAAAAAAATCCTTCCCATCTCTTTGTTAGGTTTAAACATTTCCAACGTAGGTTGAAAAGGGGCGACTTTTCGCCAAAAACATTTGTCAAGATTTGCAGTTTCATCAAATAAAATTTCGCCCGGTACCTTTGGTAGAATATAGTTGCAGTACCTATTATGGCACGCTGGGTTCAAATTTTCAAGAAGTAGACGAACCTTTTTTTCTTGCGACCATTCTGAACACTCTTCCTTGAAAATGTCGGCAAACCTCCGAAAATAGGTAGAAAAAATAGAACCATTATCTGGGTCATACGTGAATTCTCCAATCGAATTCGCAACCGCATCTGGTGAAAAGAATCCAGCTTGCTTTGGTTCTTGTGTTCGCTGGACAATAAATTCAAACATTTTTTCAAACCTTTTGTCATTTATTTGGTGTTCCACTTGTATTTTTAAAAGTTGGACCATAGTTTGCTACAATTCCCCCATTAAAAAAAATACTTTGCTTTTTCATCAGACAACAGTTGTTTAAAATACGCTGTAGCCTTTTATAAAAGGAAAAAATAATACGTCCAAATACAATGAAAACAAAAATATATTTTCTTCTCAAATCCTTTCAAAAAAGTCACTGTCAAATTGTAAAAACAATTTGGTTGGCAATTTCCTTTGGAAGAAAAATGTTCTTACATGAGAAGCGTTTCCTTGTGTCTTTGTAATGTTACCATCGAGGGTTTTAAATCCACTGTTCGGAATTTTGTTTTACGCGAGTCCTGGTTGAAGATCGTCCATTTGTTATGTGTTAACAAACCGGATTTTAAATCTAATTCCTCGTCGCCAATTTGTTATATCGTAAGAATAACAATAAGTAAATAAGAAACCTAAGACATGAATTGAAAGGAATAGGAATTGTATTAAGAATACTTAATTACAATAAGTTGGTCGCCATTACCGGCTCTAGGCAGACGTGCTAAGCGATTCTTTTTGGTAAGGGAAAAGGTGTCGACTTCATAGTGACCTGACGAATCCATCCTGTCACTATGGGTCAATCCGAATCGGTCCACAACAATATAGTTGTCAACTATCTCGACATTTTCACCGTTCACTATGACTGGTGCTTTTGTGGCATATTTGTTGAACATGACCCTGGTTTTTCCAGTGTGCATTTTAAGGCCAACTATATGGCTAGAATTGTGAATGTCGTTAAGAATCTCTTCTAATTCTTGAGGTGTGTGACTTATGACAATTATATCGTCGGCAAATTCTAGATGAGCAAGGTATTCTCCGTTTATATTGATACCTCTTCCTTCCCAGTTAATTTTATTGATCATCGAATCTTGCAGGCAGGGTGGAAAGAGGTTTGTCGCCTTGTCTGACACCTCTTTCTATGTTGATCTTTTTGCTATCCTGTTGGATCTTAAAGTTGCTGTGGCTCCATTGTAAAGGTCTTGATACAAATTGATGTAAGCGCTGTCCACTCATTGACGCCGTATACACATCACTAAATATATTCCCAATGATTGTTATATTTTTAAGAACATAGATATGATGATGTTTCTATTACAATATTACAATACCCAAGAATATATTTTGCGTTTTTAGAAATATCGCATTTATGAAATTAAATAAAAAGCCAAACGTGCATTAGTTTATCTCATTTGTACTAGTGGAACTCTTAGGGGCCGTTTGCGGAATATTAGGATGTTTCCTCTCAATTCTTTGCTGGGGCCACATTACATACGACTAAAATAAACACTTACTTGTCCTTCCATTGTAGAATTCCCATTCCATTTCTGGAAGCAGACGGGATTACAATTGAAGACTCGGAAAACACAAAAGGAATTTTCATCACTTACTTTATTTGGTGTTACAATGTTTTCTCACACTCTTCTATTTTATGTACTGAGGAGGGTTTGAGCTTCCCACCCCCCTAGTGAGAGCCAGTGAGGAGGACGTCCTCGTTATCCAGTCACAAAATCCACTCTCACATTTTGTTATTCCACAGATAGTATTTATCCCATTGTTTGTTTTTGCACATAACTTAACTAATCCACAAATAACTTTCGTTTATTTTTTTTCAAATCGACTCACAACTCATAATATTGTATTCGAATTCCATCAACATATTTTCCACTACATTCCAAAGTTAAACTAGTGCACTTTTTGTTAAAATTAGTATCACCAGCATCTATCCCCTCTCCCCAAGGGCCACCTTGTTGCAGTGAACCCCGGTTGAGAAATGATGCCCCTAATCTCTGTGAGTACTCTTTGTCTACAATATATTGTTAATGCTTTTTAATCTAAAACAAACAGAGAATTATCTAATTTTACTGAAATTTTGATTACTCATTGAATAAATTATTTATTTTATAAGAAATACAAGTTTTCAAATCTAAACCATCACTCAATAAGTCCTGAGCCTAACTAATAAAACAACAACTTTTAGGTAAAATTCAACTTTATTCATCAACATAGTCTCCTTCTAGGGCGATACACTGATTTCAACACTTCTCTGACAATTCGATGCCTTTTTTGTAGAATGATTTGTCTTCGGCCTCAAAATACGCCTCAGTTTCTGATATAACTTCTTCATTTGAGCTAAATCTGTTTCTTTGAAGAAATATTTTTGAGGTATGCGAACAGCCAGTAATCGCTGGGGGCCAGATCTGGAGAATAGGGTGAGTGTGAAAGCAATTTGAAGTGCAATTTATATGGTTTTGTTATTGTTACAATCGACTTGTAACACATTGCATTGTCTTGGTGAAAAAGCACTTTTTTCTTCTACATTAATGGCCGGTTTGGGCGATTTCTTCCTTCAAACACCAATAATGATATATAATATGAGCTATTGATGATTCTTCCTTTCAAAAGGTTATCTCTGAACAAAGTACCTTGTGCACCCCAAGATACGGAGGCCAAAACCTTACATGCCGATGTTTGCGTCTTTGATCGTTTTTGATGGCTTTCGCCTGTTGTTGTCCACTTAGTTGACTGCTTATTTGACTCTGGGGTGAAGTGGTAGACCAATGTTTTATCCATTGTCGCATATTAATACAAAAACTCTTTTTTCTTGCATTAAAACAGTTGCAAACAACGCTTTGAATCGTCGACGCATTGTTGTTTTTGATCGACTGTGAGCAAATGCAGCACCCACTTTGAACACAGTTTTCTCATGGACAAATTGTCATGCAAAACAGTGAATACATTGACTTCTGATATCTTCAACTCCTCTGCTATCTCATGCAACTTCAATTTATGATCAGCCAAAATGAGTTTGTGGACGTTTTTATGTTTTCCATAAGAACTGCCGAATTCAGCATCATTTGTGTCTGTACAGCTATGTTTAAAGTCAGTATACCCCCTCTTAACCATTGTTCCGACGATAGCACTTATTGCTTTGCTTGAACGGTATTTTTCCCATAAGAAAGCAATGCTTGATAAAATTCAGATTTTTCCATAATTTTGCAACAGTAGCTTCACTTAAATAACTGTAATTTGTAAACTAATAATCTAATTAGACTCAAATTTTTACACGTACTATTTGAAAATTTATGAAAATAATACGGACTTTTTTTTTAATAGTGACGTCATTTATATGTCAGGCCAGAGACTTATTGAGTGATGGATATTTTTTAATTAAAGTTTTGGCCAGATTAACGGACATGTGAAGTAATTTTATTTTCCTGTTAAAAGCGACTTCATATAATTATTCCAATGGCATTTTGAGTAAGAGGACAAAAGATAAAAATTAAAAATGGCGCTAGACTGCTTCTGAAATTATCCCGCCAGGTCGGGAGATTCGTGAGTAGGTAACGCCAACTCTGGTCATATTTTTATCCTTTAACTATAAAAGAATTTTTGTTGTTTTTTTCAGGAAGTTCGTCACATATTTGAAACCTGTCCGCTACATAGATCGCATACGAACCAGGAAGTGTGTTTTACTCGTTTTCTGTAAGACTTCATATAGGTAAGAAGATCAGCTTATCTAATAGTGTAGCATTCTCTTATTTCATCTTATTTGGTCACACGTGACCGCTTCAATTGGCTGATCTCTCTTAGGAGTCGCCGACAGATGACTGAGATTATTTAGATCCTTTATTTTTACGGACTCATGAAATCCGGGCGTGGACTGCGATGATGAGCCTGGACATTTTTTTTACACACTTCACCGGTTAGATGAAGATTAATAGAAAGATTCCTCGTTTCCCATCTACCAACGCCGAAGTTTACACATCGAAAAGTCACTTGCAACTGTGATTAGCAGTCAAGAATATTGCTTCTATGCTACGGCTCTTGTCATTATGTTTATTTGTTTACATTTAATGCTACCGGTTAGCAAGCTCGCTTTTTCTTTTTTAATGCTTTTTTTAAAATTTCTCCCTACATGTGATTCTCCCCCCTTCTTTCTCTCTCTCTCTCTCTCTTTCTCTCTCTCTCTCGCTCTCTCTCTCTCTATCTATCTCTCTCTCTCTCTCTCTCTCTCAACGGATCTATTAGTCTTTTCTTCTTATATTATGAGATGAAAATAGGGTATAATTTCCGAAAATTTGCAACAGTAGCTTCATTTAAATAACTGCAATTTGTAAACTAATAATCTAATTAGACTCAAATTTTTACACGTACTATTTGAAAATTTATGAAAATAATACGGACTTGTTTTTTTATTAGTGACGCCATTTATATGTCAGGCCCGAGACTTATTGAGTGATGTGTTAACATCATAGCGATGGACTTTTTATGAAATTAAAGTTTTGGCCAGATTAACGAACATGTAAAGTATTTTTTTTTTCCTGTTAAAAGCGACTTCATATAATTATTCCAATGGCATTTTGAGTAAGAGGACAGATTAATGTTTCTTTGTTTACATTTAATGCTACCGGTTAGCAAGCTCGTTTTTTTCTTTTTTAATGCTTTCTTTTTCAAATCTCTCCCTACATGTGATTCTTCCCCCCCCCCTCTCTCTCTCTCTCTCTCTCTCTCTCTCTCTCTCTCTCTCTCTCTCAACGGATCTATTAGTCTTTTCTTCTTACATTATGAGATGAAAATAGGGTATAACGAAGCATGCTGAGATCATGTGGGTCTGTGAGATAGTTTCTTTTACACTACTGACCTCGACGGGACAAGACGTGTAAATGATCGTTCCTAACAAGTTACCCTCTACTCCTTACGACAAGTGGGGGGTGGGTATATAAGTAGATGTCAGAGAATGGTCCTCAATCCACACCAGGATTCCTCGACTTAAAAACCTGAAACTCTGAATTTTTCCCTGTCATTTATTTGGTTCCCAGAGATGCGGACCACGTGCTGATACAAACAGACTGTAATAGTTAGTCTGTTTTAACTAAATAGAGTTATGGCTCTTGACACAAAATTAACGTTCACGCTGTAATCTGAACAATATGTAAATAAACAAGGTCAACCATCTGAAACCTAAAACGTGCGTTACATGGACGGCGGCACCGGGAGGGGGGGGGGCGCAGGAGAGGGGCTCCAGCCCCCTCACTTTTTGACTTGGGCCCCTCCCCACTTTACGGTCATCAATAATTAAGTTGATATGCATGTGTTTAACCGGGGCCCCTCCCACTTTTTAATAGAAGCCCCCCCACCACCACACTTTTATAACTGTCCCGCCGGTCCTGCGTTAGGCCCTTACTAAATAACATAGGTGAGAGATACAAACCACGTGTTGACACAAATAGACGATGCTCGACTGACATGTCAGCAACAAGAGGACGACAACATTCTCCCCCCCTCTCTCTCTCTCTCTCTCTCTCTCTCTCTCTCTCTCTCTCTCTCTCTCTCTCTCTCTCTCTCTCTCCTAATATCACTCTCTCATTATACATGCTTTGTTATTTTTAGAATCCGTGAAAGATACGCAATGAAGACGGCGGTGAAGGAAGAGTACGAATGGCAGAGATACTGTTGCAGTGGTTATTACACACACAACGGGACGTGCATCGCAAGTAGAGTAACCTTTATACATATAAACATACGCAACCTTTATACATATAAACATACGCAACCTTTATACATATAAACATACGCAACCATTTATACATATAAACATACGTAACCTTTA
>OY744518.1:103157514-103187514 GCA_963556195.1 Sepiola atlantica
ATAATAATAATAATAATAATAGTAGTAGGGTAGAATTGCTGGTTGTATTCAGAAATAATTAGGTAGAATAGGTAAATGGTTACTAATCCATAATTTTTCTGGGGGGTGTGATTATAAGGTAGTTAGAAGAGAGGGTAGAATATGTTGGAGGGGATTTAGGATAGTGTAAGTGGAGAGAGAAGAGAATAGGGCGTAAAAAGAAATTATGTGGGTAAATAAAAGAAACCAAATGTGTCAACGATTAATATGGAATTTACAAAAAGTTTTAGGGTGGGGTATGGAGGTTACTAAGGAGGTAAAGTTTACTATGCCGGCAATTGATTGAAGTCTCCTGTTTTCTGTTTAAAGTTAATTGTTGTCCTTGAAACGGATAATTTCTGATTTTTCGTTTAAGCATAGATGACATGGTGTGTTGAGTGACTTGCAAGTAGTTTTTTTTTTTTAAGATTTTCCATTTAACTATAGAGGTTTCATTTTTAATTTTAAGTTTATGATAATGTAAGGATAGTCCGGTTTGGCCAGGGTGGTTAGGGTTGTTGAAAGAGAGGCTGTGATTATAAAATCTTTCTTTGAAATTATTTCCTGCTATTCCAATATAGAATTTTGTTTGGGATAGGTTTTAAGTTGAAGAGATAGATGCCTCATAGACTACTTGGGTTGACAAGCATTTTTGATTTAGGGGGCAGTTAGGTTTATTTATGCAGTTACAAGTTCTACTAGGATTATGGGGTGTTAATGTACTTAATATTTTATTATTGTGTTTTTTAATAATTTTTTCTAGGTTATCTCCACAGCTGTAACTTAGTTTGAGTGTATTTTCATTGAAGATTTTGTGGACGACATTGCTAGTGGTGAAATGAGTGTTAATTAGATTAAGGAATTTTTTGCCCAATTTAGTTTTAATCATATTATTTAAAGGAGGTGTAAGCCAGATAATTTTTCTATTTCTATTTTTATTGGTACTAGGGTTATTTAGTGTAGGTGGGATATATTCTATTTGGGTGTTTTTATAACCACTTTCCTTTCGCGCTTTATTATAGAAGTTTTTATATTGGTTAAAAATGTCTATATTGGAAGAATTGTTGCTAATCCTACGACTAATAGATTTAGGGATGTGTTTAGTTATAGATTTAGGGTGGTTAGATAAAGGGTGGACATAAAGAGGGTAGGAGCTATCTTTGGTATAAGGTTCAAAGGTTTGCTTAGTGAGATTAAAAGTTACATCCAGGAAATTGACTTGTTTGACATTAGAGGTGATTTCAACTTTTAGGTCTAATCTTTTTATTTCTTTAAAAATTATAATTTATATTTAGCATCAAAAATTGATTTATACAAACATTATTTGGCTACACATTTACAGACATGTTTTGGTCAAAGCTAAAAATAGCCAGACATCTTCGGGCCAAAAACTATTTACTACGGCTGAAGGAAGTGGAATAAAAACAGTATTTCCTATTCATATATATATATCTATAGAACTAGGAAGGTAATGTCTGGGAGAATGTTATCATGACAAAAGAACAAATACTACACTATCCCTCCTCCCCCCCCCCCAAAAAAAAAGGAGGAGATAATACCTGGGAGGATAGTATCATGACCACAGAACAGATACTACACTATTCCTTCTGAACTTAGAATTGAAGGGCAGTACATTACTTTAAAAGATAGTACAATACTTTAAAAGAAACCAGACCGATCAGTCTCCTGTTTGAATCTGTGATGAATCAAGAAGTTGTCAACGAAAAGCAATTTACTAAGTGACAAGCAATATGGACTTTGTCCTGCAAGATCAACAGCTGATGTGCTAACCGTAATATCGCATAGAATCAGTGAATCTCTTGATGGGGGCTTTGTTTCTGGAGCAATAACTTTTGACATATTCAAAGGCCTTTGATAGGATCTAACACAAAGGGTTACTTCACAAATTTTCTAGCTATGGAATATCTGACATTGTTTTCGCGACCATTGGATCCTTTATCTCTGATAGGTCCATAAAGTAGCCGTTAATTGGCAGAAGTCTGAAGCACATTGTATCATTTCCTGCATTCCTCAAGGATCAATCTTAGCTCAAACCCTCCATTAATGATCTTCCAAATCATATTCTGAGTCTATGGTAACATTTTGAAGAGCACTGGTGATCAAGTCCTCCCTGATTCTCATGGTGCAATGGGAGGAATTTGGCTTGTTACTTTTAGACTCTTGTGGTGACGGTGCAGATAAGCTGTCACGACTGGCATGTGCTGCAAAGAAACAATGGCCGCACATGGAAGAAAACCTGGAACCGTTTGACTTAAAGGCAACAATTGAACATACGTGATCATGAAAAGTAGGCGGTTTTGTCAGTCCAAAAGAGCTCAATAAAGTGAGTGACATTTTTTTGGCTCGAAAGAGATCGTTTTTAGGCACCACACAGCTAACATCGTTCGCGTGTGCTTGATTTGTCGTCGGTAACATGAGTCAAGCATTCTTTTGTAGTTTTGAAGTTTCGGCATTTGTTTGGGGCTCTTGCTCTATTTGTCCGAGGGATCACACCACCACTTAATTGAATTAAAACTACTGTAGCTGCTGCTACTACAACGTAACAACTTTTGCTGGTGAAAAAGAAAATGTCACTTCCTTTGGACTACCAAAAGCGCCTACTTACATAAGCACGTGTGTTCGATTGTCGCCTCGAAGTCAGACGGTTCCAGGTTCGTTCCTGTGAGCGACCACTGTTTCTTTGCAGTGGGCGCATACCAGTCATGGGCGTTTATCCTTCGATCTCTCCGCACTGTCAACACACACCTTTAAAACCAAGCTTTTCTCCTTTCACCACTAAATGCTTGAATCCTTGCTTTGACCCAGTCGAAACGAATGGCTTTCTTCTTTAAGAAGTCCCTTTTTTTGATAAGCCCCTACGACTGACTTTCACTCAAGATCTAAAGTAGAAGACTTACATCCAATATGTTGCTAAGATCGCTGGACAATTGGTTTGACCATTCTACCGTTTGAGAAAGTGCTTGCTTCTTGATGCACATTTCTCTAACTATATAAGATTCAGATATTTCCTAAGATGAAGTATCGCTGTCAAATCTGAGGAGACGCCACTCAGGGCACTCTTTTTTGCTTTTACAGAGTATAAAATCGACTTCGAAATCTAGTGAGGATGATCTCTTCTCTTCCTTATAGCGCCTTTCTCACAGAAGTAGCATTGGTTATATGTCTCTACGCTATTGTTATTTCCATGGAAGCTGCTCGACTGAGCTCAAATTTCTTGTCCTTCCTTGTAAGACATTCACAGCAAGAACTCGTTTTCTACCAGAACAAAAAAAAACTTTCCTGTTTTTCCTCAGTGTGTCTAGCGTCAGGCAGAATTCTTATGAACAGAGCTTCTTTACAAGAGTTTTCTGTCTGTGGAACACATTACCACGGGACTGCTTCCCTGCAGATTACAACAGGGGTGTCTTCAAATCCAATGTCAACAAATACTTGGCATAAACCATCCGCATAAATAATCAAACTTAGTCCATTCCATTAATCATTTTCAATCCTCTCATAATATTCTTCATATTTCATTAACCTTTATCCTCGAGTGGCTTTTGGCCTTGATAAATGATGACCCATTAGTAAAACAAAAGATTACTCGTGAATATGTAAATAAGTCAACTCTCTTTCAAATCTTTAGCCCGCAAATTTTTCCTAACAATTACAACCTGATCAAATGGATGATACATAGCGTTATTTACAAAACAATACACACTTTTATAACTTTGCCATCACAGATGTTTGTTAAAAAAAAAAATGTTTCATTTACAAAAAATGTTTTTAAATACATACTTTTATTTACAAGCACGTTTTGTTATATGCACATTTTAGATTAAAAAAGAGTTTTGTAGATAAAACATTTTGTAAAAAAGAATCTGTGATGGCAAAGTTATAAAAGTGCGTTTTGTTTTATTTATTATTATACAGACTGAGCAACACTCAAACGGACACATTTTGCGATAACACCACTTTTTTTAAAAATTCCAGTTGAATAATGAGCAAAACAATACCTTTTTTACCTCCCCGAACGGGGCTCAACCTCATTTTTTTAAAGGGGCTTATAACAATATTTATTTAAGTAAATATTCAATTATTTTTACCTACATACGCCGGCGTTTCAAGCTTCCACTATCATCAGTGTAGGAGATGATAATTTCAGACGGTCGCAAGATTCGAACCCAGTTACATTTGTAACTTTGCCTTTGCAGATTTTTTATTAAAAAATAATTTATTTAGAAAAAGTTTGGTGGAAGCGTAGTTTAGACATCTGAACATGATGCGATAAAAATTGTGTATAGACGATAAATACTGTTTCCAGTCGTTGTTTGGTTTTTGTTAAATATTAGTAAATGAGGAACCATTTTGAGTTAAAATCTAATTAGTTTTACGCATGTAATCTTCAGAAAAACACGCTTGAAATGTGTAAATCAAGGGAGGCGCGAGACCGCTCTATCCCTTAATAGACTTCAAGAATGGCCTATGCTGGAAATCTCATTTCTTTGATCAATCATAACTCAAAGCCAATAAACCAAATTAGTTAAAACTTTGCACAAAATTTTTATTTGATAGGTTCTATAAGTGTGTGGAATTTCAGCATCATTAGTCAAGGCAACCCAGAGATCCAGAAAGTTCAATCATGAAATCATGTTATCTGTGTGTACGTACGTACGTATGTGCCACCCTGTATCGCATCAACTATTTGATGGATTCAGCTGATTTTTGGCAGAGATAGAGGTTCTAGGGTCTAGTTGATGGCATTTTAATTTCAGTTTACCATATACCTTAGTTTTCCAGAAAATTCAAAAGAAACTTTAAAATGACCATTGTATTGAGGCATAGCCTTTACAAAAGTAGTGACATTCCATGAAAAATGGCAGTATACTGAAATCATATGCCCTTAATAGGGTTAAGATGAAAATTCATATACACTAAATGTACAAAAGCAAGGAAATTCCCAAATGTTTACACTTTTATTGTCATTAAGGGTATGACTACATATCAACCAAACCATTTCATTATCACATCACTACAGTATAAATCTCTATGCATGAGTGGATGAAGTGTGTGAGGTGCGCTGAAGAAAAATTCCTACCAGTAAAATACATAGCCCTGTTGTGCTCGCATACCCTTAATGACAATAAAAGTGTAAAAATTTGGGAATTTCCTTGCTTTTGTACATTTAGTGTATATGAATGTTCATCTTAACCCTATTAAGGGCATATGATTTCAGTATACTGGCATTTTTCATGGAATGTCACTAGAGAAAATAATGGTGTCTTCAAACCATTACTTCTGTTATTATGAAGACTCCATTTTTGTCCTCTAGTGATTATTTACACATTTCAAGCGTGTTCTTCTTAAGATTACATTAAACTAATTATTTAACACTATTTAACAGAAACAACAACAGGAAACAATATTTATTGCCTATACACAATTTTTATCGTATTATGTTCAGACCTCTAAACTACGCTTTAACCAAAAGTTTAATTAACAGCATAAAAAATACATAGTTTTATTTACAAAACTTTTTATTTAAGCAAAATCTATAAACAAACGAAACAAACAAATATTTTTAAAAAACATTAAAATAAAAGAATGTTGTGCAGAGAGATGTTTTATGTTTTACAAAAATATTATTTTAAATATTAAAAAATATATATTTGATTGTATTAAAAGAAATATTTTTTGAATATTGGATTTTCGCTATAAAAATTTTTAAGCAATAAAACCGGAAGTTAAAAGTAAAAAATCGATGTTAAGAAAAAATGAGTCCTTCTTCTGGGGTGCCTCAAATTCATTTGATCCTTATAATCTATCACGTACACTCTTAAACCAAAATCCTATTTAACATGTTCTAATCAAATCTGTGATAATCATTACTAATACCGACATAAATTATTTGAAAGGGTATACCGTTAGAAATTAGTCCAAAACTATTTGTTTTGCTTTACCAAGTTATTTGTAGCTTACATGCGTTAAAAATAATTTAATATACATTTTTAAAGAAGTGTTAAGCCAATGTACTGTACAATAGTATTGAGATTTGTAATCCGCGTTCAGTTATTTTGAATCTGAGGAGAGGAAGTAAGTACATAACCAGAGCGGAAGCGAGTAAGCCACGTCTAATTTAATGGTCTGAAAATGAAGACGTTCCGGTTATGTACTTTCTTCGTCTCCTCAGATTCAAAATGGCTGAACATGGATTACAAATATCAACACTATTTATGGTACACAAAATTGGTTTAAAACTTCTTTTAAATATTAAATACTAAATTTTGTTAACACATATAGGTCACAAATAAGTAGGTAAAAAAGGTTGGGGGCTAATTTTCCTCCTTTTATAGACTGATTTCTGAATTTAAAGAAATTGGATTTATCGCGTTTTGCATTCGAATACTTCATACATATAATCAATACATATCTATATAATAAAACTGAATGTGCGTGTGTCCGGCTCGCTTCAATAATCATATGTGCAAATTTATTTTTATGAGCAAAGAAAGGAAAGCTTAATCTTAATAATAAAGAAAAAAAAAATAGTTACGTGTGCAAATTTAATTTTTATGCGCAAAGAAGGGGCGGTTTAATCTTAAAAACTGATAATAAAAAATACAGGAAAGAAGTTCTTTCACTTTTAATAGACACAAAAATTATTCCCTTGTCTTCTTTCTTTTTTTTCTTCTATATAAAGTAGCCTTGATTTTTCCCCTCCCAAATCAGTTAGAGTCGACTATAAAAATGATGCATCAAACGCATCGAAACACATCACTTCAGTCGCCTACTACCTTCGACCGTGTTTCCAAAAAATTTAATTATCTTATAATCTAAACAAAAACATTACTTCTATTCCCCTCTGTAAGCCTTTCCCAACTACTTGAACCGAGGGGAGGGTAGCACGCTAACTTTTCTCTAACTTTTCTCTATAAATTAATAACTTTTACCCTCCTCAAACACCGTTTGGCAATTATTTCACAAGGAACTGCAATCAAGTTGAACCGTTTCAGAATTGGTAAGACTTCCAATCACAGCAAAGCTTACATAGACATTACGCATCAAATAGTTCGCCAAAACACTACGTCACATTTTAAACATAAATAAACTTTCGAGAAGAAACCAGATAAGTATTATTTTTCTTTTCACATTATACTTACATTGCTAAATTAAATGTCAACTTATTTACGTTACTTCTTATTCATATATATATATATATATATATATATATATATATATATATATATATATATATATATATATATATATATATATTCCAATAATAAAACAGCTAACTATGTTCTGTTTTATTTCTTTTCCGGGGATTTCTAACAATATCAATTGAACTGAATAATTTATTCTCCTCTTTATCACTCAGAAGAAAAAAAGAAAAATACGCGATATATTTCTACGTTTCCTATACTAAAATTGAACCAAACTTATTTTTCGTTTATGTAAACGATAAATAAAAATACGAAATAATTCAAGTGATATAAAAATGGTACTTTTATTAAATCACCCCTGTCTACAATCATGTGTTTTGTTTTTTTTTGTGTGGTATTATACGTTTTTCGGGTAGCACCTTCACAAACCAAACCCACCCCCAAAATGAGATTTTACTTTTTAGGCGATTACGTGTACACAGTAAACACCCTTCTAAAATTGGCGGAAAGAGAAACAAAAATTTTTTTAATTATTGGAAATCAGCCTCACGCATAAATTTTACGTAAAATGTTCCCCCATTTCCGACCTATTCCAGCATTTTAGGCGAGTTAACCAAAATTATTACTTTTCTTTTTTCTTTTATGGAAGATATATTCCGTGCGGTTTTAGGGGCCGGCAGAGGCGATTATGTATGCTTTTACAACACTGTCAATTACGGTGAATGGTAACACCATTTAGTTTTCGAACGCACCCCTATTGTACTAAACAGCTGAGTATTCCTTTTTTAATAATATTATTTAACAATCTCGACGTTATTTACATTATTATTATAAGATTTATTGACTTAGAAAATGCAATACCACATAAAATAACATGAAATTTAAAAAATCCTACTAAAAATAATTAAATTGCAATTGACATAACCGACTTTGGCCGATATACAACTTAGGTTAGGCTTCCAGTGACTTTTGGCCTTGGTTAGTAGCCGACTTTTGACGAAATAAAACTTATTTTTTTAAGTAAAACTTGTCTTGTGTAGTATCAAAGGTAATTGATGCCCATCTCACCCCTTTGATTAATGATGGAATGTTCTACATTCGTGTGTATATTAAGAGGGAATGTTGAATACTATTTGTCTCTGTAAGCAACGAATAGTTAAATAAAACGTATCCTTAAGTTATGTTCGGCTTCCAATTTTTATTACATCTCGTATTTGAGTTTATCGTTTTGTTTCGTTTTCTATAGTGGCAACTCATGGCGTAACAACCCCAAGCGATCCTTCATTTTATTCAACCCCTAACATCCTAACCCTAACATCCTAACCCTAACATCCTAACCCTAACATCCTAACCCTAACATCCTAACTTCTGCATGTGAATATTTACCTATTCTTCTAACATCCCGATTTTCCAAGTAAAAAATTTTCCTGCGACATCTCCTATCATAATTATTTATATCTATATGTCATAGTCTACGCTTATATAACTCATTGTCACAGTTGGATTACTATCATTAGTGTTGGGCCATCGTAACTATAGAAGTCTCATATTTATAAATCAATTCTTGTAGGTTAACCTTGTAGTGTTCATGCTTTTGGATCTATTGTACTTTGTACTTTGTACTTCTAACGGCATTCACCCAGGATGGATTGAGCTGACTCTAAATAAGTTCAACGAAATCCTGCAACAAGGCAGTCCACCTATGTCAATCGGTAGCTTAGTCCTCTGCATACCTCAGGCATTCCCGGTTTCAGCGACGAATACCAAAAACACAGAGGCCAGCTATCAGCTCCACGTCTCCCTTCACCGTCGCAATCCACATCTTCAATTGACCGTTCTTGCACTTATCTTAGCCAGCGGGTGCATTTGGAACCACCAGCTGGCAGATGGATTCCACCTCAAGCCGTCGAAGAATGTGTCCAAACCGGTGAAGTCTCTTTTTCAGAAGAATCTTCGCGATGCCGGCGGTGTTACATCTTGTATGTAGGATGCAGTCTGGGATTCAGTAGGAATGGCAGATGCGTAGAATCCTTGGAATCCATTGGGAAAATTATAAATTTATTTCTACCACCTACCGCAGTAATAGTAGAAATAATAGGGTAAACGAGACTTTGAAGCCTTAGTAGGACAACTGTTCTAAGAGAAGGAAAACTCTGAAATAACACTTGCAACCATATAGGTTTCTGACACTGTAATCACTTGCCTGGTGGACAGAGTGGGTCCTTTTCTCCACAATGAAAGAGACCCTATAATCACATTCCATTACCGTGTTTGTAGTTTTATGTCCTAAAGGATTTTGCATTTTTCGTTTTTCATTACCGTATTATGATCATTATTATTATTATAATCATTATGATCATCATTATTATTATTATAATCATTATCCTTATATACTTGATAGATGAAATACCAACGTCTACTCTGGCGCAGCAAAGCACAGTACCTGATGATATTAATAGGGTTGATGTCGAAAACGAAACCAGTATTTGGATGATCAGTGAGTTGAATTCGTTCTTTTCCTTCACACATTTTTTTACTGACATAATAACAATGTTGGGTCACATTAAATTAAGTCACTTTCGCTCACCAATAGAATTGAATCATTTGCGTTTTCTCTTTTTTTATTATTGCGTATTTGTTTCTTTGAAGAAGTCACGAGTTTCCATCTATTTGTGTTAGATAATGAAGGCATAAATCTATCATTTTAAAATGGAATCAATAAAAAGAATTATAGTTAGTTTAAATGGAGGAGTAGATATCAGTAACAGGCAATCATATATATATATATATATATATATATATATATATATATATATATATATATATATATATATATATATATATTTGAGGATAAAATAAACGATATATCATAAAATGAAATTCCGTGGATACAGAATGTATGAAAAACGTCTTCAGAAAAAGTGAAGATTTATAAATATTCACTTTTTTTGAAGACGTTGATCCGAACGAAACCAGTCAATCTCTTATTTTGGCGGTTTCTTCCTGTGTTTAATTGTTTTTTTGTTTTTGTCTTTTTCATACATATATATATATATATATATATATATATATATATATATATATATATATATATATATATATATATATATATGTATATATATATATATATATATATATATATATATATATATATATATATAATAATATTTATAAATAAATATTTATTAATATATTTTAATACCTACAGACATCGATGTTTCATGCTAACGCAATCTTCAGTGTAGGAACTAATTCTCAACGGTCGGTGGGCGCGAACCCCGATCACAAATCGCCACTGATTCGTAGTCGAGAGTCTTATCCCATAGCCAATTAGTTAGTAAATAGAGAGGAATTTAAATGTAAATAGCGAGTCGGTGGCTAGATACCAAGCAGCTTAGAGTGATCTACGAACGGCGTAATTGTTCACGCTGCGAATTGTTGACGCATGGAACAAACTGCCTGCATCAATTGTTAGCTATCGAGTCACTGCATCCTTTAAAATCTTCATGCTCCCCAAAATTCAACAAAACTAAACCTGATGTTCTCCTCCATACACAGGTACACATGTATGTGTTGGATACTCGTGTCGTCATTATACACACCGTTATTGGTTCCGCCTGTCGTTTCCCCCGATTAATACACATGGACACATAAGGCTTCTTTTAAATGGATGATTTATTAGCTTGAGGACATAGTAACAATACAATTACAGAGGTCCGAAAGAGAAATATTAGACGGAGTTCACTGTGTTAAGAGAGAGCGAAAGAGAGAAATAGATTCATAGAGAGGTGGCTTTGGTTGCAATTCATGCTAGGCTCACATTGTTCACCCACTACCACCCTCATTGGGGTTTTGGGACGAGCACAGTTTTTCTTTTTCGTGATCACTCACTTAAAGGGTTAGCAGAAACAGAGCAGACTTCACTTTTTAAAAATTACATCAGATTCTTAACTTCCACTTAACCGCTGAGGTCATCTTTTGATCTCTGATCCGTCAATCATTCCACCAGCTCTATCGCTCAATCTTTCTACTCGAATGAGTGCTTTCATTATATAACATATACACTCTTGATGAGTTTTAGCGCCCTGAGCACTGTAAATATTGATATTAGTAGTAGTAGTAGTAGTAGTAGTAGTAGTAGTAGTAGTAGTAGTAGCAACTAGATGGCACTGAGATTCGTTGCCTATTCACGGTAATAAAATTTGAAAATCTTAAATAAAAATCAAACTACGTTTCTACACAATAACTTCGCAATCTAGTGAGGGATAATCTCTTCTCTTCCCTGCAGCCCCTTTCACACGGAAAAGATGTTGCTAACCTCTTTCTACTGTATCGTTATATTCATAGTAGGTGCTCGACTGTCCTCCCCCCCCCCCCCCACTGTAAAACATTCACAGTAAGAACTCGCCTGGCTACAACCACAGCAGAGAACTCTCTCTCTCTCTCTCTCTCTCTCTCTCTCTCTCTCTCTCTCTCTCTCTCTCTCTCTCTCTCTGCCAAAAAGCAGAACTTCCATGATCAAAGTTTTTTCCCCTAGAGCGTCCCATCCATGGAACAAAATACCACGAGCCTGCTTCCCAGCCGACTACAACATGGTCGTCTTCAAGTCTAATGTAGGCAAATACTTGGATAATTAATTCCTTAAATCTTTTTCTCTTATCCTCGAGTGGCCTCTGGGCCTTGATAAGTGGTGGCCCATTAGTTAAAAAAGAACATAAATTAGAATTGTATTTATTTTAGTTACCGAAAATTGTTATCTTAAGAAGCATCAAAAATCTAAATGTAACTGTTTATAATGTTTATAGATCGATAATGATTTCTTTGTTTCTATTTACTAAACGTTCTTCTTTTTCTTCTTCTTTTTATTCTTCTTTTTCTTCTTTTCTTCTTCTTCAAGGCAACACAACTGACCTCCCAATAGTTGGCCAGAATAAAGAGCTTCAAATCACCGACAGCGACCAGACTTCACTCATCGTTGGCTTCATTGCCTGTACATTATCGTTATTCATCATTATTGTCATCGTTGTCGTCTACAAAAGACGAAAAAAGGCAGCAAAATATAAAAGGTAAATATATACACACTTGTGTACACCCTATATCAAAAATAACGAAAGAAAAAAATTATGCTTCGCCCGTGATATTCATATGTTGTACTTCTGATGTGCTTAAAAAAAATGACGACAAACATCAATGTATAAAAAATATAATGATATATCTTTATTGTCGGTGGCGGTGACCGAGTGGGGTGAGTGGGGAAGGAGTACACATGAACAGGAATTGACAGTCTGGTTTCCTCGGCCAGATTGCCAGTCGACTATCGATCTCAATTTCGGTTTTATTTATGTAATAATTTCTGACACCCACGCATTCACTTGTAAACGCCAATTCTGGGATTTCGCCTTCGCTGGCAATGTAGCCAAGCCCTTTGAGCGTCTATTTTGTGATGGGGTATTTCCATCTGTAGCTAACCTTTTGCAGGTGGTTTTGAATCAATCAACAATTATTTTATTTCCGACAATCGATCATGTTTTAGTTTTTTTCGGCCAGGTGCATATCTTTATTCCTGCCGTGTGACATTTTCGGTATACCTGGCCTGGATATTCAACATATATAAAATTACGTTAGTAATTTAACTTTTCATATATAAATTAATATTTTTATAATTTCTTATAACCTCAAAAAAAAAACACCACTTATATTAAGTTTCCGAATCCATTTCAGGTGGTAGCGTAAGTCTGTGGTGGTTGTCGTTTTCTCTATTTATCTAGATATATTACTAAAATGTTCAAATAAAATTATAGAATTACGTCAGTAATTGAATTTTTCATATACAAATTATTCTTATCATTTCTGATGACTTAAAGAAAAAAATACCTTTTGTTGACTTTTTATTATAGAGTGAAGGATTTCTTTCTGAATTCATTTCAGACGGCAGGGTAAGTCTGATGCGGTTGTCTGGCTTGCTATTTGCTTTCTCATTGAAATGGTTGAAAAGGGCGCGTTTTTTACTCGTTAACTTTTGTTTGACTGGACGTATATATATTTATTTATATACTAATGAATACACAGTGGTCTTTATTATACAGAGGACGAGACTAGCTTTACCACAATTATGTCCCAAAAGCACTGCAGCAGTATATACCAGTCGCAGATACGTCATCAACAATCAGTCTAGCAGAAAGTTGGCCACTGTGGCATCAGTTGCCCCTGCTCTGATAGGGTGAGGTATGATCCTATTCAGTCCTAGGAGGTGCACCCTCAGGGTCTTTACCATCGCTCTTTGAAAAGAGTTTGGTCTATTGCCAATTGCCTGAGACGTTCCTACTGGGGAATGCCGACGGCACTGCTTGTGAAGCCAGAGATTTCCCCACCTTCTGACCTTGTGCCACACTTTCCTGCGGTGGGAGATGAGTAGATAACAACTAGCACACGTCCCATTATATTGAAACACCCCTGTACCTTTTAATCATAGCAAGAGGTTGGGGACGCCAAATTACTTCAAGGAAATCAAAAACATATAATTGTGGTGAAAGCTGTGTGAAAATATAGCTTACACAAGTAACATTATGGGCATAGAAAAGTTTTCATTTTCTAGAGTAAAGCTTAGAAGATCGTTACCATGGGATTGCTTCCTTGTGGGCTATAACATGATCGTCTTCAAATCCAATGACAACAAATACTTGTCGTAAACCGTCCTCATAAGTGATCAAATTTTGTTTATTTCATTCATCATTTTCAATCCTCTCATAATATTATTCATTATTCAACTGACATTATCTATTCATCTCATTAACCTCTATCCCGGATTCTTTTTTTAGCCTCTTTCTCACAGAAGAGATGTGGCTGCTCTCTCTCTCCATCTCTCTCTCTCTCTCTCTCTCTCTCTCTCTCTCTCTCTCTCTACTCTATCGTTATTACCAAGGAAGGTGTTCGACTGAGCTTCAATCTCTGGTTTCTCCTTGTAAGATATTCACAGCAAGAACTCGTGCCTCTACTACAACAATAAAAGACTTTCCCTTTTTCTTCTATGTATATAGTGTCAGGCAGAATTTCCATGGACAGAACTTCCCTATCTGTGTAACACATTACTGCGGGACTGCGTCCCTGTAGATTACAACATAGTCGTCTCCAAATCCAATTTCAACGAATACTTGACATAAACCGTCCTCATGAGTAATCAAATTTTGTTCAGTCATCATTTTCAATCCTCTAATAATATTCTTCATCATTTAACTGACGATATGTTCATCTCATTAACACTTGTCCTGAAGTGGCTTTTAGCCTTGATAAGTGGTGACTCATTAGTATGAAAATAAAAATAAAAACTGACAAATGTCTATCATATTAATACAAAATCCACTTCGAAATCTAGTGGGGAATGATATTTTATCTACCCTACTTTTTCAGTAGAAAAAGCTGCTAGTCTTTCTCTACTCTCTTGTTATTACCATGAAAGGTGCTCGACTGGGCTCCAATCTCTGGTTCCTCCTTGTAAGACATTCACACCAAGAACTCGTCTTGATAGCACAACAAAAAAAGACTTTCCTTTCTTCCTCCATGTGCCTAACACCAGGCAGAATTTTTATGGATAAACCTTCTTGGCAAAGGCTTCTCATCTGTGAAACACAATACCGTGGGACTGATTCCCTGCCGATTACGACATGGTCGTCTTCAAATCTAATAGCAACAAATACTTATCATAAACCTTCATCATAAGTAATCAAACTTTGTTTATTCCATTCATCATTTTCGATCCTCTCAGGATATTCTTCATCATTTAACTGACAATCCATCAATCTCATTAACTCTTATCTTCGAGTGGCTTTTGGCCTTGATAAGTGGTGACTCCTTGAAGATAACAACATAGTCGAATCCAATGTCAACAAATACTTGTCATAAACCAGCCCATAAGTACTGAAACCGAGTTTGATTATTTCTCATCTTTTGGCTGATCATCATTTCGTCTCATTAACTCTTATCCTTGAGTTGCTCTTCGCCTTGATAAGTGGTGACTCAACAATAAAAAAAATACTATCTTTGAAGAATTGTTTAAACGATTGATAAAAACAGAAAAATTCAACTTTCTTAAATGTCATCATCATCATCATCATCATCATCGGTCTAATGTCCATTTTACATGCTGACATATGTTGGATGGCTTCAAGAAATTGACTTCCAAACTAATCTATCTCTGTCAGGTCTTTATTTATCCCTATTTCTCTCAAGTCCATTTTTATCACTTCTTCCCAATGTTTGCCTTGACCTTGCCCTGTGAACTGGACCTGCTACCTTAACTATTCTACATCTACTGGTTAGGTCTTTATTCATCCCTATTTCTCTCATTCCATTTATCACTTCCTCCTATCTTTCCCTTAGTCCTTCCCTGCCAATTAACCCTGTTACCTCTACCTTTTCTACATCTACGAACACAAGAACTCTCATCCATTCTTTCAACGTGGCCATACCATGAAAGTCTCCTGTTCTGCACACATCTACCTATACTGTCCAGATTTAATCTTCCTCTGAAGGTCATCAGAACTAAGCCTGTCTTTAAGACTTACATTACACATCCATTGTATCATTCTCATATAATTTCTCTCCATGCAATGCATGTCCTCAACCCTCACTGGTCAGGTTTCACTTCCATACATCATCACACTGCATACACATGCCTGTTAGACTCTTCCCGTTGATCAACAGTGGTAACGCTCTGCTGGTTGGTAATGGCAGAAGTTTCCTGAACTTATTTTATCCACTCCTAACTCTTGCAATCACACTAGCACCTGCTCCACCTGAGCTCCAATGGACCTGCTACCTTATCTGTTTTTGACTGACCCAAGACCTCTCATTTTTTCAATATGCCCATACCATTGAGATCTTCTATTCTGCACACATCTCCCTATATTGTCCATATTTAATCTTCCTCTGAGGTAAGATCTGTCTTTAAGACTTGTTATGCATCCATCATTTCTCTCTATGCAACAGGTTTTACTTCCATCACACTGCGTCCACATGCCTGATAGACTCCTCCTCTTGGTCGATAGTGGTCACGCTCTGCTAGTTAGTAAAGGCAGAATTTCCCTGAAATTACTCCAAACTCTTGCAACACTAGCATCACCAAGGTAACAAAGCTTCTCGACAACCTCAATAGCTTTGCCGTCCAGATATACTTTTTCCACATCTGATTTCTCATCCATCTTTATTGACTTAAACTTCTTGCATATAAACTGGCTAGCCTCTCTCAACCTACCAGTAATTCCAATGCATTTCTTGTGTACCCAGTGCTTACAAGTACCACAAAGATTGAATTGTACCCGACTCCCTTTCCACAAACTGAGCAGTGGAACCTTCCACTTTTGGGGAGCTTCCTAACACTACACCCACTAATCATCACTTTGATCTTGACAACATTCACTTTCAGACTTTTACTTTCCATATCATTCCTCCAAGTCTTTAACTTAACAAGTAGGTCTTCCATTGTTTCACAGGTAACTTTGAATAGTTCTTCATGCTATAATTGCTTTTTGACAACAATTTAATATATCCGCGTTCTTTTAATAATATTTTTGTTTTGATTTTCCAGTGAGATTCCATATTCACAAGATGTCATGCCACTCCCATCAAAATCTAAAAAGGATTCTTGTGCGAGGCAAGAAGGTAAATAAATTAATTTATTCCTTTCTTTATTCAGAAGACTTTCTAGAAGAATTATGTGTCATTTATTAGATCAGAGTGCATTTCGACAGCATATAAACAGTACACATCCAATTATGATAAAGATAGATGCTTCGAGGTGAGTCCAAGGTCATGTGTTAGTTTCATCGCTCGTTTCAGAGCGGGGGTTGGGGGTGTCAATGTGAAAATGATACGATGGATGTGTAATGTGAATATTAAAGACAGGCTTAGATCCGATAAGCACAGAGGAAGATTAAATTTGAACAGTATAGGGAGATGTGTATAGAACAGGAGACTGTTCTTTTGGTCACATTGAAAGAATGGATGAGAGTGTTTGGGTTAAATAAAGTAGACCAGTTAAGGTATCAGTGTCAGTTGGCAAGAAAAGGTCAAGAACTTTTAATTCAGGAGCAACGGATAAAAGCGTTGAGTATCAATTAGATCTAAGTGACAGTCTTCTGGAGGTTGAAGGTTCAAACCTCACTACAGACGATAATAACTAAGAATAAAATAGGGAGTGATGATGGCTAAGTGGTTAGCGACATGGACTGAAAACCTGGGTGTGCCAAGTTCGAATCCAGTTCATTCCACAGAAACACTTTCATCAAACCTACACTTGACCTTGTGTCTAACCTCTAAGAAAGGAGGTAAATAAAATAACTAAGATTAAAATTACTTAACACTTTTATCTGGTAATGACTGGTGAAAAGAGAACAATCTCCTTGAGTGGATTAAATCAAGGGTTCAGTTTGAAATTCCATATTGGTTCTCGAATTTGACTAAAAGATTCCCAAATTCGAAAAGCTGCACCTGAAGATGATCGGCGGTTACATCGACTGAAACGTTGTGAAAATAACAACCAAGATAAGAATAGTAGTCTAAATAATCTAAATAATCCTCTATAATAAAGAACAATGTGTATTTATTTGGAAATATATATCCGTCCTGTCGTACAAAAGTCTCCCTGACAAATAAGTGAAGAGGGAATGCAAATCTATTTCCATAATGAGTCGGGTTTTTTCATTTTTTCCTTTCTGATTTCTATACCAATTTATACGTTTTTTTTTTCCTTTTTCTTTTCTTTTTTTAAACTTTCCAGTTTGTATTTAACTTCCACTAACAATTTCGATGTTAAAAAATCTGGCATCATTTTTTTATGTTGAGCTTCAAACGTGTATAAGAGTCAAATACATCCTAAGATGGAGTACTGTTGCCACATCTGGTGAGGTGCCACTAAGGGCACCCTTTCCTGCCTTGACAGAGTACAAAACCGACTTAAAAATATAGTGGGCGATGTCCTCTTCTCCACCCTACAGCCTCTTTCTCACAAAAGAGACGTTGCTAGTCTTTCTCTACTCTACTGTTATTTTCATGGCAGGTGCTCGACTGAGCTTCAATCTATGGTCCTCCTAGAACTGGTTGTCTGTGGAACACATTACCATGGGGCTGCTTCCCAGCTGACTGTAAGATTGCCGTTTTCAAATCCAATGTAAACAAATTCTTGTTAAGTTGTCTTCTTAAATAGCTCATTTCTGACCAGTTACACCCATCGTTACTAATCCCCTCAGTGTTTCACCATCTATCTGTCAAACTCAATAACCCTTATCCTCGAGTAGGCTGTAGGCCTTGATAAGCAGTGACTCGTTTGAAGAAATAAATAGAAAATAAGTAAAAATAATCAAAGGAAGAAATTTTTTTTTAAAAAAGCAAAATCAACAGTTGGTGTGTTTTCTTTTAGCTTTAGATCTTCAGAAATTACTTGCATTTTTTTTTTCAACTCGCAATAGTTCAGTCCCTAATTATCCTATTGAAATTTAAAAAAAAAAAGGATTAGAAAGACTTACATTGGAAAGCAAATAGCTAATCATAAATCCCCAGCCATCTGAAATAAATTCAGAAAGAAATCCTGTACTCTAAATAAAAAGTCAACCAGAGGTGTTATTTTTTCCTTTGGGTCATCAAAAATGAGGGTCATCAAAAAATGATAATAATAATAATAATAATAATAATAATTTGTTCTTCTTCTTCTTCTTCTTCTTCTTTTTCTTCTTCTTCTTCTTCTTCTTCTTGTTCTTCTTCTTCTTCTTCATTACCGTCCGATTTCTTTTTTAACAGGCCTTTCGTTAGTTTTCTATAAGAGGGTGGGACCTGTCTGTCTGTCAGTCTTGGTCGAAGTCCTCCTCTCCAGGCTAGGCAGTCGCGAGGATCAAAGTTCGCAATCTCCAGCGCTCCACAGTCGCAGTCACACAGCTCATCCCAAGAGAGCTTTGGTCTTCCAACCTGCCGACTTGATATGAAAAATGAAATTGCTAACATAATTTTGTATGAATACCAGAAGAATACAAATCCAAGAACGAGTAAAATTAATTCCATGAACAGAACAGTTTTACACCACTTTTATGTTCCCTTACGAGATCAAAATCAAGATATAATGATACTAAACCTTATGTTTAGAATCCTTATTCCAATTTTGATCAAAATCCATTACATGATTTTGATTCGAGAAAATTTAAGGCTTAAGCTTAAGGGTTCTTAAGAAGAAATTAAAATTCAGCGAATCTTCCTTAATTCCTGTCAATGACTACCGATCAAATTCAATGCAAATCTAATATATTTGAATTTCCAAATGGGAGGTTATGTCCATATTAATGCTCCTAAAACACCTATAAAATACTCCAAAGAAACTTAAATTTGGGGAATATTCATTAATTGATGTTAAAATTTCACAAAAATCGGAAGTACCTGAATTTTCATAAAGGGCTTCCACCCCCTTTGCATAAAACTAAATTAAACTAAATATAGCTCACGTTTGAACACCTTACACCTGGCAGCACAATGATCGGTTAATTAGTTTAGGAGTGAATCCTGTATATACAAATATATAAAAATATATATATATATATATATATATATATATATATATATATATATATATATATATATATATATATACATACCTAACTTTATAAAGTTAGAGATTAGTGTGAATGTAAAATAATGATGCAGACATGTTGAGTAATAACACATAAGACGTCACGGGAGGCTAAGGACATGACCCTGCAATAATGAAGAAAAGCCGAAGACTAGATAAATTGTTAATTAGGCTAAAAGAACAACGGAAATGAATCGGTGACCTTTGAACGAGCCCAGGTGTGTGAGGTCGATAAGTTCATTTCAGAGTATGACGTCGTAAAAAATAAAACGACTCGGTAACCTTTAAAAGAGTCAGGTGCACAAGGCCAGAAGAAGAAGGCACCCGAAGTGCAAAGTCTGAAATTAAAACGGCGGTTTTAAATGAAAGAAGAAGGAGCGCGTACGTAGCAGAGATCGAGTTGGGAGGATATAGAGAAAAACTTGTCGTGGAGATGACAAGCCTTTCCTAGATTCCTGGAGCAGACTGCTACAGAAGTACTGTCGTGTTTCCCTCTAGGTTGCAAGGTAAATCACTCTGCCTGGTTTTCGTGAAAATAACCTACGTTGGGTAGAGTCGAAAATCAACCGCCATCAAGGTAAAGAAAGAGGTTTCCTTGTAAGACAAAGGAAATAACAATAATGCCAAAGGACTTTTGCTAACAAAGAAATATTTAATTATATATGTGTGTATACCCAACTTACACCAGCTGGTGGTGAAAAATAAAGAAACAGAGTTTCTGGAGCACGTCCTTGTTTCTATCGCTGTGTTTTGTTTGATGCTACCGGGTCCCCTGAAGGAACGGGTATTGCAACATGAACACTGGCGAAGCATTATTTTATTTTCCATCATTTTTGCCAGAGTGTGTATATTAGTAGAAAAACATCCATGTTGATTTCTTTAGAGGAAATTAACAGATTTGATTTCAATTATTTTTTACTGGAAGCTAAACGTTCAATTCTCACTACAAGTAATATTATTTATTCACAATAAGACAATATTTACAATAGAATTGAACATAAACATGCCCATTGTAAATTAGGCACAAGGCCAAAATCGTTTTGGGGGTTGGGGGCATAGTAATATAAGCTTTTGTCTGACTACTTTGTCTAACTCTAAACTAGTCTCAATCACCATAATACCGCATTCACTCTATGGGCTAATCCTACTAAAAAAAAATTCCCAAATGTTTTTTTAAAGAGAATTTTATTTACAAAACTAATGTGAAAGATGACGGGGAGTGCGACAAATTACAAACATCCAACAAGAACGAAAATTACGGGTGATAATAACTAAGAATAGAATAGACTTCGATGGTATGGCCAAGTTGAAAGAATGAGCGAGAGTTCTTGGGTTAGTAGATCTAGAACAGTTGTGGTAGCAGGTTCAGTTTACAGGGGAAGGCCAAGGACAACATGGGAGGAAGTGATATGAATGGACTTGAGAGAAAGAGAAATAAATACCTGAGCAGAGATAGGTTAGTTTGGAAGTAAATTTCTTAAAGCCGTTCAATATATGCCAGCAGGTTTTAAAACAGACGTTAAACTGATGATGATGATGATGATGATGATGATGATGATGATGATGATGATGATGATGATGATGATGACTACTACTACTACTACTACTACTAGCGGGACCCGTGTAAATTAAACGAAATGATGTTTTCAATACTAATTATCTTATTTCTAACCTATACATTACTTTGTAAATGCTTTAGATTAAATTAAATTTGGCTCCAATTCATGAGTAGCATACAAAGATTCGGAAGGTCGTTGCTTTTGATGTAAGCGTGACACACAAAATAACACACACGCTATCGTATTAATATGTATCTTCCCGGTCGTCCCCTCCCTACCTTCCTCCCCCCCCCCCATTCGATGTAGAAAAAAAAACTTTGAGGTTGGTTGGAATCGAACTACAAACCTATCGGGCCGACGTCGACAACCAACGTCAAAGTCCTACGTTGCTAACCGTTGCGCAAAAGGGAAATACTCGAAACCTTACGAAAATTACCTGTCTTGAATGTTTTTTCAAAATCTATGTCCGGCACGCATGCGCAGAGCTTTTGCCGGAAGTGTGACACACGAACACACACATTATCGTATTAATATATAGATTATTATTATTATTATTATTATTTTTTTTTTTTTTTTTTTTTTTTACATAAAGTTTCTCAAATTCAATAACAATGAACCTGAAGAAGAGTGGAGGTTACATCGACTGAAACGTTGTGAGAATAATATTCAAGATTCGAATAGTAGTCCAAAAAATCTAAATAATACAAAAATATCCGTGTTAATTTCTTCAGAGAAAAAGACATTAACACATTTGGTTGCAATTATTATTGTTTATTTTTTTCAGGCCTGAATTATCACAACTTCCCACCAATGGATGAAAATGCCTACATGAGCATGGACAGCGGTTGCAAACTCAAAGTGCCGTCGGTGAAAATGATGCTAGCAACTCGGGGGTCAGGGTAAGTAATACATTTTTTTGGCAAAAGTATATTAAAGTAAACACTGTAAAAAAGGGGAAAAAACAAACAAATATATAACAAATAACTATTACCAAACGCAAGAAAATATACTTTTCTACCTTCCTGTATAAGTTTCAAGTGTCAATACTGATTGTAAGATTTATTATTTATGAATTTGTTGCCGTCACTGATTAAAGTGACGACAACAAATTCATTAGAATTATCTTCCAAAATGGCGCTCGATTTCTTGGGTAGGTGGTCGCTGATTTCAGTCTTAAAACATAATAATAAAAGACTCGCAACCACCCCTGGACTTATTTCCGGCAATGCCTATATAAAATTTATTTTCAGTTGGATTTTCTCTAGTTGTAATGGTAGCTAGGTAAACTATAGAGATTGATAAACACTTTTGTTGTAGTGGACAATTTGTTTTATTATTACAGTTACAAGTATTTTATGCCTTAACTATATTATTTGAATTGGGGTTAGTATTTATGCTATTGTTCTTAAATGTATTACTTTTTAACATTTTGTTGTTATGTTTTTGATTATTTTTGTAAGTAATCGCTGCAACTATAAATTAAAACTTCAAAAATCTAATTCTTAATTCCCCTTACTTAAATAATATTACTCTTTCCGACTTATAAATTGCATATCCCTATGTAAATGTCTTATGTATGCATATTTGATGTGCAAAAGATGTATATGCTTCATGTGCAATTTTATTAGACTGAGATATATTTGATTAGACAGGATATATCCTTCCTCCCCCCAAATATGGCATAGACATATATTCTTTTCCTACACACACACACACATCATAATGTCAACTGATAAATATCTGATAGCAAATTTTGCTTCATTCTTGAAAATGAAAACATATTTTTGGCCTGAGGAGGAAATCGATCTTATCAAAGCTATGATTGAAATATGTTCTGGATGTGTAGTGTAGTCATGCTATGTTTGTATAAATAAAACTTTTATTTTATATATATATATATATATATATATATATATATATATATATATATATATATATATATATATATACACTCTTAAACAAAATTGACAAAAAACTCTCAAGGGCCTTTTCAACTATTATCTCGATAGGAGAAAATCGTCAATTTTGTTCAAGAGTATTTAAATATATATATATATATATATATATATATATATATATATATATATATATATATGTTCGTGGGTTTTTGTTTTTTATATGTAGATGTAACCCTAACCCTAACCCAACATCCACATATAAAAAACCCATGAACAATAACATTAATTTGCTCAACTACCATAGCGAATGCCCCCAAAATATAAAACTGCCCTAATAAAAAACCTCGTCCACCGCGCATACATGATATCTTCATCCAATAAAATATTCTACACATAACTAACCAACATGAAACAAACCCTAGTAAATAACAATTTCCCCAACAGAATTGTCGAATAACAAATAAAACTATAGTTAACCTCCATACACCAAAAGAATCAGACAAAAAAGCACAACAAAAATAACACTCTTTCCTTGTACTATAAAAACCAAATGCATTATAACTACAAACTCGACGAAAAAACTATAACTAACATAACAAACCGACACACTAAACGCACCAACCAACAACAAAAAATAAACCTAATAATTTACTACACTAAATTAAAAACTTCTAACTTAATAATAAAAAATAATAACACTACTAACTCCCCTCTAAACCAAACAAACGTACTGTATTTGTTCCAATGCCCATTCGAGGAATGTTTCTCCAAGACCCAAACAGACAAACACAGTACTTAAATTGGCCATACAATTACAACCCTCTCCCGACGCCTTATGCATCACTTAAATGATACTAGTGCCATCCAGCGACACATTACCACACATAAAAAAGAATAAAATCAACCGAACTAAGACAAATATTAACAACTAATACTAAGATCATACATAAAAACAACTGCACCAACAGACTAAAAATCTTCGAAGCCCTACACATAAAAAAATTACAACCCACAATTAATAAAATAGCATTCACCACTAGTACTAACGCCCTATCAGTCTTCAACAATTAATACACAATAATAATAATAAATATATATATATAAATATATATATATATATATATATATATATATACACATATGTAAATTAATAGATATATAACTAATAATAAAACTATAAATACGGCTCCTAAAATGGTCGAGAGACCGAAAGCGCTAGAGGAATGACCCACGATACAACGTTAGGTGCCATACTCCACCAATTAACACCAGAAAACCGACGAATCGCTCGCCATGTCGAGAAATTAACAAGAAAGATAGCGACACGTGTATAATATATATATATATATATATATATATATATATACATACATACATATTTTCTTATTTATACAAACATAGAGAGAGCATGTATCACAAGGTAGTTGAAAAAAACAAGAAAGTGCTCGATTGTAGGTTATACAAGAGCTAATATAGAGTATTTTATTTAAAAACAGTGTCTGTTCGGTATACCCGGGTTTCATAGCAGATCGGGGTAACACCAAAAAGTGAACACCGTCTGTCTTGAACTTGTAATTTTGCTTTTTCCCCTCTTTTCTCTAAGTCTTTGCCTACTGAATGGTGTTGAAAATTTTACCTTTTCCTACCAGCCAGTTTCTACCCCAGATCTGACATGACCGGATACTGTAATGTATAGTTTTTAAGTAGAATACTTATATATATATATATATATATATATATATATATATATATATATATAGTAAGCTATGAAAATATATTTATGGCAATTAAGCTACACAGAGGCTCCCGCGTTTCATCCCCGGGGGGAATCTTCAGGCTAAAATGCATGGAGTTATTTTTGCCGGGTGTTTTTATATACAGGGCTAGCTAGTTAACCAATCAGATTCTTTGTTGTTCTCTCAGCCAATCGTTGGGATTTCCGCGAACAAAGGTCTTGTTAGTGTTATTTCCTATATCCTGTTCTATTGTTCTGTTTTCTATGGATTGGCCTATATCCTGTTTCCTTTGTTGTGTCAATATATTTTCATAGCTTACTACCTAGCTCTACTTACGTATCGAGCACTGTTGAAGTAAATACTGAAAATTGATACATAAAAAATGATATCTCCTTATAAAATTTTATGTGGATACATGAAATACTAATATATATATATATATATATATATATATAACGTTGTATATAATCTGGATTTATTTGTTTTTCTTACTCCAGATACCGGTTTAGTGGCTTAGAAGAAGACAGCCATCGTCGTGCTGATAGTCTGTACATGGTGCCTGATTCTGCTACATACAACAACCAAAACAGCCAAGTTGGTGTTGGGACAGACATTGAAGACCGGAAATGTCCAAACAAAACCAATCAAGGCAAAACCGCAGACATTTACATCAATGGCCAAGATATAGGCATGGTCGACAAGATGGCGAGCGAAGATGAGGAAAACATCTACTCAGAAATCAGAGCCAAGAATTTCAAACAGACGGATTTGGTTGGGGATGAGAATGGCTACAGCTTCATAAGAATGGACTGTGTGAAGGAATCGGAACCCAAAGAAACAGATCGCGAGGCTGAGACGTCTTTATATTCATCATTGCACACTGGTTACTCAAATGGTGACTCAAATACGAACACGGAAGACACGGAGACCATGCATGATTCAAAGTCAATGGAGGCTGGTAAGACAGAAGGCAGTAACGATAGCTTAACTCGGGCAAAGATGCGATCAAAGAATCGTCGTCATGACGACACGGATGGTGAGAAGGAGACCCACGACAGTGCTTGCGATAGTGGCATCTACACATCCATCAACCCAGATTCTGATAAAGACGATGAGCCCTGCTCAGATCCAACTTATGACGAGCCGAAAAATAAGAAAAAAGTAGATGAAATGAAAATACAGAATGGTTCCGATTTTTATGAGAACTGTCGGAGAGACAGTGACAAGAGTAACTACGACATTCCGCAATCGCAGGTGGAAGATGAAGAAGATGTCATTTATAGCGATATTTCTTCAACGACATCTCCAACCACTAATGTTCCAGGGATTGCACATACTTCCTGATTTTAAAAGTTATTTTTCGCCAGTTTTTATTTAAAGATTATTTTTTATAGGTGAGCAGTTATAACTTTCTGCTACTAATCTATATAATAATACACCAATGCATTTCATGCTAGTACGTACGTTATCACCTTTCATACACATTAAAAAAATGAGATTGCCAAATCAGCAAAATGGTGATTGGTGATTAATCTGATGTCACTAAGGTAAACAAATTCCGACTTTACCCTATTTTAAAATGATTTGTTCCAAAATCAAATCATCTCATTGACTAAAACAATTTTTAATAAAAACATTTCAAAAAATGATTTATTGAACACTATTTAGCTAACAATTATTTTATGGTAAGACAGAGAATATTTATTGTTTTAAAAATGACTCAATTTTAAATAAATAAATAAAGGAAAGACATATTCGTTTTACTTATTTAAAGAATATTTAGCTGAGAATGACAATTATTTTTACGGAAGAAGATAGAGTAATTTTTTTCTTAATAGACAGACACTTATTATTTCAAAATGAATATTATCATTAACAGTAAATTATACATTGAGAAATTGATGTAGAAAGAACCATGGAATTTTCCTGGGTTCTCACTAGTTAATATTAATATACAAATTATTTCTCGACAGATCCACAATTCAAGCCAATATGCCCCTTTACGATGGAGTTTCGACTTCATTAACCATAATCCCCTGTAAAATACTATATTTTTTGTTGTGTGCCATACCATAAAGAAACGGCAATGCTCAAATCGCCTTTCTTTCAAATGCTCTTATAGTCAGAAGGGCAAGATCGGGACTGTAGCGGGGATGAAATATTTGTTTCCCAACGAAATTCTAGTAAAACAACTCTTGAAGAATATGCTGGAGAATTGTCTTAATTAAAAAGAATTTCGCAGTGCAGATTTTTCTTGTCGTATTTTCACAATTGTAATTTTACAATTTATTTAATAAATTTTGATCTTCGAGCAATTTAGAATTTTTTTGAATAGTAGAAGTCACCTTTTGATACAACCATTATTATTTGAATTTTAATGGTCCAGTAAAACCCATCCAAAGTCAATCCTTTTATTAAGTCTTACTCTCTGAATCATATTAATAAATTAAAGTCTCATATCCAGTTATGATCTTGCATTAAAATACCAGTCCTTTGAGCCAGCTAATTTTCACCTTCTTCCTCAAATTAAATCTTGCTTTACAAGGATCTTGAAAGTTAGTCATTTGAGCCAACTAATCTTTACCTTTATCAAATTCAATATTGCCATAAAAGGCTCATGAAAATACCAGTCCTTTGAGTCAACTGACGTTCATCATCTTCATCAAATTGAAACTTGATTTAAAAGCATCATTGAAATGCCAGTATTTTGAGCCAGCTAATTTTCACATTCTTCATCAAATTCAATCTTGCCTTAAAAAGATCATGAAAATGACATTCATTTGAGCTAGCTGATCTTCATCTTATTCATCAAATTCAAACTTGCCTTAAAAAACTCATTAAAATGCCAGTCTTTTAAGCCAGCTGATTTTCCCTTTCTTCATCAAATTCAATCTTGCCTTAAAAGGATCGTGAAAATGACATTCATTTGAGCTAGCTGATCTTCATCTTATTCATCAAATTCAAACTTGCCTTAAAAAACTCATTAAAATGCCAGTCTTTTAAGCCAGCTGATGTTCACCTTCTTCATCAAATTCAATCTTGCCTTAAAAAGATCATGGAAATAACAGTTATTTGAACCAGCTGATCTTTATCTTCTTCATCAAATTCAATTTTGCCTTAAAAGGATCATGAAAATGACATTCATTTGAACCAGCTGATCATCTTCATCAAATTCAATCTTGCCTTTTAAGGCTCATGAACATAGAACACCTATAATGTGTAATATTGTTTCCTGAGATTGTTATTCATCCTTAGAACCAACTGTTTGATTTTTTCTAAAAGATCTGACATCTGGATCAACGAGTCTGACAATAGTTTACACTTTGACAAGAAGTATAAAATACCCTGTTTCAAGAAAATGTTTTGTTTTTTTTCAAACTAATTTTTTTTGTAAATATTTTTAATTTGTAAATATTTCAAAGTGAAATCAAAGAAGATTTTTGCATTTAAAAATAAAGAATTCCACACCATTAAAATCTTTCTATCATGTCTTTTTTGTCTTTTTTTCATTATTTATCTTAAAACTCTGAAAATGTGTCATATTTTTAAAATTGATTTTGGAATAAATTCTCTCTGGCATATTGTTATGGTTGATATTTTTCTGTGGAATAAGGATAAAAAAACGAGAAGAATCGGGTGGAGGAATAACAGTATACGCAAGCGTTGCAGCCTTTTTGTGAACTTACAACATAGAAAAGTAAACAAAGGGAGGTAATAATCAGAGTTATCGAACTTGTTAAATACTTCTAACACTCCACATACTCTTTTAGGGAAACAAATCCCCAAAATACACCGGTGCAATTACAAGTTATTTCCCTTTCTTGACTCCAAAAGGTTTTTAAAGTAAACAGTATTCAATAATGTTGGACGTCTCTGATTCCACGTCCAACAGAATGCAGAATATCTGGGTTATTCATATATTCATATCCTACCTTAAAGGATAGAGAACTCCTACTATGCGTGAGTAAAAACTATATTTATTAATGCTGTGCATAATGTTATGTTTTGGTTCTTTTATATGTTAATAATTGTAAATAAATGCGTGTTTCTCATTTCCTCTATTTTCGACATTGATCATCCTTAGCAACATCATACATGCTCCCAGAATTAATTTAAATTCTCTACCTATGCGTTGCTAACCTTGCTAAATTAGAATATCACATAGTCTTATTTTTCAACTCAGTCAATGATTTGATTTGACTAAAACTTTTGATTGAATTATCGTCCGTAGCGGTTTACCTGTTATTACTAAAAGCAATGAGTTCGTTTTTTTATAACATGCTAAAAATACAACTGTTAAACCATGCCTGCGTTTCCGCACTGACAGTTTACTTCAAACGTATGTGCCGTGGTTCTCTTTCTTCTTTGTCGTCGTCTTCATCTGGCTGTGTCAGGATTCTAGTGTTGGCGGTCGCCGAGCATGAAGCATAGTTCACAGTAACACAGATACGGATATTTTATACGAGCGGATGTGTGTTGATGTGTCGTTGGAGTCCCGTCGCTAACGTCTTTACATGTCAGTTAAATTCCTATTTCTCTAGTTCAGTATCTCAGCTAAGACTAACTCTATCCTGCGACTCTTCTCGATCCTTCCGACCCGTCTCAGTCGAGTTCTGTTACAAATCTCCCGGTCAAGATCATTCACTGTCGAGCTCAGTTGCCAATCTGCTTCAATAGCCAATGTTCCCCAAATATATTTACTCTCAACCGGAAATCCAAGATCCTCGTTTTTTCTCAGCTTACTTCCACTGGAAACTAGATACTTCCTTACGAATTTTCTATTTTTACCCCCCTCCCCACTGCCTAACTGTTCATAGCGTCACTTCGTCTGTGTAGCACAATGTTTCTGTCACTTTCATATTGTCATTCTTTTCCTAACTAATCTCTTCCGCTGGTCCTGGTTATGGGGGTGGGACAGTCTATAGTATCACACAACTTTTCGTTACCCTTATTTAAGATATAATGATTTTTTAATGAGAAATGCTGCAAGGGATGCCAACAAAATATCAACCATACCAA
>OY744518.1:103192514-103195014 GCA_963556195.1 Sepiola atlantica
TTACCGCTCACAAGTTACCATTCCAACCCAATGATAGTATGGGAATTCTAAATCCAATTTCTCACAAAGAAAAGTCAACACAAATGTTCGTCCGAGTTCAAAGAGTCTTATTTCAATTGTTGATTTATTACCCTTCGAAATAAACACACGACGAGTTGAATGTCAATCCCGCAGAAAACTCCCTTCCATCAAGAAAAAATCTTAATATAGAAACTATTTATTCAAAATACTGTTTCTAAAAATATTTATTATTAAACCTATTCCTTATAGAAATTAATTATCTAGTGTCTGGGACGTCATTTTACATTTTGGGAAAATATCCTTCATTTAATTAACTGCCGAATTATTATCGTTTTGTTGTTTAACGAAGCGAAAAAAGCCCATCCCGCAGAATTAGTTTTTAAAAAATTATTCATATATCAAAAATAAACTGTTATTATAAAAAGGCCTTCTACAAAAATCTAGTTATTATTTTAAATCATTTAAAATATTTCCTTAACGGCTGACACAGCCGTTTGCAACTCTCTGTGGAGAATATTATTCTATATTCCATAAATAAATGTTACTACGGAATATCGTTATCAGAAATCTATTTTCTATTTTGAAAAAAAAAAAAAAAAAACTTTTTTTTAATGGACCGGTTTATTTTTTGTCAACTATACGGGAAAATATCACTCTTACTCGTTAAATGACAGGAGACTTTATTATTACTAATTTAAAATCCCGTAGAAAATACTTTTTATAAAAATCCAATTGTTTCTACTTTTAGAAATTAAGTCCGTGTCGGCATGCATGTTTTTAAAATTATTTTTTCCTTAATTACTTTTCCCCATTCCTGCCACCAAATTGTTTTATTTATTTTCATCTAATTAAAAATTAATTTAATTTAACCTAATTTAATTAAATAGTGATAGCATCCAGGTTGCTATTTCTTATTTTTCACTTAAAATTACTTGAAATCCCCAGTGCATTTCGTATAATATATCTATTTCTGAGAATAAATTGTGATTTATTATTTATTATTCCACTATCTTTTTATATGTAACACAATTTCCCCCCTCTATTCCGCTGAATAAGTATTTACTATAGTTGACTATCACTGGGCCTTATTCCAATAGAATATTCCTACCTTATCACCCCCAACCTAAGTCTCGAGTATCCGCTAATAATTGAATCAAGACATATCATAGCATAAGTACGTGTTACTAATTCTCATCCTCCATATTATACACTAATTATTGCCCCAGATTGCCTCAGGAAGAGTCCATCCTGCCTATCTCTGCTGTAAGTTTATACTTCCCCCAATTCCCCTCCTATCCAGGTTTTAGGCTTGATAACAGGTAACGGTTTCTATGCAGACAGCATTGTAGTATTTCCTGCCTAGCGTTCAGTAAATTATCTCTAGATGTCATGATGTGGTACGACTCCAATGCACATAGGTTGCATCTCTTCTTTTTGTTCGGTTTATATTTGTTAGCCCTCCCTAAAATTGACCATTTCAGTTCGAAAGGGTCTTGCCTAGCAATGAGGTTTCTCACAAAACGGCCAACAGAAGTGTTAGGCCTATCTATGTCTTCCCTTTGGCCTCCCCTGAAGGAACTCATGTGGTTTCTGAATCTATCTTTGAACTCACCCCCGGTTGAACCGATATATGATTTCCTACTACTCTCTGTTATCACATCGCATTTGTAGACAATGCTTGAAACTCTACAGTTCCCCTCCAGTGGACAGATGTTAGAAGCTCTGCAGTTACAGTTGTGTGCTGGGCCGTTGCTGGATGTTCTACTACTATGGTTATTTATAATGGAGGTTCTCACTGAACTGGTGTTACTGGGATCAACACCAGAAGAGAACATGGCTTCCCTTGTTTTAGTTATCTTAGAATTATTATATCCTATGATGGATGTGGCTATATTTCTACAGGTTGAATAAGACAGTTTTACAGTATTTTTGTTAATGATTCCCCCCAATCTGCTATCCCTTGGAAAGTTTTTTTCCACTATGCTATAAAAAATCTTTGGGATATTAGTCTTAATATGCTGGCTATAGGGGGGGGGGGGGGTTGAACCATGTAGTGGTCCTTCTCCTATTTTTCTTCCTACCTTCCCCCCCCGGTTTGGGTAGCATGTGAGTTCAATTCGTTACTTCCAACTTCACGAATATTATCATCAGCCGGTTCCCACCCAACCTGGTTTACATTACCGTGGGATACACCAGGTCTCCTATATCTAGCCTTGCCCATTGCCCTATTATATGAAACCATTGATCGAGAGGCAATCGGTCTCCCGTTTAGTCCCCCATTCCCAACCGAAGGAGGCACAAGGTAATTAATTTTTTCCTTTTATCCTGATCTGTTTAAAGCTTCATTGTAGAATTGCTTACTGCTGTCGAATATTTGTTGATTCTTGGACAGCTTAGATATCCTACTCGATATTGCAGGAATAATGGCTCTTTTCACCATCGGTGGGTGATTCGATTTAGCGTCGATATAGTAGAGTGT